>CM066031.1:300608991-301013163 GCA_033557465.1 Ichthyophis bannanicus | reverse complement strand
CTCAGACCTTTTTGATTAATGTACATTCATTCTGAACTCTAGTGTGACATGGATTCTAAACAGGTAGGACTAGGGGGTATGTTTACTAAACCCTCTTAAAAGTGCGCCCGGTGACGTTTTTCAGGGCGATAATGGCGCTTCTCGGGTTCAGACGTACCTTAAGCGTGATGACGCGTGCAAGTACGGAATGGCCCCATCCTTTTAAGGCATCCTGGCGCACTATAGCGGGCGCACGTTAAGACGGTTTAGTAAACATAACCCTATGTATATTTACGGGGCTGTATAATTTCACATTTAATCTTTTTCGCTTACAAACTCAGGTTAGTGGGGAAAATGTGTACCAAGTGGGTTAATTTTGTACATACCATGAGTAGTAACTAAACCTTCCTTCTTCCTTACTTCTAGGTCAAGGTTATGTGGAGTGTGATGTTTAGGCTCTCATAATTACTGCTAATGTCTCACTATAGTACTTGCATCGTGCCAAAAGAAAGTTTCTTTCTGGATGTTCATAAGATGCAATCTTGTTGGCAAATTGAATCAAGAAGCAACAGTTCGAACGGTAACAAGGAGAAACAGAATGGGTTTTACAATAAGCACATGTGTAAAGACAAGCGCTGCATACTTCCCCCTACCTGTTTTAATTATTATATGCAGAACAAATCATCAGAGAAGCAGGATTGTTATGAAGACACCAGAGGTGTGACGATATGGTGGCAAGACTCATCAACAACCTTCGCTATGCTGAATGATAACCCATTACTGGCTGAAAGTGAAGATGATCTGAAAACATTTGGCTTCTCACAATCAAAGAACATAGTCCCTCAAAATGGGCCTGCACCTTAATGTAAAGAAGGACAAAGATCATGACAACTGGCATAATCAAACAGGGTCATCGTTGAAGGAGAAGAAATTGAAATTGTGAAACAACCCTTTAACCCTACTTGGATCAACTATCAATAAAGAAGCAAACAAGCAGTCAATACATCAGACGACGGCATTGCTCTTGGCCAGAATGGCTATGAAACGACCTAGAAATAAGATTCCTCAAGAGCAGAGATGTGCTCTCTCCATACAAAGATTCGACTTGTTCAGGCCATGGTATTTTCAATAACAATCATATGGATGTGGGGAAAAAAAGCTGGACAGTGAAAAAGGATAGACAGGAAGAAAATTTGCATGCCTTTGAAATTAGCTGGTGCTGGCGGCTGAATACTGTGATATACCATGGACTGTCCACCTCAAACCCCCCCCCTCCCCCCCCTCTCTTTTTTTTTTTTCCCGAGAACAAACCAGTCGTTGACTATGTACTAGAGGGAGATCAAAACCTAAGCTTTCTTTAGAAGCTCAGATGACAAGATTTCGACTCTTTCATTACTTTTGGGACAACATCATGCGAAGGATGAGAGATCATTAGGAGAAAGACATTAATGCTTGGCAAAGATAGAAGGTCAACGCAAAAGAGGAAAGGGCCCAGCATGAGATGGATCGATACAGAACAGCAGCTACGGGTTATACCAGTCTGTCAACAATGAGCCGGCCTGACTGTAAAACCGAGACACAGTTTAGGATAGATATGGGGAAAGGCGCAGAGGGGTCCGCAATGAGTCGACTCCGACTCTCGACGGCACTTTACCACAACAAACCCCAACTGACATTTCTATTATAGAGTGCTGTTCTTATGCTTTTTTTTCCTCCCCGTTTACCACTATGTCTGGTTTTCCCTTGTATCGGAACTTAATTATTGGTTGGTACAGGGAATGTCTCAGGTGATTACAAACTTCTTCAGTCTCCATAATTTCTCTCAGGGGTCTTGAGCCCAGTGCTTTTCTGAAACAGAGATGTTATAGTGTTTTACTAAAGATTGCACCTTCATTGTGCAACTAATAGCAAAAAATACAATGAATCATAGCAGTTTTGTTTAGTTCAAGACAACATTAACCTAAATGCACAGGTGCGATGTTTGCATAAATAAACCATTTGTTTATCTTCGTTTATGTCATGTCACTACATTGACAAAACATGGCACTGGGTGCCACCTATTGGGGAGGTAGAAATAGACAGAGGGGTAAACAAGCAAGAAGTACAAGAAACTGTCAGTTAATCATGTTGGTTAACAACCCTTTGATGAGCAGGCCAAAAAGAAATTGTATCCCTGCCTTATTAATGTACAATACAATGGGCCACATGATGTCATTGCAGGACTATAACACACAGCCCAAGCACTATCCAAAGAGAACCATTTTGTGTGTGACTTTGAGGGAATGAGTAAGGGGTACTGATGGTGGGGCTTAGGACTTAAAAGCATAAAAAAAAAACAAAAGGAAAAGTCTTATAGGGAACAGAGTGTCTCCCTTTTTTAAGCAGAGAAGTGGTGCTGTCTCAGTGTCTGTTTTTGAACTTTCATGTTCAGAGGTTTTTGACAGGGCTGCCTTTTATTGGAGGAAGAGTCACTTTTCTGATCCCTCCGCCCTCCCCCCCCCCCCAAACAAGAATGAAAGAGGCTAGGAAAATGTGTGTGCAGTTTGCCATGCTTATCACTGTAGTATGTAAGAATTGGTAGCAGTGTGCACTGTAAAGAGCATGCATATTTGCACAACAGTTAGACTAGGAAAGAACAAAAAACTGGAACTCTGGAAGATGGAGGGAGAGGGCAGTCTACTGTATCTATTCCATTCCACAATCAGAGGAAACAAAGAAAATGATTCTTTGTAATAAGCTTTCTCACCTTTTGGCTGGACAGGAAAGTAATAATCCACTAGAAATAATTATTTTCTTCTACTATATTTTAAGTTGCATATAGGAAACTATTTTTTCCTTTTCCAGTTTATCTAGGTTTGAGTAAGGATTTCACTCTCTTCCAAGTGAATAGAAGCATGGCAGCAGGGTGGGCGGGGTTGCCACTCTATGGCATATGCAGACTGTCAAGGGAATCTCAGCACAAATATCTGAGACTCCTAGTTGGGGTGAGTGCACTTCCAAGTTGCAAAGTGCTACAGGGTGGCAGAGTAACGTAAAAGACAGGCTGCGGCCTTACTCATTTTACTTATTATACTCTTTGCTTTAAGTGTTAAGGTAAGTTGGGATAATCTTTCCCTCTCCCAGTATATCCCTCTATTTCTACTTGGATAGGAGCTCAGCCACCAATTCCTCTACCTCCAGGTCTTTTGTCTGCTTTTTCTCTTCCTCTTCATTTGACTTCTTGGCGTATCCTACCTTAAATCTTGTCTCCTTTATTTTTCAGATCTCCTTGTCTCCTTTATTTTCAGATCTCCTTGTCTCCTTTATTTTCAGATCTCTTCTCCCCATCTATGCCTCATCCTGTCTTCCAGTACTTCTTTCTACGTTTCCTCTTTCTCTCTCTGTATCGGCCTTTTACTGGTGTTCCTTTCCTGATCCCTTCTTTAGTGCACTGTATCAGCCCTTCTCCTTGTATGGCTCTCTCTACTCCCTTCTTCTGCCTGTGCTCCAGCCTTTGTTCTGATGTTCCTTTTCTGGCTTTCTTTATTTACTTAATTTTTCCATTTATATTCCACAATACTTGGCGAACAATAAAAACGTACATAAAATAAGCCATCGTGACAAGACATGACAAAACATGGACTTTCCTGCAGTTCTGTTAAACATATAGAAGACTTAGGCAAACGTTCAGTGGATGCCTGGAATACCCTCCCAAAGGAGATAGTGGGAACAAAAACAGTGAAATTCACAAAGACGTAGTATAGACACAGAGGATCACTATATAGCAAGAGGATGGAAATCAAAGCAAAGGTATATAACTTCATGAATAGAGAGGGGTAACCTGCCTGGAGCAGGCAGGAACAACCTTAAGCAAAGGCATAGAGGGGGGAGTAAGTTGCACAGAGAGGGCAGATGCAACTCTACAACTCTAAGTCTCCTTACTGAGCAGACTCGATGAAACCATGCTGATCTTTATCTACCATCATTTACTATATGTTAATAAACATGAGCATTTAGCAGTTGCCCAAAACACTGTTAAATACCCTTGACCTGCACCTGTGCTAGCTACGTTTTCCATAAACGAGGGGACGCAGTTGAAAAGGCTTTCAGACCCTTCCTTTCTCTCTCTACACCATTAAAATGGGTGATTTCAATTACCCCAGTATCGACTGGGTCAATGTTACTCAGGACATGCTAGGGAAGTAAAGATTCTAGCTGAAAAAAATGGACTGCTTCAAGAAGCAGCTGGTTCAGGAACCGACATGAGGGGAAGTTATTTTAGACCTAGTCCTTAGTGGAACACAGGATCTAGTGCGAGCAGGGCCAGCCCATCCAATACATGAACTAGGTGGTCACCTAAGGTGGCGGGACCCGAGGGCGGTATCTTCCTCCTTCTCCCAGGGATGTGGCAGTTCATTGCTGCCTGGCCCGCCATGCCACCCCCTCCCAGAATCCATCTTCTCATCTGGGGGAGGGGGGGTGGCACAGCAATGCCACCACTGTGTTGGGCTTTAAAGTGCTCGTGCTAGCACACTCATGGCCTGCTGCTACTGCCCCACTTTGATGGCAAACTTCCTGCCTCTCCTGCCCCTCCAACAGGAAGTTGCATCGGAGGGGGGACAGTAGTGGCAGGCCATGAGTGCAGTAGCAAGGGGAATTTAAAGCCCAAAACAGTGATGGCATCACTGTGCTGGCCCACCCCCCAGGTAAGAAGGTTGATATTGGGAGGGAGGGAGGGAGGGAGGGAGGGAGGCAATCTTCAGGGGGTGGCATGGAGAGTCTGGCCTAGGGTGGCAAAACCCTCTGACCAGCCCTGAGTGTGAGAAATAACCATCATGGGGCCACTTGGCAATAGTGATCATAACATGATCCAATTTGATTTAAGAAATGAAGGTAGGGCATCAAGAAAATCCACAGTGCAAGCATTTAATTTTCAAAAGGGAGACCATGATAAAATGAGAAAATTGGTTAAGAAAAAAGTAAAAGGAGCAGCTGCAAATGTTAAAGGTTTTTTTAGCAAGCCTGGGTGTTGTTTAAAAATACTGTCTTGAAAGCCCAGACCAGAGGTATTTCACACTTTAACGTGGGAGGGAGGCTAAACGATTGCCAGTATGTTTTAAAGGTGAGGTCAGAAAGGCTGATTTAGTCAAAAAAAGCTTTTTTCAGAAAATGGAAAAGAGAACAGGAAACAACATAAGCACTGGCAAGTTAGATGGAAGGTACTGAAAGGCAGACAAAGAGAGAATTTGAAAAGAAGCTTGTTATGGAAGGAAAAACTCATTATAAAACTTTTTTTTCAAGTACATTTGCAGTAAAAAAACCTGTGAGAGAGTCAGTTGAACCATTAGATGACAAAGGGATAAAAGGGCCAGCAAGGAAGGACAAGGTCTTAACAGAGAGACTGAATGAATTCTTTACTGAGGAAGATATAAGGAAGTTACCCATGCCAGAAATGATATTTAAAGGTAATGAGGCTAATTCCGTTCGGGCACGTCCAGGTTGTCTGGACGTCCAAAATCTGGACAGCCCAGATATGCACCCAATTCTGCTCCTGCAGGAGCTAGACAGCCCCACAGGAGCAGAATTGGGACATAGGGCCTGGATGTCCCGGACATGCTCAGATTCCATCCTGCTATATGCCTCACAGATTCCCCAGCTAGCACAACCTGGGCTCCTGCATTGAGCTGGTGCGGTGCAGTGGTGTCCATCGCCATGGCACTGTGGCTCAATGCAGCAGCCCCAAGTGCCTGCACAACACCAACGTGCCCTTTTCCCTGCTTCCTGACCCCCGATCGAGCCTGCCGAGGCCTGGATCGAGCTGAAGGAACCTCCTGCCCCTCTCACCGCTGTCTGGGGGTCCTGGGCTGGCTGGCCTCCGACGTCGGGGAGGATTTATTTCATCTCCAAGGTGGAATAAATCTCCTGTCTAACTGGCCATGCCCGGACATACAGAGCCATTGCTGGAATAGGCCCTGTATGTCCAGGTTGGGGGTCACGCCTCCAGCTTGCCCTCACTTCTCCCTTTGCCTGCTCCCTCCCGCCCTCATATAGAGCTCCCCATACATCTCTGCTGTACGTGTGGGGAGCTCTTTGTCTGGAATACAACCCAGACATTTAGCGGGGACTAAATGCCCGACAGGGACACATATCCCTGCTAAACACAGGTCAGAAAAGACCCCAATGTGTATTGGAGGAATTGAAACAAATCTTGATTAACCTGGAAGATGTAATATAGCAATTTGATAAATGAAAGAGTAGCAAATCTCTGAACTGGATAGTATACATCCCAGAGTGCTAACAGGGCCAGTCCCAAAATTGGTTCAGGGTGTTGACACCCTAGGCAAACCCTGGATGTCAGAAACTATAGTTCAGATTTGAATGCCCTGATCTATCTTTGACTCCCCCCAGAAGCTGCCACTCTAGTTCGCCTAATGGTAAGACTGGCCTTGAATGCTGAAAGAACGCAAAATAAGATCACAGACCTGTCATTAATAATCTGCAAACTATCATTAAAAATCATCTGTGGTACCTGAAGATTGGAGAGTGGCCAACATAACACAGATTTTCAAAAAGGATTCCAGAGATGATCCAGAAACTACAGATTAGTGAGCCTGACATCACTGCCGAGCCAAATGGTGGAATCCATAATAAAGAACAAAATTACTGAACACATAGATAACTCATGGTTTAATTTAGGCAAAACCAACATGGAAGATCTTGTTTTACTAATCTGTTATTTATTTGGAAGGTGGGAATAAACAGGTAGATAAAGATAAGCCATTTGGTATAGTGCATCTGGGTTTTCAGAAACCTTTGACAAGATCCCTCAAAAGAGACTCATGAGGAAATTAAAAAGTCATAGGATAGGAGGCAGTGTGCTGTTCTGGAATACGAACCAGTTAAAAGATAGAAAGCAGAGGGTAGGGCTAAACGGCCATTTTTCAAAATAGAGAAAGGTGACTAGTGGAGTACCCCAGGGATCTGTGCTGGGCCCGCTGCTTTTTAACATATTCATAAATGGGAACAGGACCGTACCTAGCCCTGTGTGAGCAGTGCGGCCGCACAGGGCGCAAAGGTTTAAGGGGTGCATGTCGGCTGTCTGCCGTTGCCTGCCGCCACTACTTTTTCTTCTCTCAGCAGCAGCAGGCAACGGCAGACAGCTGAAATGTGCCCCTTAAGCCTTCTCGCGGCATGCTAAGCAAACTTGCTTAGCGTGCCAGCGACTTGCACATCGGGTGCGCGCCTCTTCTCTCCCGCCCCCATAAAGTGGCTAGATGGAGATGGGGGGGGAGGGGCACGCGCCCGATGTGCAAGTCACACAGGGTGCATTTCACAATCGGTACAGCCATGAATGGGAATAACAAGTGAGGTGATCAAATCTGCAGATGACACAAAATTATTAAAAGTTTTTAAAACACATGGGAATTGTGAAAAATTGCAAGAGGACTTTGATAACTTGGGAGACTGAGCATCCAGATGATAGATGAAATGTACTTAGGGAAAAACAACTTGAACCGCAGTTACATGATGCAAGTTCCACATTAGGAATCACCACCCAGGAAAAGGATCTGGGTATCATTATGGATAATTTGTTGAAACCCTCCGCCCAGTGTACAGCGGTGGCCGAGAAAGCAAATAGAATGCTAGGAATCATAAGGAAAGGAATTGAGAATAAAACCAATGATATTATAATGCCTCATGGTGTGTGCAGTTCTGTTCACGCTGTCTAAAAAAGAATATAGTGGAATTAGAAAGCATATAGGAATGAGCAACCAAAATGAGAGAAGGGATGGAAGGAAGCCCTACAAGGAAAGGTTTAAAAAGTTAGTGTTCTTCAGCTTGGGAAAGAGATGACTGAGAGGAGAAATGATAGAGGTCTATAAATAATGGAGTGGAATGAATAAACATAGTTTGGTTGTTTATCCCTTCAAAAAAACAGAAAGACTAGGGGACATGCAATGAAGCTACAATGTAGCCCATTTAAGACTAATTGGAGAAAATATTTCTTCACTCAACGCATAATCAAATGCTGGAATTCATTTCCGGGGGATGTCGTAAAAGCTGGATTTAAAAGAGGTTTGGACAAGTTCCTGGAAGAAAAGTCCATAAATCATTATTAACGTGGACTGGGGAAATCCCCTGCTTACCCCTTAAATAAGCAGCATGGAATCTGTCTATCTTTTGGAAACCCGGCAGGTACTTGTGACTTGGATTGGCCACTGTTGGAAACGGGCTTGATAGACCTTAAGAAATGTCATACTAGGTCAGACCTAGGTTCTTCTGTCTTCTTCTGATGTTCCTTTTTGAGGTCATCTTTCCTTCTCTGCTACACCTTTTTTCTGGTGCTCCCACCCAGGGCTGCTCTTTCTCTCTTTATTCTTTTTCTACAGAAGCCCTCAATTAAGTTGAGATGTTATTAGTTATGTACTTCTTTTCTTTGATCTTTAAAATAAAGCATTCTAGATTTGTATATGCTGGGGGGGGGTTGTTCTTTTGTTTATTTGTTTTTTTTACTTTTCTTGTAGAAATATTCCTCTTTCTTCCCATTTTTTGTGGACTCTGTATACTTCCTCTTTTTAATATATTGTTTGTAGCATAAAAGTAACAATACCATACAAAAATGATAAACATGGCAGTCAACCGCCCAAGAGAACTATTCACAATTATAAAAGCACTAACAAAAACCCAAACAACAGAACCAGAACAAACAACAATAAGTGCACAAACCCTTGCAACTCATTTTGCTAATAAACTAAAAAATAATTCATCTAGCACAACCATAACTACGCTCACAGACATAGAAACAAAAAATACATGGACAACCTTCCAAAACATTGATCACAAACACCTGATCAATGTAATATCAATGATCAACACCACTACCTCCCCCCTTGATCCATGCCCCGTATCATGGATAAAGAACACCAAAGCTGATCTTGCTATCCATATACTAAATATAGTGAACCAATCACTATCACAAGGTATCATGCCTGAAGCACTAAAACTTACCTCCTTACGCCCAATAGTAAAAAATAATAAACTCAATCCGAAAGACCCGAACTCCTACAGACCAATAGCCAGCATACCATTTATTGCCAAAATAATAGAAAAAATAATACAGATACGACTACAAGACTTTATTGACACTCATGCTCCACTTGACTCACACCAATTCGGCTTCAGACCATCCCACGGAGTCGAGACCCTACTAATAACACTTATGAACGACCTCATCAAAGGCACTGACTCACACAACCAAGGATACATCCTCATATTCATTGATATAACTGGAGCCTTTGACAATGTACACCACAACACACTCATTAATAGACTCCTAAACCTAGGAATAGGTGGAACAATTCTGCAATGGTTCATATCATATATCACAAACAGATCGATACGCGTTAAATTAGGACAAACCACCTCAGAGCCCTTCACACAAGGACAAGGTATCCCACAAGGCTCGGCACTATCTGCCCTTCTTTTCAACCTGTATCTTCAACCCATCACAAATATATTTAAAAAATATAAAGTAAACCACTACATATATGCTGACGATATCATGCTCACCCTACCGATAAACACAAATAATCCCACATACCAGAACTTACTAGACTGTATCAGTGAAGCAAATACTTGGTTAGAAAACAATAATCTCAGCATCAACCTAAAAAAAACTGAAGCAATGATAGTATCAAGAAAACCAGACTCTAATCTCCCTGAAACTATAACAATTAACAACACAATAATCCCAGTTAAAAAAGAAGTAAAATACCTAGGCATTATAATAGACCACACACTTAGTATGCTTCCTCATATAAAACAAACAGTGAAAACCATATTCTATAAACTTAGGATCACCCAACACTTAAGACCACTACTTGACACACATGACTTCAGATCTGTCATCAGCACACTTATCACTCCTCATTTCGACTATTGCAATAGCATACTTATTGGCCTCCCTCTTACAAGCACCAACCTACTCCAAAGAGCTCAAACATCTGTGCTCGAGTAACAGCACAAGCCCGCCTCGCTGACCACATAACTCCCGTATTAGCCGAACTACACTGGCTTCCCATAAATAGTAGAATAACATACAAAATACTCCTAACCACATTTAAAATAACAAACGGCATCTCACCCTCACATTTAACCACTCTGATTCAAGCTCCAAAAGAAATTAGAGCCCGCAGACAAAACGCAACCTACTCACTAGAAATAAAAAAATCCATCCGGAAAACAAAGAAGACCACAAGCTCAAGAGCCTTCTCTTATGCAGCCCCCACCCTATGGAATAAACTCCCGCTAGAACTCCGCAAAATAAAAGATCTTCAAACATTTCGAAAAGAACTGAAGACATTTCTATTTAAAGAACACTTCACAAATTTAAATGAATCCTATCCACCCAACACACCACACAACCATAACAATCCTCCTTAACTACAGCTCAACAAGCCTCAACACTCACTACATTTAAGAAACAAAGCTTAATTTAGCAAAGAATCAATGTAAATAGACAAAGCATTACTAGCTAATGTTAAAATGTAAATAGTTCTGTAACAATAATCCATGTTAAACTGTATTTAGTTCTGTAACAATGTTCCATGTTATCGTTTATCATGTTAACTGTACATAGTTATGAAAAAAACGATGTTCTATGTAAAACCATGTTCACTAAATGTTACCTGTAAACCGCCTTTGATCTTTGGAAAAAGCGGTATAGAAATAAGCATAAATAAATAAAAAAATAAATAAATAAAATATTATCTCCTGTTTGTAGTTAATCCTCTTACATTTTCATTAACTTCTGTAGTCTCTCTCTCTTGCAGCAGATCCATGAACAACTTCCTGGCTTTTATCTGCACAAGGATGTTACTGTATCTTCCACCAGCTCTGGTGCATAAGCTATGGGTGAGCACCTTTGTATTCTGAGTCACATGCGGCCAGTATGCATTTTTTTAACTTTTTTTTCCTACCATACTTCAGTTGTAGTGTCACCTTGCTGAGATTTGGTTTAGATTTAATACAATGGGGTCACCATGTGAAGGGAGGTACTCAGCAAGACTTGTGAAGTGACTAAGAGCTGGAGTTACTAAGGTGTGATAATGTTAAGACGCAATATCTTAGTGCAGGTCCCATCTTATTCAGTGGGACCTAACTATGAATAACGCACATTAACAGTAGCGCACCTTAGTACATATAGCCTTTATTCTCTTCTCTTCAGAGATGCACAGCAATTCACTGACTTGCTAATAGACAATTTTTTGGTGGTGGTGAGAAGTGAGGAGGACTGTGACAAATTCTATCTAACCTTTTTGATGTCTTGGACATCTGCACCTTGTCCACTCACAATCTTAAATGACAGAGGTGTAATACAGGGGTCTCCAGATCCAGCCCTGGAGGGCCACAAACCAGTCAGGTTGGCAGGATATCTCTAATGCATATATATCTCATGCATATTCATTAGAGATATCCCGAAAACCTGACTGGTCTGCGGCCCTCCAGGACCAGGTTTGCCCACCCCTGGGATAGACATACACACACTTCCTCACCTATTTCAGCATTGTGCAAAGATAGAGGTGGTTGGCAGCCCTGGCACCAGTCCTGGGCACAGTGCAGGCATTGTTAAGGTACTCAATACTGTTATGGTCACTCTCCAGGGTGGTAAACACTGTCAGGAAACAAATAGAAAGGAAACACTCTCCACATATATCAGAAAGGTTGCTATGATGAATCTCTGTTAACAATATGTGTTTAATGTAGGATCTGTTATCTGACATTCATCATAGCAACCTTTTGATATATATGGAGCCTGTTTCCATGTTTATGATGGCATTGCTAAGGTATGCAGGTGGTGGCTGCTGCTCCGCGCAGAGCCCAAAAGCCTGACTCTCCATGAGTTTATGGATAGTGGGGCCTGTGGGTGTGGGTGTTTGTGCCCCTGTTGGCCGCTGCTCTAGGGTGTGCACATGTTTATGGTGTATGTGTTCTGTAGGGTAAAATATGGAGACAAGGCTGGCAGAAGCCACAGCTGGGACTTGAACCTGTGACCTTCTCCCCCTGAACATACTGGCTTTGTGTACTGCACCAAACTGTTGCCACAGAGGCAGGTCATTTCCTGGGGATACCATGACTGTTCTTCAGACAGACCTTGTCTGTTGCACTTCATGCCAGCCACCTAAACAGGGTTTGGCCTTGGTCTGCTGGGGGCAGCTGCCACTGTCCCCTCCACCACCAGCACCCCTCCCCCACCATGCTGACATGCCCTTATGCCGGTGGTGCTGGAGGTGTGCAGTCGCAGGCCATCCAGTGTGCCTGTAGGCAGCTGCCTATGGTGTGGGATCTCGGGTAGAGGTGCCTACATAGACATCCGCGCTTCCCCCCGGCACCACCTGTCAATGTTATGTGCCCTTTGGGGTACCTGATGGGTACTGTCCCCTGGGGTACTGTGGGACACACACTCGTGGGCATGTTTGACCTTGGTCAGTTGCTGGCTTGCTGATTTGCAGTTTCTGCATTCCTATGTGCCACCTAGGCATCCGCCTAGTCCACCCTGTGCCACAGATGCCACACTGCATGTCCGCCTGCAGCCCCCTGTACCCCATTTGCAGCCTCACCGTAGTGCCCTTTCATACTTGGGCACTATGCTGTTGCTGCACATGTAGCACTACTATCACTTTTCTTGGTCTCCCTTCTTTTGCTGTACATTGCTGACTGAAATGGTTTCTCTTTCCTGCAATTGTGCTTCTAATGCCAGGTTTTCAAGCACAGTAATGTTCTGGTCTTAAAATCCCGGTGTTAGTGTACCTGGAACCTCCCCCCACCCACTCCCCACCCATTGATCCCTTCTCTCCACCCTCTGGAGACCCTTACTCCATCCTCTGTGTGCCTTAATGCCGCGGAGACGTTATCGCGTGAAACGTAATGTTATCACATGATAATGTTACTTTATCACGCGATAATGTTACTTTATCATGCGATAATGTTACTTTATCACACGATAACGTTAAGTATCATGCGATAACGTCGCCGCTGCGATGTTAGCGCTGTTTAGTAAACATACCCCTATGTTGTACTAGGGAAACTTCAATGCCTGTTAGAAAAGTGTATTTTGTATTAAGAGAGTTGTATGTTAGATGTATAAGATGCTAATTAAAAGCCCATAATGAAGCAAACTGATAAAAGTTGAAAGTAAAGGTATGTAAATAGTGCACCAGTGTCCTGCCTTACCTATGAGGAAGGAGTTAGTGCTGCGTTCCTATCCAAGAGAGGTAGGCCAGAGAGACCAGTCTAACAATCTATATTCACACACAATTTCCCATTTAAAAAATCTTTCTTGAACTTCTTTACTTTTTCAGACATTGAATACTTGTACTCTCTTTTCTTAAACTTAATTTAAAAAAGTAAAAAAAGTTATGCAACAGCTCATAAAATTTGACTTTGCATATAATATTGTTCTTTTGTTAGAATTGATGAGTTAAAAAATTAATAAGAAAAGAAAACTGCAGGATACTCTTCCAGAATTTCTTTAAACTGTCACATATTGTCAGACCTTCTTGATTAATGCGCATTTATTATGAACTCTACTGTCACATGGAGTATAAACAACTTGGAGAGTGTACGCCGAGAACAGCACATTTCTCCTACCTCTGTTTTTCAGACTGAGGCTTGTCTTTGTTGAGGACTTAGTTGGGAGATTTGTCATGAAGCCTATCTCCTTAGGGAAGCAGGGGGAGATCTGTGTGAGGGGGATGTTTTTGGGGAGGGGGAGCAGTAGGTTCCGTATTTGTCAAGTATGTTTGTTTTGGGGGCAATTTCTACTCCAAATGGGTTAGTTTTGCGCATTAACCACCCACTGGAGTATTCAACAACCACAAAAAAAACCCCAGTTAATCAAATTATTTCATGAAAATGATAATAAACATTCAACCCCCTTTTATTGCCACAGTCGCTAATTTCTTTTTCACAGCAATTTTTATATATAAAAACAGCTTATAAAAGCCTTGAAAAATACTTCACAAAATTGAATGGTTGTGAAGTATTTTTCAAGGCTTTTATAAACTGTTTTTATATATAAAATTGCTGTGAAAATTTAAAGAAATTAGCGACTGTGGTGACTGTGGCAATAAAAGGAAGTTTATTTAGGCCAGTGATGGTAAAGAGCAATGAGTTCCCCTTTGGACGTGCAATTGCTGTATAGAGGGATACTGTTGTAAGTCACTGAGGCCTTTTTCTCCCGTTTAAAACTTTTGTTAAACTATACTCTATGAGGGGGGGCGGAGCCTGATGTCCAGCGGGATGGTCGCATAACGCTGAGGCTCCCGAGAGGCCTACTCAGAATCCTGAATTAACACCGTACATACTTGGAACTTCTACTCTGATCTTGCCGGGGCACATTGGTGAGATGGCGGGGACCAAACCCACGCGCCTGGAATTTGGATCTCCAGTGGCTTCTCACGGCAAACGTTCCAAAACTGAACCTCCGTCCCCGCAGAAGGGGCTGGCCTTGCGCGAGGGCCCCGAAATGCAGCAGGAAATCCTCGCAGAGATTAGAGGGGTCAAAAACCTCGTGCAGTCAAACGGTGAAGCACTCCGAGCGCTGCGGGAAGATTTTGGTGTGCTGCAAAGCCAGCTAGAAGGGCTTTTCTTCGCGTCAGGACAAAATGGAGAGCATATTGGACTCCCATGCGGCCCGGTTGTCCAAACTCGACAAAGTTGAACGTCAGGTGCGGGCCTTGCAGAAAGAAGTGGAAGATGGCAATAATAGAGCGCGCCGCAACAACATACGACTCGTGGGCATACCGGAGGGAGCGGAATCGGGAGACATGAAAGAGTTTTTATGCAAAATCCTCCCTTCCCTGCTCCAAATCACCTTTACCAAAGATTTGGAGATCGATCGCGCTCATCGTGTACCCACAAGCATAACGCTCAACAGGAAGACCCCGCGGCCTATCATTTTTTGACTTTTGAGATATCAACACGTGGAGCAAATTCTAAGTGCCTCTCGGGCAAAGGGCCATATGGAGTTTGAGAGCCACAAGATCTCCTTCTATCCCGACTTGGCTAAACCCACAGTCGACCGCCGAAAGCGCTTTCTGGAATTCCGGCCGAGGCTTCAACAACTACAAGCACGCTATGGCCTGATGTACCCGGCCAAGCTCCGAGTCACGCTTCACAATCAGACAAGAACATTTGAGGACCCTGATCTACTAGCGGAGTTTTTGGATTCCAAAGAAGCCGACTTGATGCGCTGACTTCCAGAATATTCCTGCAAGTATTCTCATATCCGCTGTACCTGCCATATTGGATCTGCCGCAGCCCAGCAAAGAGTCTGGCGAGGGCAGTTTGTTGCCTTACTTTTGATGATATCTGTGACCCGACTCCATCTACCCACAGTAGCCTCGATGAGTATCAGAGACAGTGTTAATTATGGACTCTGGTGTTTCTTTTCTCTTTTTTTTTCATGTCTTTCTATTTCCTCTCTAGGGCCTCCTCCCGCAGACATATGGTCGCCATATTCTTTGGGGGTTTTGCTTCTTCTCTAAGATACTTTGGTACATACTTTTCAATATGGGGTGTATTAGCCAGAATACTCGGTGTTTATGTCATTGTTGCACAGATTCTGATTATGTTGTATGTTTGCAAGCGCCCTTACCTAAAATGTCTATTACCGATTGATGGCACCATGTAAGATTTTCTCATTGAACGTAAAAGGAATCAATAATCCGATAAAACGGAAGAAAATCCTAAGCTACCTAAGTCAGGAAGCTGCGGATCTGATTTTTCTCCAAGAAACGCATTTAAATTCGAAGGAAACTCTTAAACTCAATATTAAACCTTACATGGTGGCCGCCTATTCCCCAGCCGTTTCTAAGAAATGTGGGGTTGCCATACTGGTTAGGAAATCTTTGCATGCTACTATTATTGCGACTAGCTCAGATACAGAAGGTAGATGGTCCAGAGTTCACCTCAAGATAGGTAGCCTTGAAGTTACATGTATATGCCTTTACGCTCCTAATGTGGATGACCCTGCCTTTTTTGCTACCATTGCTCAGGTTGCGCAGGCCTCTGCTAATACTTCATTGATAATTGGGGGGGATTTCAATCTAGTCCTTGATCCCCTGATTGACAAACAGCCGCCTGGGACAAGTGGTCCCCCCAAGAGTCACACCACGCTTAGCCATATGCTTAATCACGAGGAATTGGAAGGATAGCTCTCGACTTACTGTCAATGAATGGTGGAACCTCGTCTGCTTATATAGTAAATATGAGCAGATACCTCGGAGAGCTATTCCCCATGCCCAAACTCACTCTCGCTTGTCTAAATGGCAGATGCTTAATGATTATGTACAATCTGCTCATTGTTCCAACATGCCTGTATAATGTGCACTCATCATGTTTCAGATCACCGTTAGGTTTTGTAACACAATAATGTAAGTACACGCCCGCTTCGGGAATGATTAGTTTTCTAGAGAAGAAGCAGGGGGGAGGGGGGTGGCAGGGGTTTACTTTGGTGTATGTATTACACTTTATGTATCTGTCTTTTAGCTGTATGTCTTCCTTTTCCTTTGTTGTTATAAAACGAAAATAAAGAATTAAAAAAAAAAAAAAAAAAAACTATACTCTATGAATAGATCTGCTTGGGAGATGGAACTGTGTAATTTGTAGTGAGGAATTGAGTGTGGCTTCCTTAAAGAAGTCGGGGTTTGGGGGTTTT
The DNA here is from genome assembly GCA_033557465.1 of Ichthyophis bannanicus. NCBI lineage: Eukaryota > Metazoa > Chordata > Amphibia > Gymnophiona > Ichthyophiidae > Ichthyophis > Ichthyophis bannanicus. The sequence goes on along the minus strand of CM066031.1, from coordinate 300,996,485 downwards.
GAGTTTAGTAATTGTATGGACTAGAGTATTTTTAGGTTCAGTGTTAGTTTTGTGCATACCATGACAGTCATGAACCTCACTCCTAAACCAGGGTATGTGGCGTATGATCTCAGTCTCTCAAATCTACTGCTAACATTCACCGTAATACTTGTATCGTGCCAAAGAGAGCTTCCTTCTGGAGCTCATAAGATGTAATAGGTATAGGTCCTATGGTCAGATCATCACGTGATAGAATTCGCCCTGACCCTGAAAAACTCCACCCAGCACATGAAAGAAGAAAATATAACCAGGAGATATAGAGCCTTCAACAAAGACTCATTCATAGAAGAAATCAACCCACAATTACAGCAAAAATGCGACACCCTTGACTTAAGTATAGAGAGATGGAACTCCATAATATCCAATGCAACATCAGCCCCTATGAGTTCAAAACCACAAGCACGAAGGAGAACCAACGCCCCCTGGTACTCAAACGATATCAGAAATGCAAAGCGCACTCTACAAAGACTGGAGAGAAAATGGAGGCACAACAAATCGCATAACTCCCTGAATCTATACAGAGCCAAGCTTCTGGAATATAACAATCTGATAAATGAGCGCAAACAGCATCACCACACCACTCTAATCATGAATTCAGTCAACAAACCAAGAGAACCCTTTAGCATTGTCCAAAAGCTCACTGGGGATACCACACAGCACTGTACCCACCACCTTGACCCGCAGGAATTTGCAGACTATATAAGAATGAAAAATACCACTCAGACATGCTCCATCACACTACAAACAGACGACCATGAAATGATAGAGCATCTTCAAACCTGGGAAGACTTCAGCATACCATCAAAACAGCAAGTAGAGGACATAATACATGGACTCAACACAACAACCTCACCATCAGATCCTTGCCCAGTGGCTTGGATCAAAGTCACAAGAAGCCATCTCTCCCAGCACATTCACAAAATCATCAAAGATTCACTCCAACAAGGACATATGCCGCAATCCCTCAAGCACGCCATGATACGACCAATACTTAAAGGCAACAACCTAGGTCCATCTGAACCAAAATCATACCATCCTATCTCCAGCTTACCATGCCTTGCAAAAATCATTGAAAAAACAGTGCAAAGACTACTTCAAGACCATATTGACTTGAATGCTCCTCTGGACATCCATCAGCATGGCTTCAAACCCCAGCATGGTATGGAAACGCTACTAACTTCCCTCTTTGACAACCTCATAAGAGGTATAGATAATATAAAAAATGGATTCCTGCTAGTGTTCATGGACATCTCAGCAGCCTTTGACACAGTGTCCCACGCCAGATTATTTCAGCGCCTGCAACATATAGGACTATGCAAGAATATTCTGAAATGGTTCACCTTATACCTGGAAGATCAAACGCAACAAGTTAAATGTGCCCAAAAGAAATTATTGCAGTTCCCTGTCATGCAGGGAATACCTCAGGGATCAGCCCTGTCATCAATGCTCTTCAATATTTACATCCAACCCATATGCAACATCATCAAACAATACAAACTCTACTATCACATCTGTGCTGATGACCTTATGGTGCATGCTCCAATCAACCTACTAGCACCTAACACCACAACACTAACCAATTGCCTTGAAGACATGAATGCCTGGCTCACAGCCAATAACCTGACGGTCAACTACAATAAAACCGAGGCAATGTTCGTCACCCGAAATCCTTCCTTCATTCCACCACAGACTATCAGCATTCTAAACAAACACATAGCAGTCAAAGATGAAGTTAAGTACCAGGGCATTACAATGGACAGAGTCCTGAACCTGAAATCCCATATCACCAAAACTGCAAACAAGGCATATCAACGTTTGAGGACCATAAGAAAGATCAAAACACTACTCTGCCAAGACCACTTCCGCACTGTGTGCCAAGCACTCATCACACCTCTGCTTGATTATGGAAACTCGTTTTATCAAGGCCTCCCCCAGCATACCCTATACCCACTCCAAATGGTGCAAAGCACTACAGCACACATCATTACTGACACTCCAAGATCTGAGCACATCACCCCAGTCTTACAACAACTACATTGGTTCCCAGTGGTGGCCAGAGCAAAATTTAAAACCATCCTGATTATCTTCAGAATCATCCACCATCTATCGGCAGATGCACTACAAGAGATCATAACGAGAGATATCAGTAATAGACCAAGAAGGAACAATAATGACAACATGATCAGCACACCTGCAGGATACCACAAGACTAAACAAAATACTTCAAGAAGAGCTCCATCATTACTGGCATCCACACTAGGGAACTCCCTACCAATGAACCTAAGGGAATTAGAAGGCATCACAGACTTCTGCAAGAATCTGAAAACTCTGCTCTTCACAAAAACCTATGAGCAAATAGACAACAGTACCCACCTGAGCAGTATTACAACTACGCCCTGCCAACTCAATGCCCAATCAGCCCATCCAGACTTACGAAGGTACCCTCATGCTAAATGTAACCCTCCAATTGTGCTGTTTAAATGTTGTTAAACACCCTCATGTTAAATGTTGTAAACCCCCCTCATGTCACATGTAACCCCAATTGTGATGTCATGTAACCACTTTGATTGTAGGATAAGGTGGTATACAAATCTGTCTAAATAAATAAATAAAATAGGCAACCTGTCAAGGTGTGATTGGAAATTCCTCTTAATCAGATCTGCAGCTTCCAATACAATGGGAAATATATCTATGGGGAGGTAGCGTGTGCTTATGTGTACAGAGATGTGCGTCTTTTTTTCTGATGTGTCTGTGGAGGGGATAGCTTTGTAGTGTTTGGGGGTTGTGGAGTATGAGGGTGTTGAGGAGGTAATAGGGAGTGTGGGAGCACGGGGGGTTAGAGGAGTATAGAAGATATGTTGGGGGTGTGCAGGTGTGTATGTGTGCACATACATGGATATGGAGGAGGAGTGTGGTTGCGTGTACATATGCAGTTATTTCGGAAGGTGTAGAGATACAATTTTCTGTCTTCTCTTCACAACCACATATTCTGTCCCCTTCTCTTCTACCTCTCCCAAGCCATTCCCCTCCCAATTCATGGTTCCACGTCTTCTAGCCCTCACCAGTCAGATAGGAGCAGGATGGGGATTCATCTGCTTCCACTGTGGATAAAGAGTTATATCTTAACCTGAAGAAAGTTGGAAAAATTAGCTGAAGAAAAAAAACAAATAAAAACACAAAGGCTAGCATAATGTCTACTACTGCAAAGTTGGGGAGCTTGCATGTACAGAAATCAATCAAGCTAAAGTTTAGATACTTTCCTGTCAAATGTCAAATAGATCAGATTAAGTGATAAGAATATGTAATCAGATAACAGCAGGGCTGGTTCCAGAGTTGGTTCAAGGTGTTGGCGCCCTAGACAAACCTTAAGCCTTATCCCCCCACCCCACTCCCCTGCTATCAGAACTAGCTTTGAATGCCTTTTACTTTGCCACCCCCAGAAGTTGCTGCCCTAGGTGAGCACCTACTTTGCCTAATGGTTGGGTTGGCTCTGAAAAACCGAAAGCAGCAAATGTAGGCTTCACTTAGAATTTTTGTGCATGCAATAAAGGTTACATGTTTCTCTCCTCCACGTCTTGATTGCTCCAGCATCATAGAAAGGTACTTTTCTATTGCTTGGATGTATAAATAATGCTTTTCTTGGATAGAAACTATAATGCTACATTTTGTGCACTTTGTGACCTTTTCTCATTGCTAACAATAAATAAAGCTCATAGCCAATAAGAGAATAAAGCCTTTTTCTTTTAGATCTATATCAATAGGCATCACTTCCCTCCTCTTTGTCACTAAGGGGTATGTTTACTAAACTGCGTTAGTGCGATTCGCATTAGGAGCCGCGGTAGAGACAGAAATCCCAAATAAGGACATGGGGGGTACATCGTTACCGAGAACGCGCGTTACAAGGCGCCATAAATGAACGAGCGCTACAGGGCACGTTACCGCGCGTTAATCTTAAGAAGGTGCGCAGGGGGGGCGGAGCCTGATGTCCAGCGGGTAAGACGCTTCGCGCTGAAGCTCCCGAGAGGCCTACTTAGAATCCTGACTTAATACCTATACAAACTTACTATTTCGCTCCGAGCTGACCGGGGTACCTCGGGGGGGATGGCGGCCCATAAACCAGCGCGCCTGGACTTCGGGTCTCCTTCTTCTTCTCATGGAAAACGCTCCAAAACAGAGGTGTCCTCCCCACAGAAGATGGTTCCATTTCGTGTAAACCCCGAAATGCACCTGGAGATTTTAGAGGAAATACGCGGCGTGAAGGAATTGGTGCAGTCCAATGGAGAAGCGCTTCGAGCCATGCGAGAGGACTTTGGAGTGCTCCAGGACCGACTTGAAAGTCTCTCATTACGGCAGGACAACATGGCGGGGGTCCTCGATGCGCACGCGGTGCGCTTGGGCAAACTGGACAAGGCTGAGCGCCAGATACAGAATCTTCAAAAGGAGTTAGAAGATAGCAATAATCGAGCCCGTCGCAACAATGTGAGGCTCCTCGGAATACCGGAGGGGGTGGAAGCAGGAGATATAAGAGAATTCCTGCTCAAAACTCTTCCCTCCTTGCTGAAGATCACTTTTCATAGAGAACTGGAAATCGATCGTGCACACCGTGTTCCTACTCACATGGCGCCCAACCGAACGACCCCCCGGCCTATTATCTTTCGCTTGCTACGATATCAACAAGTGGAACAAATTTTAAATGCTGCCCGGGCGAATCATCATTTGGAATTTGAAGGTCGCAAAGTCTCCTTCTTCCCTGATTTGGCAAAGCCTACCGTTGACCGTCGGAAGAAACTCCTTGCTTTTCGCCCTCGACTTCAACAGCTACAGGCTCGCTTTGGCCTGTTGTATCCAGCGAAGCTCCGAGTGACTCTCCACAACCTAACCAGGACATTCGAAGATCCTGATCTACTATCAACATTTTTAGAATCCAAAGAAGCAGAGCAGATGCGCTAATCCAAAAACTTGGACTTTTATCTGCCGGCTCTGTCCGCCATTTTGAAGGGCCCGATGCGGCGGTCATAGCCAAGCACAGAGACTACCTGGACTTTCTTTCTTTCTCTATATGACTTTTGTTTTTTCGGTCTCCTATCCCTCCATGATGTGTGCCTCGGTCGGATTCGGAGCACGCACAGTCCTACAGGTTATGTGTTTTTTCAATTTCGGCCTTCTCTGGGGTTTCTCCCCGCAGACACATGGTCGCCAGTAATTTCTGGGGTTTTGCTTCTTCTCTACCGCACTGCGGTGTTCTTTGTTAATGTGGGGCGCTTCATTGTATTATATTAGCTTATTTTTTTATGTCATGTGTACAGCCAGATACAGTCAATATGAGGGACATTGTGAAATTATGTGCGCTATCATGCTCAGACTTTTAACTTTTCTGAATGGCCTTATGTAAAATCTTATCACTCAACGTAAAAGGCATTAATAGCCCACTCAAAAGAAAGAAAATCCTTAGCTATCTTAGCCATGAGCGTGCTGATTTAGTGTTTCTTCAGGAAACGCACCTACACTCTGCTGAAATACTGAAACTCAATGCTAAGCCTTACATGGTGGCTGCCTATTCTCCCGCCGTTTCCAAACGGTACAGGGTAACCATTTTGGTTACGAAGTCTTCACAAGCTACTGTAATTGATACTAGCGCTGACAAGGAGGGTAGATGGGCCCGTGTACACCTTGAGGTTGGAGATAGTGCATTCACGTGTATTTGCATTTATGCCCCGAATGTGGACAATCCTGCTTACTATGCAAGTATTGCGCAGTTGGCATAGGCCTCTACCAATGCTCCATTAATACTTGGTGGTGATTTTAATCAAGTGTTCCATTAATCTTTTCTTCTCAAACAAGGCGCTCGTTGGCTGGAAGATCCAGTACCGAGTAGACCTGTGTGGCTAGATATAGAAGAGGACCTTTGTAAACCGATTCCTCTTACTTTTCTCCCTGGTATGACTCTCCCATCAGACTCCCACTATCCACCAATGCTTTTAGACACTTTAAATGCCATTAATACTCTTATGCAATCTTTAGACTCCCGAATCTGTCCGTTCGACAGGCTCCCGCTTTGGTACAATACTCGATTTCGAATACAAATAAGTCGATGGCGTGGAGCCCCTGGTACACTAGGGGCATTTGGATTCCTAGCCAGTTGTTCCATGATGGTCGCTGGAAAACTTTTACTGAATTGCAAATTGAATTTGGTCTCCCAGCGAAACACTACTTTCAGTCGGTGCAACTTCAGCATTGCCTTCGGAGTGCTAGGGTACTCCCGCCATCGGCATCCCCTACACAAGGCTTATCGGACACTTTCCGATCTATCGGTAATTCACCGGGTGTAGCATCCCATTTTTACAAAACCTTATGTAATGCTATAACTAGAGATACCCCTATTGCGCAGAAAGCATGGGAGAGAGAATTGCATGTGATTTTGACCTCGGAGCAATGGAGCCTTGTCTGGAGTAGAGTGACACGGGTTTCCCGATCCGCCTCACTCACTCAGACACTCTTCTTTCTAGCCCACCGGTGTTTTTACACTCCTGACAGCTTAGCCAAACGGAACACTACTCAGGGCAATAGTTGTTGGACATACCATGTGGCCAATGGTTCACTACCTCATGTTAGTTATGAATATCCCGCACTACAGTATTACTGGCGTCGGGTCTGGGGTCGTATCCGGTCTACTTTGCACTTTCAAGAGCCCCTTTCTTGGAGGATAGTGGGACCTCGCCCAGCTGCGGGGATCCCCTCTCTTCCAAAAACGGCTTGCCTCCCTTTGGACTTTATGCTTGGCATTGCTATTTCCCTAATTAAGTACTACTGGAAGAATAGCTCCCATCTGAGCCCCAATGAATGGTGGAATCATGTCTGTCTCTACAGTAAATATGAACAAATACCTCGTATGTTTGCTTCCCTCGTCCAGACTCCTCATCATTGGTCTAAATGGAAGATGCTCAATGACTATGTACATTCTGCTAAATGCTCTCATCTGACTGTCTAAATTTGTATATATCTCTGTCCCATGATCATGCTGTATCGTAGATCCTCTTTTGATCGTTTTGATGTATAATCACTGTTAATTGGAAGCGCTCACATGCTGACATAATCGGCTGGAGAAGAAGCATAGGGGTGGGGGGTAATTGGGTTTACTTTTCTTTATTGTATACTTGTTTTGTCTCCTTTGGTGTGTTGTTTCTTTTGTTTGTTGCAAAATGAAAATAAACGTTTAAAAAAAAAAAAAGAAGGTGCGCAGGCATACAAGCACAGCAACAGAGCTGTAGCACAATGGTTACAACACTGACTGATGGTATGGGGTCATGGGTTCGACTCCCCAGTGGGCCTAATGTATAAGGCTGGCTGAGGCAGCACCCTTTACATTTAAGTAGTGATTGTTGAGGCATTTGACGTGTATTTTAATTAGTGCTGCCAGCAAACACACCCTCACGGTGGCATAACCTAAGGTGCCGCATAAGGCACCCCATAACGCACTCCATAGGGCACATTATAAAGTGTATTGTCCGCCAAGGCACCCTATAATGTCCCCTATAGGACACCTTATAAGGCTGTGAACAAAGCCCTGGCTGGCTGCAGAAGGACTGCACATGACCACACAAACTGGCTGCTGTGGTTACCAGGATAGGGTTAACCCACCCGTACCCATGATGCACTGCACATGCAAATCAGCAGTCGAGAAATGGGCACAAGATTGGGTATGCACCCCCACAGCACCTCGGCCTGGTAGGGGAACAGACCGTGTGTGGCACTGCCACAGAGTAGCCACAGACAGTCACATTGTGCGGGTACTGTGCCCACCCTGAGGTTGCGGTGGGGCGCCCAGCACCAGGTCCACAGCACCTTTCATGGCTGGAATACGCCATGCTGCAAGTCCCCAGCGGTGTGTGATAGGTAGGTCCATTAGACACACCTAGGATACATCTGTGTCCTGCTGTATGTCTCGGTCATGTCTAGTCCATATGGGCGGTGATGCACCCAGAATAGTGCATATCCTGTGTTGGTGCCATGGTTACCGGAGGGAGAGGGAGAGGGAGAGGGAGAGGAGGAGGAGGAGGAGGAGGAGGAGGGGGGTGTGTATGGACCCATAGGCAGATCATGTACCACCACACAACCCACCCTCTGGGGCTCAGGGTGGGAAACAGGATCACCCACCAATAGATCCACAGTCTACCTCCCTGCAATGGTAGCAGTAGAGGGGACCATCAACCCCAGTCCTGCTGGGGAACAGACAGAGCGGTACACATCCATAACGCAATAGCAGACAGATGGCAGGCCTGGAAATGCTCAGCTGCCCCCCACCATTATCTGACGCGGTATTTAGGCGTATTCACAGAGCGTATACACTCGTAACCATTTATGTTTTAATCGCTCAAAAAACTTTACCCTAAATTCAAAATCTTCTCACAAATGTACTATTTTTCAAACACTTGGCAAGGTCTCAGACTTCCTGACACCATCAATGCTTACTGCCAGAAACCCGGCAGAGCCATGCCAAATAGCATCAATGACCTGCCAAGATGTCTACAATTACTGAAATGTGCATAAAATCTTCTTTCACAGTTTTGCAATTGTTAAGAAGGAATACTAAAGTGCTTGCAATAATCCAAAAAATGCAAAAATAACTTATCTCAATTTTGCCACAGTCCAAAAACGTTTCCCAACGCTGTCTTTATAGCGCTTCAACGCGTTTCTCCTGTGTAGGATTCTTCAGGGGAAAATAATCATGCTACTCGTGTTTCAAGTAAAGCCAGCTAAGCCAAACTTAATTTGCAGAGAAAGGTTCCTGCTTCCTATGGCTCCCAGCTTTTAGCCGACAATCAGCACATATAAAACTTTATCCCAGAGATGCTGCCCACGTCTTCCAAGGATCACCTCTCCCTTCCAATTGACAAAAAAACACCGCGCTGTGGCAAAATTGAGATGTTATTTTTGCATTTTTTGGATTATTGCAAGCACTTTAGTATTCCTTCTTAACAATTGCAAAACTGTGAAAGAAGATTTTATGCACAATTCAGTAATTGTAGACATCTTGGCAGGTCATTGATGCTATTTGGCACGGCTCTGCCAGGTTGTTGGCAGTAAGCATTGATGGTGTCGGGAGGCCTGAGAACCTTGCCAAGTGTTTGAAAAATAGTACATTTGTGAGAAGATTTTGAATTTGGGGTAACGTTTTTTGAGCGATTAATCCCCACCATTATCTGACATTCTCCAGCAGCAAGCCTCCAGCCGCTGCACGGTGTTCCAGCAAGACACATACTAGCTGCAGACAGTCTGCCAGCTAGTCCATAGTGCATGGTCCTGGAGAAGATGCATGTACCCAGAACAGGGATGTCAGCATACACACCAAGCAGATAAGTCAGTGATTGGGCCCCAAAAGAAAACCAATAAATATCACATGAAAGAAATGCTATATAGCACTATGGGGGAACCTAGCCATGCCATGGTCACTGCTCAGTCAGGGTGAGAGTGACCTCCCAGCAGGACATGCTATGGCCACCCTGTCCGTGCAGGTGGTGGCCAGGCACTACAATGTCTGAGCCATTGCCCTATGCCATGTGCAGATGCATCCAGGCCAGGCCACCCTATCCAGGCTATTCCCACGGTACCTTGCTCCTCATTATGCACATTGGCAGGCCAATACTGGCAACAGTGCTAGCAGGTGGGTTGTGGAGGGTGTTGGCAGCACTGGATAGACAGACACACACTCCCCACACCTATGCCAGCATTGTGCAACTATAGAGGTGTTGGGCAGCCCAGGTCACCACACCAGTCCTGGGCACATGGCTATGGTACGCAATACTGTAGGAGTCACTCCCCAGGTTGGTGAACACTGTCAGACACAATACCTGTAGCACACTCCACAGACATCAGAAAGGTTGCTATGATGCAGCTCACTCAGGAAATTGTACCTAACCTAGGAATTGCTATCTGCCAGTAATCATAGCAACCTTTTGATAGATGTGTACCATATTCCCAGGTTTAGGGTGGCATTATTAAGGTATGCAAGTGCTAGTATTGGGAGATGCACGCAGAACCCAAAGTCCTGCCTCTCCAGGAGGCTTTGGATAATGGGGCCTGTGGGTGCAGGTGTGTCTGCCCCTGTTGGCTGCTGCTTTACGGCAGAGGTTCCCAACTCCAGTCCTGCGGTGCCAAACACTGTTCGGGTTTTCATGCTGTCCCTCATGAATATGCATGAGATACATCTGCATACCATGGGGGTGGCGCATAGAAATGCAGCACAGGCATCTTTATCAGAGGCAGAATGGAACCGGAATGGTGTTTGGCCATGCAGGACTGCATTTGGGTGACTCTGCTCTAGGTAATGTGCATGTTTATGGTGTCTGTGCTCTGTAGGGTAAAATGTAGGTGTCTTGGGCATGTTTACGTCATCTGCAATAAAGGTGCTGTCTGTATTAGCATGTTGTAGTAGTGGGTAAAATATGGGGACTGGGTTGGCAGGAACCACAGCTGGGACTTCTACCTGTGACCCTCTGCTTCTGACTACCCTGGTTTTGTGCACTGCACCACCTTGTTGTCACAGAGTCAGTACATTCCTTGGTGATACCATGACTGTTCATCAGACAGGGCCTGTCTGTTGCAGTGCATGGCACTCACCTACACAGGGCTAGGCCACGGTCTGCTCTGGGCAGCTGCCACTGCCCCCTCCACCACCAGTATCCCTCTGCCACCATGCTGACATGCCCTTTTGCTGGTGGTGCTGGTGGAGCGCAGTCTCAGGCCATCCATTGTGCGGGTAGGTGGCTGCCTATGGTGCGGGTTCTGGGGTAGGGGTGCCTGCATAAGTGTCCACGCTACCCCCCAGCCCCGCCTGCCAATGTTCCGTGCCCTTGGGGGTAGCTGTTGGGTACTATCCCCTGTGACACTGTGGGAAATACACTCGTGCCCATGTTGGGCCTTCAGCAGTTGCTGTCTGGCTGCTCTGCTGTTTCAGCATTCGTATGGGCCACCTAGGCATCACCCTAGTCCGCAATGTGGCCCAGTTCCACCACAGCATGTGCCGCCTGCGGCCCTCTGTATCCCCTTCTCCGGCATCTGTCCAGTTGCCGTTCTGACATGCCCACCCTGATGTTGCGGGACATGTGCACGCCATAGGAACCCTGTCCGATGGTGGGGAAAACCCTGAGCAGCGCTATTTCACTGTGGTCTCATTCACCTTGTATGGGGACGGAGTATAGACCATTCCACGATTTATATCTTTTCTATGGAGCTTACTTGTGGGGTGTGGGGTTGATGTTTCTCATTGCTACCACTATTGGCCAGCTTGGTTATGGATTTTTTCCAGTTTGTTGGGGTCATTTTCAGTGTTTATGTGCCCTTTTCTTCTGTGCACATGTATCACACTTATCACTTTGTTTAGGTTTCCCTGCCTGGGCTGTACATTGCTGACACTGAAATAGTTTCTCTCCCCTGTACTGTGCATTTAACTGCAGGTTTTCAATCGCGTTTGGATTCAGCTCTTCAGATCAGCGTGTTAGTGTGAAGGGAGCCTCTCCCCGCCCACTCTCCGCCCACTGACCCCTTCTCTCCGCCCTCTCTCCACCTTCTGCGGTGTTTTACCACGCCGCGGAGCTTTACGATCGTTAATGTTGGTTAACGCGCGTTATGTAACGTTAACGATCGTAAGCGCATCATAACACGCATTGTGATGCGCTTACGATTGTTAACGTTACATAACGCGCGTTATGTACCGTTACCGCAGTTTAGTAAACATACCCCCAAATCTCATTTGAGATTATATAGACAATTATACTTCTATTGCAGCCTGAGAGACATGCCAGTTTCTCCTCTACTATTTCAACTCAAGGGTTACATTCAAGTTCCACATACTCCCTGCCGTCAGCTACTAGCCTATCAGGAATTATTATGTTATGAAAGCTGCCATGCATGTACAGAGTCTGGGTGTTAGTAAGCTTTACAGAGGTTAATCCTTCAGTTCAACACTGAATTCCCCATAGGCAAGACTGCAAGCTAACATAGGTTATTACTATGAGGATAATTACTGCAATAATTAGGACAATTTTGTTTCCCAGAAGCCAAAATCAGGTAACCAAGAGATTAGTCATGACCAATCCCAATGCTTGTCCAGGTTTATACCCAAAGCTGTGGATGGTGGAATGTAGGTAAGATTTTTCAAATATTCAGCAGAGTTGAGAAGAACCTATGAATAGTCATTTATTTTTGGTCAACAGCTGGTATTTATCACAGCACAAACTCCTCCTTGTACTGCAGGTAAATGGGGCCAATCAATTCTGAACCCTAAATTCTCTTAGTTCACTCATCTCAGTGGCAATAAGTTGCACATCACAAGCTACAGCATGCGCCTCCTGTTCCACTATCGCTGTAAACGTTGCATGGAGGAAGGCATTTTAAACAAGAAAAGAAATGGCATCTTCTCTGACACTTCACAGGCCATTAATGCCTGAGTATTTTCATTTGTTTAGGGATGGGAGATATTGACAATAGCAAAGGAACTTCAGAATTATCTTTTCTCTCTACTGTGGGATACATGAGGAAAGAAAACTACCAATTCCTTCTGAGAATGTTTGGTTAGATGAGGGGAAACTATCACTATCGTGCAAGTTCCTCCCCATGTGAGGGGAAGCTTTTGATATGCATAAGTTCTACATAAGAAGTAATATTCCGTTAATACCTCGATTACATCCAGGAAGAAATAGCCTGGATTGTAGAAAGGCTCTAAAAACAAAAGCAAGAGACTTGACAACAGAGGAATAAAGGATTATAATAGCCTGAAAAGAGAACAAAAAAGGTCCTTTCTGGACATCACAAGTACTTGAATTGTAAACAAAGTGGGATTTTAGAAGAGATTTCTAGGAAGACTTGGGGACATCCAGAGCACAACATCCAAAAATCCAGAGGAGTGACAAGAGTGTTTTGGCCCCGAAAAATGAACATCCCAGTAACTGGTTCCAGCAACGGGCCTGTGCAGATAGTAAGGTCAGGTATGTGCACGGGTGTAGGCCATTTCAGAAATGTGAACATCCCTGAACTGCACGGACTCAGAACTGGGTACTTGGCCGTGCCGGCAGAGATACTGTATCTCAGAAAGGGGGTGACTATGTCATGAGACTTACACATCCTTGCCGGGCATTTCAGATACTCACATGTGCAGTGGTAGACCACTTATATATTTGGAATATGTATTTAATTCAGGTTCCATTGGCCAGAAAATATTAACTGTGATGCTGAACGTGCATTTTGCTCTTCACCCCGGAAGAGTTGAAGCCAAGAAACTAGCACTTTTCTGCACCTTATTCATGGTCAGGAGCAGGTCTGGTTATGGACGTCTCGACAACCTGGATTGGACATGCTTGTTCCATTCTGAAATCTCACCATGCTGCGTATCTCTGTTGCTCTGCCCAGGCCATGCCCCTACCACATCCCTGTGGAGGTGCTTGCACCAGAGATATCTATAAACCTGGCTTTTTAAAATGAGTCCAATTATATAGTCCCATTTTCAGACACGCAAATCATAAATAGAGTTTATAAAATAACCCCCACAGTGTCCACTAGATTTCTCTACTAGATCACTCCCTGGATGTTATGTGACAAGGAAGACATATCATCACCCTGTAATACCTCCCTAATCATCTTTTCCTCCTCAGACAATTCTCCCAATTGATCAATGCTAGCTCTAATGGGGTGATCATCAGGAACTTACCCTCTAGCCAAGCGCTCCTCTATGAAGGCTTTTATTTCCCTGATATGCTGTTGCTGCACTAATGGGGTCCCAGCAGGTTTCTGCCAATTTAAGGATAAGAGAAGATCCTCCTCTTCTTTCCTCAAATCCTCTAACTCCTTTTCTTCAAATTCTGGCAGACGAGCTGTTGAGACTAGAAGGGTAGAATATAGAGATATGGGAGCAGGCACCCTTTCACGTTGTTTTTCAAAATAGTCATCCTTCTTTTTAAAATCTGCCATTTTCTTTTCTATGACATCGAATTTCTTTTCCATAGAGTTCTTCAGTCTGGACAAGGCAGATGTTTTATCCCATTTTGAAGCCTCTGTATACCACTTAAAATACTGAAGCCTTCTGGGCTTCTAAAGCTTCCCTAAAATGAAGGAACATCTACTATATTTAAAAGGACCCATTATCTGAGAACTAAAGGGACAGATTATCACGGGTGAAAATATTCCACTTAAATATTTACAAGTCTCAGGACCATAATGTTAGTACATATAACGTGCACAAGTGTCAGAGCGGAAAGCTCCACTCATTGTGCTTTATGGGGTCCGTATTTTGCCTCAAATTATCAGGGAGTTGTGAATTCCCTAATCAGGGTGCTGCACTTCGCTCTTAAGTGCATGAACCCCGTTTCTATGTGAGATGTATTGACAAACCTGCGTGATCTATAGCGCACCGAATACTTCTGTAGCCCCTTTCTGTGTGGTCCAGGTATAGTCAGAGGGCTTTTCCTTCTCAAGGGAGTCATAAGAACATAAGATATGCCATACTGGGTCAGACCAAGGTCCATCAAGCCCAGTATTCTGTTTCCAACAGTGGCCAATCTAGGTCATACGTACCTAGCAGTTTCCCCAAGGGACACAGGTTCCACAATGCTTGTATTGGTTCAAGCATTGATATCCTGGGTCCCTTCTTAATAATGGTTTATGGACCTTTCCTCCAGGAACTTGTCCAAACCTTTTTTAAACCCAGCAACACTAACAGCCTTTACTACATCCTCCGGTAACAAATTCCAGAGTTTGATTACACGTTCAGTGAAAAAATATTTTCTTTTATTAGTCTTAAATAGTTTACCCTGTAGCTTCATTGCATGTCCCCTAGTCTTTCCATATTCTGATAAGGTAAACAATCGATCTACGTTTACCCGTTCCACTCCGTTCATTAATTTATAGACTTCTATCATATCTCCCCTCAGCCGTCTCTTTTCCAGGTTAAAGAGCCCCAACCTTTTTAGCCTTTCTTCATAGGAGTATCCTTCCATCACCTTTACCATTTTGGTGGCTCTTCTCTGAACCTTTTCTAAAATCGCTATATCCTTTTTAAGATACGGCGACCAGAATTGCATACAATATTCAAGGTGCAGTCTCACAATGGAACGATATAGAGGCATTATAATATCTTTTGTTTTATTTTCTATTCCTTTACTTATCATATCTAGCATTCTATTTGCTCTCTTGGCCGCTGCTGCACACTGGGCCGAGGGTTTTAACATGGTATCCACAATGACGCCTAAATCTTTTTCCTGGGTGGTGGTTCCTAATGTGGAACCTTGCATCGTGTAACCATAGTTTGGGTTGTTCTTCCCTAGGTGCATAACCTTGCACTTGTCCACATTAAATTTCATCTGCCATTTTGATGCCCAGTCTTCCAATTTATCAAGATCCTCTTGCAATTTTCCACAATCCTCTTGGGTTTTAACAACTTTAAATAGTTTTGTGTCATCTGCAAATTTGATAACCTCACTCGTTATTCTACTTTCCAGGTCATTTATGAATATGTCAAAAAGCAGCGGACCCAGCACAGATCCCTGGGGTACAGCACTATTCACCTTTCTCCATTGGGAAAATTGGCCATTTAGCCCTACCCTCTGCTTTCTATCTTTTAACCAGTTCCTGATCCACAATAGTGCACTGCCTCCTATCCCATGACTCTTTAGTTTTGCCAAAAGTCTCTGATGAGGGACCTTGTCAAAGGCTTTCTGAAAGTCCAGATACACAATATCAACAGACTCACCTTTGTCCACCTGATTATTCACTCCTTCAAAAAAACATAACAGATTAGTAAGACAAGATCTTCCTTGTCTAAAGCCATGTTGGCTGTCTCCCATTAGGTCATGACTATCTACATGCTGAGTAATTTTATTCTTTATGATGGTTTCTACCATTTTTCCCGGTACTGATGTCAGGTTCACCGGTCTGTAGTTTCCCGGATCACCCCTGGAACCCTTATTAAAAATTGGTGTTACATTGGCGATCCTCCAATCTTCAGGTATTAGAGATGATTTTAATGATAGTTCACAGATTACTAATAGCAGGTCTGCAATCTCGTATTTCAGTTCTTTCAACACCCTTGGATGTATACCATCCGGCCCAGGTGATTTGCTACTCTTCAGTTTATCTAATAGTTGTAATACATCTTCCCGATGTATCGATATTTCCTTCAATTCTTCCACACCTTTAAATACCACTTCAGTCATGGGTAACATCCCTACATCTTCCTCAGTAAAGACTGAAGCAAAGAATTCATTCAATCTCTCCGCTATCGCCTTGTCGCCTCTTAGTGCTCCTTTAACCCCTTTATCATCTAATGGACCAACTGACTCTCTCACAGGTTTTTTGCTACGAATGTACTTGAAAAGGTCTTTACTTCGTGTTTTTGCTTCTGCAGCAAGCTTCTTCTCAAATTCTCCCTTTGCCTGCCTTATCAATGCCTTGCATTTGACTTGCCAGTGCTTGTGCTGTTTCCAGGTTCGTCGTTTGGCTCTTTTTTCCATTCTATTAAATTTAGACTACAAGCTCTCTGCTGGGTTCCAAATGTAACCAGAAAGCTCTCTTCTGTGTTTTAAATTTAAACTAAAAGTACTTTGCTGTTACTAGGCCCTGAGTGACTATTAAATTTAAACTACAAGCTCTCTGCTGGGTATGAAATGTAACCAGAAAGTTCTCCTCTGTGTTTTATATTTAAACTTAAATTGCTGCTACTAGGCCCTGACTGATTTAACAAAAAATAGTGGGTTCACAGATTAATTAGTTTTAATACAAAGAATTCCTTTTAGAAAATTACCAGACGTATATACTCACAGTTGCAGATCTCTCTTCAGAAGTAACAGTCCCTTTTTCTAGTCCTTCAAGACAGAGGATCACAGAGCTCTGGTTGAGCTATTTATTCCTGTGCTGCTGAGGTAAGCTGTGACCAACTTCCTGGGTAATTAACAGTCCTTGCTTGGATAGGAGGAGTCTTTCAAAGGAGTCTCAAGGGAGTCTCCTCTCAGCCTGAAATGACTGGCAGACAGAACCTCCCCTACTGTGGAAAGGTTTGGACCTTTCTTTCTGCTTCTAGTAATTAATAGTAGGGACACTGGATGATGCAACTGCTCTTGGATTGATGCACCAAGTAGTTTCTGCATTGCTATCCAAAAACCTCAGTTTTGGGGTGTCAGTATCTACCACCCGTGTCCCAAACTAACATTTATACAGACTCAGCCCACTGGCCTCAGCAATTTAGTTGGAATAACACAATTTAAAACAGAAGAAAATTTCTCCTAGTTAAATCATCCCAGATTCCCGAACTTTTTTTTACTCAAAGGCTTTCCTCATTAGTTTCAACAATTACAATTCAAAGTCTGACATCCTCTTTTGTACCATAGTGCTCAACACAAATCACAATAATGAGAACTATGATAAAATATATTATCCAGCAGAGTATAATACTATATCCTATTTCTCACATATATGGCAGCATTAAAGGGAATGATCAAACTGTTCACGAAAAATATATGTGCTTTCTTGGTTTGATCAGAGAAAGACTAATGGGACAAGGCAAACAACATAACATCAAATAAAGCTCAAACCAACTTATTTAAAACAATTTAAATCGGAACATGTAGCCACCAGCTTGAGCACAACACGCTGTTTGAGGGAATCTTCAATATCAATTAAAATTAGCAAAGTAAAAATATCTCTTAGCTTGTCCTCCTTCTTGTAGCCAAATAAACAGGTACTGCTAGCATGTCTGCATTCTCTCCACAAAACTAATGTAAATCTAAAAGAAAAGAACTCTGTTCTCTTTTATTGGTTCTGAGCCTTATTTATTACTAGCGATGAGAGATTGTCACAAAGTGCAGAAAACGTAGCATTAAGTATAAATTCTCTGACTTCTGTCTAAGACAAGTATAATTTATACATTCAACCAATGGAAAAGCACCTTGCTACAACACTGGAGCTATCTTTTTTCATACCGCAATCAAGAAACGAAGATCAAAACTTGTAACCTTTACTGCAAGCACAAAAATGTTAGATAAAGCCTACATTTGCCTCTTTCTGTTATCTGATTATATATTCTTATCACACAATCTGATCTACTTGATGTTTCACAGGAAAGTACCTATTCTTAAGCTTGGTTGGTTTCCGTACATGCAATCATCTCAGTTTTGCAGAAGCAGACATTTTGCTAACCTTTTTGTGTTTATTTTTTTCAGCTAATTTTTTTTAACTTTCTTCAGATTAAGATATAACTCTTCATCGATACCACCAACATCACTGTCACCAGTATGCTTCATCTTTGACTAGCGGACCTGGCCTCTCCATCGTCCAACGTCTTCCTTCCCTATCAAAATACTGTCACTTGTTCGGATGGCCAACCCCAAGACTTCTGTTTCTGGGTATCTATGTTCATCGATCATGCACAAATGAACATACATGCTTACAGAGGAAAGGAAAAAAATTAGTAATAAGGGCTCTCACTTTATGTGGAAAAAATCCAATCAAAATGTTATATGTATAGTATAGTGAACACTTGTTACTGGGACTTTGGTAACCAATTACAGATTTTCCAGATACTGTAAGCTGAGTATTTCAGAATTTAACTAAATAAATTGAAATAGATATATCCTATAAATATGGTTAAATGTAACTTAGGGGTATGTTTACTAAAGAGCGTTAAGGTAGCAAGTGTGCTGTTAACACCTGTTATCGGCTCCCTTGCGCCCTTAACGCTGTGAAAAAGCTGCATTAACGGACGTTAAAGGTACCTGCAGCGGTAAGGGCACAGTAGGAAGAGAGTGGGCATTAACAACGGGTGTTACCATAATGCCTGTTGTACTAACGTGTGTTAAAGCCCTTTAACTCTGGGAACCCTAACACCAAGTAAAACCTCATGGAAAGGGTGTATTTTGAGGGGAGAGAGTCTATTTAAATGTCTGCAATGTGATGCAAACACAGGGGAGCCCAAGGGAGTGATAGTAGTGCTTCATTAGCAGAAACAGCATAGTGCCCAAGTATGAAAGGGCACCATGATGAGGGTACAAATGGGGCAAAGGATGTGGCACGTTGGTCATGCAGTGGGTGTTTCTGGGGCGCAAGGCAGACCAGGCAACTGCCCATGTGGCACATCTGTGATGTCTGTCATGATCCCACATCGACATTGGCAGCACACAGACATGCTGCTGCTTTGGAAGGATATGCACCAAATGGGAAAGGCCAAGGTTTCCTGGCACCCTAGGCAGGGACCCCAGCCAGCTCCTCCCCCCACTGCCGCTGAAGCCATCTCTGGAAGAAGAGGACAATAGCGCCAGCAGCTGTAGTACTACAGGGAGCTGAAAAATGCAGGTGCCTGGGGAAATACCACAGCTGCGGCTGCCTACCTCCCCCCATGATGTTTTAGAAGCAGGCTGTGATGGGGTTCGGCTGTGTGCAGTCATGTGCAGTCTGCTACACCATGGTCTACACTAGTACTCTTTTCCGCATTCCAGCTCTTCACACACTCCTCTTCTGTGCCTGATCTACACGTCACCACTCCTACTATGTCCTCCTGTCGCTGCACACACCCTGCCACTGCTGACATAAGAACATAAAAACATAAGATATGCCATACTGGGTCAGACCAAGGTCCATCAAGCCCAGTATCCTGTTTCCAACAGTGGCCAATCTAGGTCATACATACCTAGCAGTATCTCCAAAAGACACAGGTTCCACAATGGGTCAAGCATTGATATCCTGGGTCCCTTTTTAATAATGGTTTATGGACCTTTCCTCCAGGAACTTGTCCAAACCTTTTTTAAACCCAGCAACACTAACAGCTCTTACTACATCCTCTGGTAACAAATTCCAGAGTTTGATTACACGTTGAGTGCAAAAATATTTTCTCTTATTTGTCTTAAATAGCTAACCCTGTGGCTTCATTACATGTCCCCTAGTCTTTCTATATTCTGATAGCGTAAACAATCAATCTACGTTTACCCGTTCCACTCCGTTCATTAATTTAAAGACCTCTATCATATCTCCCCTCAACCGTCTCTTTTCCAGGTTGAAGAGCCCTAACCTTTGTAGCCATAGGAGTAGCCTTCCATCCCCTTTACCATTTTGGTGGCTCTTCTCTATACCTTTTCTAATAACGCTATATCCTTTTTAAGATACGGCGACCAGAATTGCACACAATATTCAAGGTGCGGTCGTACCATGGAATGATACAGAGGCATTATAATATCCTTTGTTTTATTTTCCATTCCTTTCCTTATGATACCTAGCATTCTATTTGCTTTCTTGGCCGCTGCTGCACACTGGGCGGAGGGTTTTAACATGTTATCCACGATGACTCCTAAATCTTTTTCCTGGGTGATGGTTCCCAATGTGGAACCTTGCATCGTGTAACCATAGTGTGGGTTGTTCTTTCCTAGGTGCATAACTTTGCACTTGTCCTCATTAAATTTCATCTGCCATTTGGATGCCCAGTCTTCCAATTTATCCAGATCCTCCTGCAGTTTTCCACAGTCCTCTTGGGTTTTAACAACTTTAAACAGTTTTGTGTCATCTGCAAATTTGATAACCTCACTAGTTATTCCCTTTTCCAGGTCATTTATGAATATGGCAAAAAGTAGCAGACCCAGTACAGATCCCTGGGGTATTCCACTATTCACCTTTTTCCATTGGGAAAATTGGCCATTTAGCCCTACCCTCTGCTTTCTATCTTTTAGCCAGTTCCCGATACACAGTAATACACTGCCTCCTATCCCATGACTTTTTAGTTTTGCCAAAAGTCTCTGATGAGGGACCTTGTCAAAGGCTTTCTGAAAGTCCAGATACACTATATCAACGACTCACCTTTGTCTACCTGTTTATTCACACCTTCAAAAAAACATATCAGATTAGTAAGACAAGATCTTCCTTGTCTAAAGCCATTTTGGCTGTCTCCCATTAGGCCATGACTATCTACATGCTGTGTAATTTTGTTCTTTATGATGGTTTCTACCATTTTCCCCGGTACGGACGTCAGGCTCACTGGTCTGTAATTTCCCGGATCACCCCTGGAACCCTTTTTAAAAATCAGCGTTACATTGACGATCCTCCAATCTTCAAGTATTACAGATGATTTTAATGAAAGTTAACAGATTACTAATAGCAGGTCTGAAATCTCATATTTCAGTTCTTTCAACACTCTTGGATGTATACCATCCGGTCCAGGTGATTTGCTACTATTCAGTTTATCAAATAGTTGTAATACATCTTTCTGGTGTAGCGATATTTCTCTCAATTCCACTGCAGTATCACTTTTAAATACCATTTCAGTCTTGGATAACATCCCTACATCTTCCTCAGTAAAGACCGAAGCAAAGAATTCATTCAGTCTCTCCGCTATAGCCTTGTCTGCTCTTACTGCCCCTTTTACCCTTCTATCATCTAATGGTCCAATTGACTCTCTCACAGGCCTTTTGCTACGAATGTACTTGAAAAAAGTCTTAGGGGTATGTTTACTAAACTGCGATTACGTTACATAACGCGTGTTATGTAACGTTAACGATCGTAGACGTTCCGCGGCACGGTAAAACACCGCAGAAGGTAGAGAGAGGGCGGAGAGAAGGGGTCAATGGGTAGAGTGTGGGCGGGTAGAGGCTCCATTAACACTAACGCGCTGATCTGAAGAGCTGAATCATAACGTGACAGAAAAACTGCCGTTAGATGCACATTTCCAGGGGAGAGAAACCATTTCAGTGTCAGCAATGTAGAGCATAGGCAGGGAAACCTACATAAAGTGATAAGTGTGATACATGTGCACAGACCAAAAGGCACATAAACGTTGAAAATGACCTTAACAAACTGGAAAAAAAACATAACCAAGCTGACCAATAGTGATATTAATGGGAAACATCAACCCCCCCCCCCCCCCCCGAGAAAGCTCCAAAAAAAGATATTAATCGTGGAAGGGTCTATGCTCCGTCCCCATACAAGGTGAATGAGCCCACAGTGAAATAGTGCTGATCAGGGCTTTCCCTTGTTATTGGACAGGTGTCCTATGGCGTGCACATGTCCCGCAACAGCAGGGTGGGCATGTCGGAACAGGCAACTGGACAGATGCCGGAAAAGGGGATACAGAGGGCCGCAGGCGGCACATGCTGTGGTGCAGCTGGGTCACAGTGCGTACTAGGGTGATGCCTAGGTGGCCCATATGAATGCTGAAACAGCAGAGCAGCCAGACAGCAACTGCTGAAGGCCCAACATGGGCACGACTGTGTTTCCCACAGTGTCACAGGGGATAGTACCCAGCAGCTACCCCCAAGGGCACGGAACATTGGCAGGCGGTGCTGGGAGGAAGCGTGGACAACTATGCAGGCAGCCCTACCCCAAAACCTGCACCATAGGCAGCTGCCTACCCGCACAATGGATGGCCTAAGACTGCGCTCCACCAGCACCACCAGCATAAGGGCATGTCAGCATGGTGGCAGAGGGATATTGGTGGTGGAGGGGGCAGTGGCAGATGCCCAGAGCAGACCGTGGCCTAGCCCTGTGTAGGTGGGTGCCATGCACTGCAACAGATAGGCCCTGTCTGACGAACAGTCATGGTATCACCAGGAAATGCACTGACTCTGTGATAACATGGTGGTGCAGTGCACAAAAGCAGTGTATTCAGAAGCTGAAGGTCACAGGTTCAAGTTCCTGCCAACCCAGTCCCCATGTTTTACCCACTACTAAAACGTGCTAATACAGACAGAACCTTTATTGCAGATGACGTAAACATGCCCAAAACACCTACATTTTACCCTACAGACCACAGACACTATAAACATGCGCAGTACCTAGAGCAGAGTCTCCCAAATGCAGTCCTGGAGGGCCAAACACCATCCAGGTTCCATGCTGCCTCTAATAAAGATGCCTGTGCTGCATTTCTATGCACCGCCCCCATGGTATGCAGATGTATCTCATGCATATTCATGAGGGACAGCATGAAAACCCGAACAGTGTTTGGCCCACCAGGACTGGAGTTGGGAACCTCTGCCCTAAAGCAGCGGCCAACAGGGGCAGACACACCCGCACCCACAGGCTCCATTATCCAATGCCTCCAGGAGAGGCAGGATGTTGGGCCCTGCGTGCATCTCCCAATACTAGCACTTGCATACCTTAGCAATGCCACCCTAAACCTGGGAATACGGTACACATCTATCAAAAGGTTGCTATGATTACTGGCAGATAGCAATTCCAAAGTTAAGTATAATTTTCTGATTGAGCTGCATCATAGCAACCTTTCTGATGTCTGTGGAGCAGTGGTTCTTAACCAGTCCTCCTTGAACCCTTAGGCCAGTCGGGTGTTCGGGATAGCCCTAATGAATATGCATGAGATATATATGCATTAGAGATATCCTGCCAACCTGACTGGTTTGTGGCCCTCTAGGACTGGATTCGGAGACCTCTGCCTTACACCTCTGTCATTTAAGATTGTGAGTGGGCAAGATGCAGATGTCCTAGACATCAAAAAGGTTAGATAGAATGTGTCACATGCTTCCTCAATTCTCACCACCACCAAAAAGTTGTCTAATAGGCAATATTTTGGTGGTGGTGAGAAGCAAAGAGGCATATGACAAATTCTATCTAACCTTTTTGATGTCTTGGAGATCTGCACCTTGCCCACTCACATTCTTAAATGACAGAGATGTAAGGCAGGGATCTCCGAATCCAGCCCTAGAGGGCCACAAACCAGTCAGGTTGGCAGGATATCTCTAATGCATATATATCTCATGCATATTCATTAGGGCTATCCTGAACACCCGACTGGCCTAGGGGTTCAAGGAGGACTGGTTAAGAACCACTGCTGTGGAGTGTGCTATAGGTCTGGTGCAGGGGTAGGGAACCCTGGTCCTGGAGAGCCACAGACCAGTCAGGTTTTCGGGATATCCCTAATGAATATGCATGAGATATATATGCATTAGAGATATCCTGCCAACCTGACTGGTTTGTGGCCCTCCAGGGCTGGATTTGGAGACCCCTGCCTTACACCTCTGTCATTTAAGATTGTGAGTGGGCAAGGTGCAGATGTCCAAGACATCAAAAAGGTTAGACAGAATGTGTCATATTCCTCCTCACTTCTCACCACCACCAAAATATTGCCTATTAGACAACTTTTTGGTGGTGGTGAGAATCGAGGAGGAATGTGACACATTCTATATGCCCTTTCGATGTCTAGGACATCTGCACCTTGCCCACTCACAATCTTAAAAGACAGAGGTGTAAGGCAGGGGTCTCCAAATCCAGCCCTGGAGGGCCACAAACCAGTCAGGTTGGCAGGATATCTCTAATGCATATATATCTCATGCATATTCATTAGGGATATCCCAAAAACCTGACTGGTCTGCGGCTCTCCAGGACCAGGGTTCCCTACCCCTGGTCTGGTGTCTGACAGTGTTTACCACCCTGGGGAGTGACCCCAACAGTATTGCGTACCATAGCCATGCCTGCACTGTGCCCAGGACTAGTGCGTTGGCCAGGGCTGCCAAACACCTCTATAGCTGCACAATGCCAGCATAGGTGTGTGGATTGTGTGTCTGTCTATCCCAGGGGTGGGCACCTCCTGTTCTGGAGGGCCGCAGACCAGTCAGGTTTTCGGGATATCCCTAATGAACATGCATGAGATATATATGCATTAGAGATATCCTGCCAACCTGACTGGTTTGTGGCCCTCCAGGGCTGGATTTGGAGACCCCTGCCTTACACCTCTGTCATTTAAGATCGTGAGTGGGCAAGGTACAGATGTCCTAGACATCGAAAGGGTATATAGAATGTGTCACATTCCTCCTCGATTCTCACCACCACCAAAAAGTTGTCTAATAGACAATTTTTAGGTGGTGGTGAGAAGTGAGGAGGACTGTGACAAATTCTATCTAACCTTTTTGATGTCTTGGACATCTGCACCTTGTCCACTCACAATCTTAAATGACAGAGGTGTAAGGCAGGGGTCTCCATATCCAGCCCTGGAGGGCCACAAACCAGTCAGGTTGGCAAGATATCTCTAATGCATATATATCTCATGCATATTCATTAGAGATATCCCGAAAACCTGACTGGTCTGCGGCCCTCCAGGACCAGGTTTGCCCACCCCTGGTCTATCCAGTGTGTGGTGGCTGCCAACACCCTCCACAGCCCACACTTCTAGCACTGTTGCCAGTATTGGCCTGCTAATGTGCATAATGAGAGCAAGGTACTGTGGGAATAGCCTGGATAGGGTGGCCTGGCCTGGATGCATCTGCACAGGGCATAGGGCAATGGCTCGGACATTGTAGTGCCCGGCCACCACCTGCACGGACAGGGTGGGTACAGCATGTCCTGCTGGGAGGTCACTCTCACCCTGACTGAGCAGTGACCACGGCATGGCTAGGTTCTCTCATGTGATATTTATGTGTCTCTTTTGGGGCCCAATCACTGACTTATCTGCTTGGTGTGTTTGCTGACATCCCAGTTCTGGGTACATGCATCTTCTCCAGGACCATGCACTATGGACTAGCTAGCAGACTGTCTGCAGCTAGTATGTGTTTTGCTGGAACACCTTGCAGGGTGCAGCAGCTGAAGGCTTGCTTCTGGGGAATGTCAGATAGTGGTGGGGGGGTAGCTGAGCATTTCCAGGCCTACTGTCTGTCTGCTATTGCTTTATGGATATGTACAGCTCTGCATTGCCTGTGCTGTAGGGTGTCTGCTCCCCAGCAGGACTGGGGTTGATGGTACCCTCTACTGCTACCATTGCAGGGAGGTAGAATGTGGATTTATTAGTGGGTGATACTGTTTCCCACCCTGAGCCCCAGAAGGTGGGTTGTGTGGTGGCATATAATCTGCCTATGGGTCCAAACACCACACACACCCTCCACCTCTACATCATGTAACCATGGCACCAACACAGGATATGCACTTTTCTGGGTGCATCATAGCCCATAAGGGCTAGACATGACTGAGGAACACAGATGTATCCTAGGTGCGTCTGCAGGAACTACCTATCACACACTGATGGGGACCTGCAGTATGGTGTATTTCAACCATGAAAGGTGCTGTGGACCTGGTGCTGGGCGCCCCACCTCACCCTCAGGTTGAGCACAGTACCCGCACAATGTGACGGTCTGTGGCTACTCTGTGCCAGTACCACACACGGTCAGTTCCCCCTACCAGGCCGAGGTGCTGTGGAGGTGCATACCCCATCTTGTGCCCATCTGTCGACTGCTGATTTGCATGTGCAGTGCATCATGGGTACGGGTGGGTTAACCCTATCCTGGTAACCACAGCAGACAGTTTGTGTGGTGACGTGCAGTCCTTCTGCAGCCAGCCAGGGGTTTGTTAGCAGCTGTAGCCCACTGGTTACTTCACTGCCTATGAAGCCAGAGGTCATGGGATCAAACTCATGGTGGGGTTATTTGCTAGGGCCATCTGAGGCATTGTCTATTTTTAATGTACATTAGTGCTGCCAGCAAAAACACCCTCAGAGTACTATAAGGTGCCTTATAAGGTGTCCTATAGGGGACATTATAGGGTGCCTTGGCGGACAGTGCACTTTATAATGTGCCCTATGGAGTGCGTTATGGGGTGCCTTATGCGGCACCTTAGGTTATGCCACCGTGAGGGTGTGTTTGCTGGCAGCACTAATTAAAATAAAAGTAAAATACCTCAACAATCACTACTTAAACATAAAGGGTGATGTTTCAGCCAGCCTTATGCATTAGGCACACTGGGGAATCAAACCCATGACCCCTGCACTATCAGTCAGTGCAGTAACCATTGTGCTACAGCTGTTTCTGCATTTGCATGTCTGCGCGCCTTCTTATGATTAACGCACTGTAACGTGCCACGGCTCCATCATGTAATGCTCGTTAATTTAAGGCGCCTTGTAACGCGCGTTATCGGTAACGATGTACCGCCCATGTCCTTATTTGGGTATTTCTGCCTCTACCACAGATCCTAACGCGAATGGCATTACCGCAGTTTAGTAAACATACCCCTTAATTTTGTGTTTTTGCTTCCATAGCAAGTTCCTTCTCAAATTCTCGCTTTGCCTGCCTTATCAATGCTTTGCATTTAACTTGCCAGTGCTTGTGCTGTTTCCAGTTTTCGTCGTTTGGCTCTTTTTTTCCCACTGGGGGGCACGTTTTCCCCACTGACATTGCGCCTTTTTATATTGGCATCCCCCTGTGCATTGGTAGAGCTGCCTCCCACATGCTCATCCAATTTACTGACTGCCACATAGGGTGCCCACAGATCTGGCAGGTCCATCAGCTTCCACCTGTCCTTCCATCCATCACCTTTACATTGAGTTTCCTTGGTGCTCCTTTATCCAGCATTAGGTTTACAGCCATTTTCAGATGTTAAGGTGCATGCTTGACACCTTAACACCCGATGTCCTGTTAACGCACGTTAAATGTCCCATAGTGCTCTTTACACCGAAATGCCTCCTATCTGCCCGGTGCCCTTTTCACATGTAACACCCCTTATTGCTGTCATTAACACCTGTTACCTTAATGCCCTTTAGTAAACATACACCTTAGAAAATATATTTCATTAAAAAACTGCGGCAATTTAAACATTTTGACCATGGAGAGTAAAAACGTAAAATCGTTAACAAGTGCTCTCATTTGTCTATCTTTTAGTGACAGTATAATATTTTAGTCATTATGGAGCTACTTGATGTTAAGGACATATTTTCATTCTAATAACATTTAACATTTGGTACAATGTATAATTGCTTTGCAGTTGATTTGATAACCTCTTAGATGGCTTTAACTGTATCTACAGCAAATGCAATATTTGTATGTGTTTCAGTAACTATCCAAGAACACAACAAAGTCAATATTCAAAAGCAGTTATGCGATTGATAGCAACACCAACCACATAATGTTATCTTTTTAATTCAAGGCAGTTGAGCAGATAATTCTGGACATATAAATTGTTATATGCTCAAATTTATCTGTCCAAAAAATCGGTGGGATCTACAGTGTCTTGTGAAAGTATTCATCCCCTCTGTGTTTCTCCTGTTTTGATGCATTACAACCTGGATTTAAAATAGAGATTTGGGGGTTAGTACTGTGTGATTTACAGAACATGCTTACGACTTTGAAGGTGTAAAATACCCTTCTTTGTGGCACAAACAATAATTAAGACAAAAAAAACAGAAGTCAGGAGTGTGCATAGGTATTCCCCCCTCCCAAGTTAATACTTCGTTGAGCCACCTTTTGCTGCAATTACAGCTGCTAGTCTCTTGGGGTATGTCTCTATTAGCTTAGCACATCTAGCCACTGGGATTTTCACCCATTCCTCAAGACAAAACTGCTCCAACTCCTTCAAGTTAGATGGGTTGTGTTGGTGTACAGCAATCTTCAAGCAATGCCACAGATTCTCAATTAGATTATGACTAGGCCATTCTAAGAGATTTAAATGTTTCCCTTTAAACTAGTTTTAGCAGTATGTTTAGGGTCATTGTCCTGCTGGAAGGTGAACCTTCTTCCCAGTCTCAGATCTCTGGCAGACTGAAACAGGTTTTCCTCAAGAATTGCCCTGTATGTAGTGCCATCCATAGTTCCTTCAATCCTGACCAGTTTTCCTGTCCCTGCCGATGAAAAACAGCCCCACAGCATGATACTGCTGCCACCATGTTTCACTGTGGGAATGGTGTTCTCGGGGTGATGGGAAGTGTTGAGTTTGCACCACATATGGCATTTCTCATGATGGCCAAAAAGTTCAATTTTCGTCTGGATAGGGTGGCCTGGCCTGGATGCATCTGCACACGGCATAGGGCAATGGCTCGGACATTGTAGTGCCTGGCCACCACCTGCATGGACAGGGTGGCCATAGCATGTCCTGCTGGGAGGTCACTCTCACCCTGACTGAGCAGTGACCATGGCATGGCTAGGTTCCCCCATTGTGTTATATGGCATTTTTCTCATGTGATATTTATGGGTTTCATTTTGGGGACCAATCATTGACTTATCTGCTTGGTGTGTATGCTGGCATCCCCGTTCTGGGTACATGCATCTCCTCCAGGACCATGCACTATGGACTAGCTGGCGGACTGTCTGCAGCTAGTATGTGTCTTGCTGGAACACCTTGCAGGGTGCAGCGGCTGGAGGCTTGCTGCTGGAGAATGTCAGATAATGGTGGGGGGCAGCTGAGCATTTCCAGGCCTGCCGGCTGTCTGCTATTGCGTTATGGATGTGCTGTTCCCCAGCACTACTGGGGTTGCTGGTCCCCTCTACTGCTGCCATTGCAGGGTGGTAGACTGTGGATCTATTGGTGGGTGATCCTGTTTCTCACCATGAGCCCCAGAGGTTGGGTTGTGTGGTGGTACATAATCTGCCTATGGGTCCATACACCCCCCCCCCTTCACCTACAGCAGGTAACGATGGCACCAACACAGGATATGCACTATTCTGGGTGCAGCATCGCCCATAGGGACTAGACATGACCGAGTGGTGATGTGCAGTCCTGCAGCCAACCAGGGCTTTGTTCACATCCTTATAAGGTGTCCTATAGGGGACATTATAGGGGGCCTTGGCGGACAGTACACTTTATAATGTGCCCTATGGAGTGCCTTATGGGGTGCCTTATGCGGCACCTTAGGTTATGCCACCGTGAGGGTGTGTTTGCTGGCAGCACTAATTAAAATACACGTCACATGCCTCAACAATCGCTACTTAAATGTAAAGGGTGCTGCCTCAGCCAGCCTTATACATTAGGCCTACTGGGGAATTGAACCCATGACCCCTGTACCATCAGTCAGTGTTGTAACCATTGTGCTACCGCTCTGTTGCTGTGCTTGTATGCTTGCGTGCCTTCTTAAGATTAATGCGCGGTAATGTGCCCTGTAGCGCTCGTTCATTTATGGCGCCTTGTAACGCGCGTTCTCGGCGCGTTCTTGGAAACGATGTACCGCCCATGTCCTTATTTGGGGTTTCTGTCTCTACCGCGGCTCCTAACGCGAATCGCACTAACGCAGTTTAGTAAACATACCCCTAGATGTCATTAATATATATAGGAAGCTGGGTTATAAGGCTTTTCTGCGTATGCATGTAAGTGATAATGTTAGAAAAGGTACTACTTATGTATGTAGATGGATGAATGCATGTTTCTCTCTGTACTGAAAGGAGGTGTGTTCTGGGTGATCCTTTGCAGTACAGCGTTAATGTATATATACCATGGAACGTCTACCCATTGCCATTTACACCTGCTCAATGCCACATATAATCTTTTTTTTAAGTGCCATTATGTCAGTGCTGACTCCTGGTGACCCAGAAGCCCCTGGGTTTTCTTGGAAATGTATCACTGGAAGTAGATTGCCAAGCCTTTTCTTCCAAGGCAATGGAGGGTAAAATGACTTGCCCAAAGTCACAAGGAGTGCCAGTGGGAATCAAACCCTGATCTCTTGGGTATGAGGCTATTGCTCTACTACTACTATAAATCATTTAGATAGTGCTACAAGGCATATGTAGTGCTGTACAAGAATGTATAGAAGAAGGGCCTTGATCATTAGAGCTTACAATCTAATCAAGACACACAGTACAATATAAGAGAAACAAGGGGTTCAAATAGGGAACGGAGACTCAAGGGGAAAAAGGGAATTAGGCTCCAAAAACAGCCTCGAAGAGGTGAACTTTTAGCATGGATTTAAAAAGGGGGAGGGATGAGACCTGACGTATAGGTTCATGAAGTTTGCTGCAGGCATTAGGAGTCTGGAGTTCGCAGTGGAAGAAAGGGCATAAAGAGAAGAAAGCCAGAGGAAGAGAGGAGTTCACGAGGTCGGGTATAGGGAGAGAGGAGAGAGGAAAGGTAGTGAGGGGCAGTAGAGTGAATGCATTTATAGGTCAGAAGGAGAAGTTTGAATTGGATACGGAAACAGAAGGGGAGCCAATGAAGTGATTAGAGAAGGGTTATATGAGTGTATCAGGGCTAGTGGAAGATTAGCCATGCAGCAGAGTTCTGAACAGATTGAAAAGGAGAGAGATGACTCTGAGGGAGACCAGCAAGGAGGAGGTTGTAATAATCAAGACCGGAGGTGACCAAAGAGTGGATAAGCGTTTTAGTAGTGTGTTCAGAGAGGAAAGGGCAAATTTTGTTAATGTTATAGAGAAAGAAGCGACAGATTTTAGCTATCTGTTGGATAGGTGTGGAGAAGGAGAGGAATGGGCTAAAGATGACCCCATGGTTGCGGGCTGAGGAAAGAGGAAGCAGAAGAGTGTTATCAACAGAGATAGAAAAAGGAGGAAGGGGGAAGGGGGCTTAGGGAGAAAAATAAGAAGTTCAGTCTTGGCCATGTTCAATTTTAAACAACAGTGAGACATCCAGGCAGTGATGTCAGATAAGCAGGCAGAGATACGGGCTTGGAGTGTAAGAGAAATGTCAGGTGTAGATAGATAGATTTGAGAGTCATCAGCACAAAAATAATACTGAAAGCCATAGAAAGAGATGAGGACACCAAGGGACTCGATATAGAGCGTGAAAAGGAGAGGGCCCAGAACAGACCCTTCTGGTGCACCAAGTGAGAGAGGGATGGCAGTAGAGGAGGATCCACTGAAAGAGCAATGGGAGAGATAAGAAGAGAACCAGGACAGCACAGTTCCCCTAAAACCAAGAGAGGCGAAAGTGTCGAGGAGAAGGAGATGGTCAATAGTATCAAAAGCAGCAGAAACGTCAAGAAGAATGAGAACTGAGTAAGGACCCTTTGTCTATAGATAACAGCAATCCAGAGAGGTAGGGTATTAAAAAGACAGATGGAGTGAACTTCAAAAGAGGAGAAGGAGTGAGAATGAGGTAGAAGGAGGGGTTGAAATTGGCAAGAAGGAGAAAACAGAAACCCAACACCACCACCACGGCCAGTGGCACGAGGCGTGTGAAAGAATAGGTAGCAGCCATGACAGAGTGTAGTGACCAAAGCAATGTCATCTAACCACCAGGCTACTCCTCCACTCCATATAACCTACCATTCCCAATTAAATGGCTTTTAGGGTCTGGCTCTTAGGGCATTCTTGATGGTGGAGATTGGCATATCTCTCCGAGTCCCCAGAGCCAAAGTGTTCCTTTCTAAGGAAGACTCCCTAATTGCTGTCCACTTAGCATTGCAAGTTTTTACAATGGGCCAGATACACACGGGGACGGCCCAAGGGGAGTGTGGGGCCATATGTGGAGACTCATTGCAGGGTGTCATTTGCATAAATATGTGCATAATGTTAATATTATTAACAACGAAGCATTACTCTTGGCAGAATGGCTATGAAGGACTAAGACAAGATTCACAAGAGCAGAGATGTCTCTCTCCATACAAAGATTCGATTAGTTCAAGCCATGGCATTTTCAATAAAATCATATGGATGTGAAAGTTGGACATTAAAATAGATAGACAGGAAGAAAAATGATGTCTTTGAATTATGGTGCTGGCGACGAATACTCTGTATGCCATGGACTGCCTGAAGAACAAACCAGTCAGTACTAGGGGAGATCAAACCTAAGCTTTCTTTAGAAGCTCAGATGACAAGACTTCGACTTTCATACTTTGGACACATCATGCGATGAGAGAGATCATTAAAGAAAGACATCATGCTTGTCAAGGTAGGAGGTCAATGCAAAAGAGGAAGGCCAGCCATGAGATGGATCGATACAATAACAGCAGCTATGGGTGCCAGTCTGCCAACAATGAGCCGTCTGACTGAAGACCAAACACAATTTAGGACAACTATCCAGAGGGTCGCCATGAGTCGACACCGACTTGATGGCACTGAACAACAACAACGTTAACATGTGCTAACTTTTAGTAAACATGCCTCTTAATGAGTGTCTGGATAAATAAAGACTACTAGATTTATCCTTTTGCTCTTTCCTCCATTTCTTTCTTTATTCCTTTTTCATCCACTCAAATTTCACCCTTCCATCCTCAGTATCCACTTATTCTCCCAATTACATGGCCAATCATAGATTTTTCTTCTCTCCCATACAAAATATCTTTTACCCGCTTCATCCTCACCCTCCCCTTCCCCCGCCCCATCCCTTTCTAGTCCTCCCCCAACATAAACTCCCTTCTAGTTCCAGGCCCAGCCAGCATCCACTCCCTTCTAGTCCTATTCTCCCATCCCCCCACATCAAGTCATTTCCAGTTCTAACCTCCCCCATCAGCCCATTTCCAATCCTAGCCCCCCATCAGCCATTTCCAGTCCTATCCCAGCCCCCCAGCAGCCCATTTCCATTCCATGGTCCCATCGGCCCATTTTCAATCCTAGTCCCCCCCAACAGCCATTTCCAATCCTATCCAAGCCCTCCATCAGCCCATTTCCAGTCCTAGCCCCCCATCAGCCATTTCCAGTCCTATCCTAGTCCCCCCCTTGAAGAGCTCCACGCCTGTCTAAGTGGCTTCAGAGGGAGCCAAGGAGGCTGGCTTCCTTTGCACAGTGCTGTAGTGAAGAGCAGCATGTTGCTTCACTCTCGCGGTGTTCTTGTGAAGCACGCTGAGTGCTGGGAAAGGTTAAAGGGTATTTCCTGTTTCCCGGCACTCTGTGTGCTTCATGCGAGTGGCACAAAAATAAAAAGCAGAAGACTAGGTAGAGTGATATCGAGCACGTGAATCAGAGGAAAGGTAAAGACAGTTTGCATGAATTATGCGAAGGAAACAAGAAGTAGCCAACAAGATTAGAAGGGAAGAGAGGTAGAGTGCAAGACCGGAATGCAATATCTTATGGTTGAGGGTGAGGATTTTGAATTGCATAAGATAGGGTAGGGCAGCCAATGATGCTGGAGAAAGAGGGGGGTGATATGGTAATATTTGGAGGTGTGAGCAAGGAGATGAAGAGCAGTGTTTTGTAGGGTTTGTAAGCGATGAATTTCATAATCGGGAAGGCTGGCATAAATTATGTTGCAATAGTCAATGTGAGTAATTAATAAGGATAGGATGAGAGTGGTTAAGGCTTGGGGGGGTAAGGAGTGAGCAAAAAGAGAAAATCTGGCAAAGTGCTTTGAACGACTTTTTGACAATAGAACTGATGTGGTTGTGGAAAGTGAGCTTAGAGTCCAAGATTATACCCAAATACCTGAAAGTAGTGGATAGTGCAAGAAAGGTAGAGTCTAGACGTGGTAGACAAGGTGGAGGAGGAAGAGACCCATGAACCAGAGTCCATTTTTTGGGAGTTGAGTTTAAGGAGGTGAGCACTCAGCCATTAACAATTATCTGCAAAAGAAGGTGTATGCCATAGTAGAAGGATATCATCAGCATAGTAATGGTCTGTTATACCTGTGTCTTGAATCAGTGTGGCAAGGGATGCAAGAAAAATATTGAACAGTAGTGGAGCAAGGCAGACCCCTAAGGAACACTGAAGGTAAGAAGGAAGGAATTGGAGAGCGTAGAGCAGTGAGAGACTTGGAAAGAGCAACCAGAAAGAAAGAAAAAAAGAGTAGAACCAGTGCAGAACAGTGCCACGTAGACCAATGTTATGAAGACAAGTGCAAAGAAGAGAGTAATCAACAAGGTCAAAATATGAGGAGAGGTCAAATGAAACAGCCAGGGTAAAATTGCT
Source organism: Ichthyophis bannanicus (assembly GCA_033557465.1). NCBI lineage: Eukaryota > Metazoa > Chordata > Amphibia > Gymnophiona > Ichthyophiidae > Ichthyophis > Ichthyophis bannanicus. The sequence goes on along the minus strand of CM066031.1, from coordinate 300,961,935 downwards.
TGATGAATGTCATTCAGGACAGAGGCCAGGATAGTTTTGGTGCTATGTGCAGAGTGAAATCCAGATTGATATGGGTGAAGCATGTTTGTTTTAGAGATAGTCAGACAATTAAGAGAAGTCAAGTTTTTCAAGAACCTTAGAAAGAACAGATAGATCAGAGACCAGTGGTAATTAAGAGTTAAAGTGAAGTCCAGTGAGGGTTTCTTGAGAATGGGCCAAATAATAGCCTTGTTCCAATACCGGAAGCTAGGCTATGGTTGACAATCTGTAAGGCAGGAAGGAGAAAGGCTCATGAAGGAGTAGTGATCCAGGACAAAGGAAGGGGATTGAGAAAGCAGGTCATGTTCTGAGAAATAGTAACCATCCTGGTGAAATCTTGAAGGGAGATGGGGGTGAAAGTGCACCAATGATAGGTAAGAAAGCTGGACAACTCAGATGGCACAAGAAGGAAATTGAGATCAGCAAGCTGATCCATGAGTTGGGATGTGCGAGGGTGGACCAGTTGGACAGAAAGTCCTGTTGAAGGTCGATGATTTGTCAAATGAAAAACTGAATAAGTTGATGCGCCATTGGAGCAAGGGATGAGTTAGACAACCAAGGGGAGCAGAGGAGGTCAGAGACTACAGCATAGAGCTGCTTGGTCTGGTTGGGAGCAGAGAGGATGAGCGAGGAGTAGAAATCTCTTTTAGCATTTATGATAGTGGCTCGGTAGTGGGCCAAATGTTCTCGAAAGCAATGAAGAGCATCCGTGGAGCAAGAGTGATGCCAGCATCTCTCAGCCTGTCCCGTTGGCTGAAGAGCAGAAAGGGCCAAGATCATGGCCTAGAATGCTGCAGGAAGAGGAGATGGAACCAGAGATACAAGGGAGGTAGGAGAAATTTAAAGGGGAAGTCTATTTTGGACATAAAGATGGGGGAGGGGGAATGGAGGGCAAGAGATAAGAATGCAAGGGGTTGGAGGTTGAAGAGAGGAAAAAAGGGACACAATGCATATGCTAAAAGGCATATAGGCACCCCATCCCCAAACTACACACCAAAAGGCACCAAACCCATGCAACAAACACACATAGGCATTGCATCCACCTCCAACTTCCCTTGGTTCATGCTTAATACATTCCATGTCACAATATGTAAGACGTTTTTGCAGCTTCTGACTCTCATTTCATGCGCAGTTACATCAGCAGTCAGATGTCCCGAGAGCTTTGATCCAACCACATCATAAATGCTGGCTTTATTCTGAAAAGTCTTCAGCTCCTCCCCAGTAGCCAATTGAGTGCCTTCCGACCTGGGGGGGGTCTCATCTTCCAGCACTATAGTGCAATTTGTTTTGTTGTGACTATCCACTGGGTTTTCGTGACAAGATACGGAAGTAGATTGCCAGGTCTTTCTTCCGCACAGTTTAATATAGTGTTGTTGCCGTTGTCACAGAAATGTGATCCTCTGCCGCCAACATTGTCCCATTCTACTGCTGCCCAGATGGGGGGTTTGTCTTGGCCTGGCACCTCAGCTGAGACCAGTCTATCTTGGGAGAACCTGCAAGTAGTTAAGCTACCTATAGCTTAGTCCTCAGCATCACTAATGCACACAAGCACTCACAGCACGACAAGCTGCAAACTAAGTGAGAGATGTTGCACTTACCCCACATTAAATTTGGATGTCCAATCTCTCACTCTTGCAGGTTCTTCCTGCAATTTTTCACAATCAGCTTTTGAATAATTTTGTGTTGCCTGCACATTTGATTACCTTACTCTCTGCTCTCATTTGCAGATCATATATATATATGTGTGTAAGCACCAGTCCCAGTACACATCACTCGGACACTCCACTATTTGCATTTCTCCGTTGATGAAAATGACAATTTAAACAATGTCTCAGCAATGGTCTGCAGGACCAGCACATGGGCTGGTACAAGGTAGTGGATGTCCTAGTCAACCCTTCACTCTTATCCCCCCCCCCCTGAGATTTTGATCATTAAACTCAACAATCATGATCATTGAATGCCACTCCTCCCATAACAATCCTCTAAAAATGCAAAAGACATCTTACTTTTAAACTTTGCTTTATATGTGTGTGTGTCCGTCCCCCCCCCCAAATTTGAATACAATGGGGCAGTGCATGCAAATATGTCTCATGCATATTCATTAGGGTCATCCTGAAAACCTGACTGGTTTGTGGCCCTCCAGGACCAGATTTGGAGACCCCTGATCTAGACTGATTTGCCAGGACTCAAGGAAAGAAAATTATCAGGTAAATATAATTTAAACTTATGTGTGTATGTTATCATTGTGATGCTACCCATTTTTATATATTTAAATTTATAAAATAAATAAATAAAATATTGTTCTCTCTTCTGCAGCACTATACATATTTTACAAAAGGCTCAGTGTTCGCCAATTTTTTTATAAAATATTTTCATGGTTTAAGCATAGTTGTCTTCTAAGGCACAAAAGAACCCAAAAATCTACCTGAAAATTAATGTTTCAAAATCTCTTCATATGAATTAGAGGAGACTAGTCTGTCAAAGAAAAGTTGATACCATGGAGATCGCTATTCAGAGAGGGTTAAGTGCTTCCATTGAGGAGGATAAATTAGATTCATATAGTCAAAAAGTAAAAGTACCTAAAATATTTTATTCTGAATATAGATACTTGATTTTAACTTTAGGGACCGGAGGATGTAGTAAAAGCTGTTAGTGTAGCTGGGTTTAAAAAAAGGTTTGGAGAAGTTCCTGGAAGAAAGGTCCATAAACCATTATTAAAGAGGACCTGGGAAATCCACTGCTTACCCCAAGACAAGCACGGTGGAACCAGTGAGCCTTTGGGAATCTGACAGGTAATTGTGACTTGGAAACAGGATTATGGGCTTGATGCCCATGTTCCGTGTAAAATAGTTATCTCCAAGTTATAATGCCCTGTTCAATGTAATTTCAGTTTGTTCAATGTAAACCGCACTGATGCAGAATAGCACGGTATATAAGAGAATGTAAATAAATAAAAATAAATAAATAAGATGGACCTTGGTCTGACCCAGTATAGAATTTTTATGTCATACTTATATGGAGGATCCTAAAGTTAGAGCTGCTCAGCTCAGAGAAGGCTCAGGACTGGAAATCATGTATTGTCCTACCTTGGCCCGTTTGCTTTAAAGGCACCTCAATTTATGGGCCTTGTGATTTAAAGTTCCTAAGGAGTATGTTTACTAAACCGTCTTAATGTTCCTGGCGCTAGCTCCAGCGATAATGTGAAGAATGCCATATAAGGAGTGGGCGTTTCGGTCCTAAGATAGCAAGAATCGGTATCGCGCGATAGTGAGCGCCGTGGCATGTTAACGCACGTTAACCCTAAGTTAATGCCAGCGCAGTGCCAGAAGGAATAAAGATGTAGCCCACTGGTTGTGGCAATGACTGTGGAGGCAGAGGTCATGGGTTTGATTCTGTAATGGGGTTATGCAAGAAGGCTGTCTGAGGCATTACTCTTTAATTTAAACCAGTGCCGTCTGAGGAATTTTCTTTTTTAATTTAAATTAGTGCTGCCAGCAAAAACACCCTCACAGTGCCGTAACCTAAGGTGCCGCATAAGGCGCCCTATAAGGCACTCCAGAGGGCACATTATAAAGTGCACTGTCTGCCAAGGCACCTTATAATGTTCCCTATAGGGCGCCTTATACGGCGCTTTATGAGGCACCTTAAGGTTACAGCACTGTGAGGGTGTTTTTGCTGGCAGCACTAATTTAAATTAAAAAAGGAAATGCCTCAGACAGCCTTCTTACATAACCCCACTGCAGAATCAAACCCATGACCTCTGCCTCCACAGTCAGTGAAGTAACCAGTGGGCTCCATCTCTACAGCTATTAGCAAGCCCCTGGCTGGCTACAGAAAGACTGCAGGCCACCACGCAAACTGTCTGCTGTGGTTACCAGGATAGGGTAAACCCACCTGTACCCATGATACACTGCACATGCAGATCAGCAGTCTACACATGATCAGAAGATGGGGTATGCACCCCCACAGCACCTCGGCATGGTAGGGGAAACTGACCGTGTGTGTTACTGGTACAGAGTAGCTACAGACCGTCACATAGTGCGGGTACTGTGCTCACCCTGAGGACGAGGTGGGGCGCCCAGCACCAGGTCCGCAGCACCTGGCTTAGCTGTGATACACTATGCTGTAGGTTACCATCAATGCCAGTGTGTGATAGGTAATCCTTGCAGGCGCACCTGTGTACATCTGTATTTCCCAGTCATGTCTAGCCCTTGTGGCCTCTGATGCACCCAGAATAGTGCATATCCTGTGTGGGTGCCATGGTCACATGATTTAAGAGAAGGTAGGGTGTTTGGACCCATAGGCGGATTAATAAAGCACCACCCAACACGCCCTCTGGGGCTCAGGGTGGGGGGACAGGATCTCCCACCAACAGATCCACATTCTACCTCCCTGCAATGGTAGCAGTAGAGAGAACCATCAACCCCAGTCCTGCTGGGGAACAGGCACCCTACAGGGCAATCAATGCAGATCTGTACGCATCCATAAGGCAATGGCAGACAGACAGTAGGTCTGGAAATGCTCAGCTGCCCCCCATTATCTGACATTCTTCAGCAGCAAGCCTCCAGCCGCTGCACCCTGCAAGGTGTTCCAGACATACACATACTAACTACAAACAGCCTGCTAACTAGCCCATAGTGCATGTTACTGGAGACAATGTGCGCACCCAAAACTGGGATGTGAGCATACACACCAAGCAGGTAGGGCAGTGATTGAGCCCCAGAAAAGAGAACCCATAAATATCACTTAAGAGAGATAGCACTATGGGGGAACCTAGCCATGCCGTGGTCACTGCTCAGTCAGGGTGAGAGTGACCTCCCAGCAGGACATGCTGTGGCTACCCTGTCCATGCAGGTGGTGGCCGGGCACTACAATGTCCCAGCCATTGCCCTATGCCCTGTGCAGATGCATCCTGCCCAGGCCACCCTGTCCGGGCCATACCCACAGTACCTTGCTCCTCATTATGCACTTTGGTAGGCTAACACTGGAAACAGTGCAAGCAGTGTGGGCTGAGTAAGGTGTAGGCCTGGGGTGGGCAATTCCGGTCCTGGAGAGCCGCAGACCAGTCAGGTTTTCATGATGCCCCTAATGAATATTCATGAGATCTATTTGCATCCACTGCCTTCCATTGTATGGAAATAGGTCCATGAATATTCATTAGGGACATCATGAAAACCTGACTGGTCTGCGGCCCTTCAGGACCAGAATTGCCCACCCCTGGTGTAGGCAGCCACAACACACTGGATAGACAGACACACACTCCCATACCTATGCCAGCATTTTGCAAATATAGAGGCTTTTATTTATTTATTTATTTTTATTTAACATTTCTTCTATACCGCGCTATTAAAATCAGCGCGGTGTACATTGAACAAAACATACTGCAATGCATACAGGCAACATTGAGTTTACAAAGAACAGGGAAAAATAACACATGGGATAACCGGGAGAACTATGTACAGATTAACTTTATACTATATACTTTAAACTATATACAATACTCTAAACTCGTTTGGATATTGTAAGTGATTTTGTGTGGGTGGTGCAGGTAATCATGTGGGCTATCATGTAGGCTAACCATTTTCTGGTTGTATTAGGGTGCTAAGGCGTCTGGGGTATGTGGGAAGCTTGCTAGATGTGTGAATGTCCGGGATGACTTCTGGGTAACATTTTGTGAACAGATGGTGTTTCAAGGCTTTTCGGAATAGTATTAGGCTTTTGATGCCACGGATTTCATGGGGAAGTGTATTCCAGTTTAGAGGAGCGAATACTGAGAAAGCTCTGTTTGAAGTAGCCTTAGTACACGAAGTCATCATCCTAGGAACTATTAAGGTGTTCATAGCAGTAGGCCTCCTGTTTCTATTTTCGAGGGTGCTGTGAATTAGCTTGCTGATTGGCGTAGGTGGGTAGTTATTCAAGGCTTTGAAAGTAAGGACTAGTGACTTATAGTGGAGTCTGGCTTGTAGAGGTAGCCAGTGCAGATCTTTCATGATAGGCGTTATGTGTGCAGATCTTGGTGACCCAGAGAGGACTCTTGCAGCTGCATTCATAGCCAGGCGAAGCGGATTTAAAGCTGATTGAGAGATACCGTAGAGGATGATGTTCGCAAAATCTAGGTGTGGGAGGACTAATGCTTGGAAGGTTGATCGGTAGTCAGTATAATCAAGTAGGGGGCAGAGGTGGCGTAGTGTTCTGATCTTATGATATATAGTCTTTGTCACATTCTTCACATGCGTTGTCATATCCAGGTGCTGGTCCAGTGTGATGCCGAGATATCGGATTGTGGGTTTGGACTTCAATTCTATGTTGTTGACCAGTAGCGATGGAGGAGGTATGAACTTACGATTCCTTGTAACAAAAAGAACATCGGTTTTGCTATGATTGATTCGTAGGTTTTGTGTCAGCAGCCATTCAGCTACTGCTCCGAAACAATTGATTATTGGGGAGAACACTGGTTGGTCAATTTTGAACGGCATGTATAGGAGGATGTCATCTGCGTATGCCAGGCATTGTACGTTGAAAGATCGAATCAATTCACATATCGGCTGCATATATATATTGAACATCAGTGCTGATAAGGAAGATCCTTGAGGTACCCCTTGGGACTGTAGGAAAGGTTCAGAGGATTCATGGCCTGTTTTGACTTGTTGCCACCTATTGGAAAGGTAGGATTTACACCATTCTAGTGCTCTGCTTCGAATCCCCTTTTCTATCAGGCGTTGCAGAAGTATGTCATGATTCACAGAGTCGAAGGCGGCGGAGATGTCTAGGAAGATGAGGACAAATCCTTGTTGGATGCTATTTATTCCAGTGACCAGATCATTGACATTGGCAGCCCTGGCCACCACACCAGTCCTGAGCACAGTGCAGGTATGGCTATGGTATGCAATACTGTTGGGGTCACTCCCCGGGGTGGTAAACATTGTCAGAAACCAAAACTGAAACACACTCCACAGATATCAGAAAGGTTGCTATGATGCAGCTCTATCAGCAAATTGTGATTAACTTAGGAATTGTTATCTGCCATTAATCATAGCAACCTTTTGATATATGTGTAACGTATTCCCAAGTTTAGGGCGGCATTGCTAAGGTATGCAAGTGCTAGTATTGGGAGATGCTGCTGCACGCAGGGCCCAACAGCCTGACTCTCCATGAGGCTTTGGATAGTGGAGCCTGTGGGTATGGGTGTGGGTGTTTATGCCCCTGTTGGCCGCTGCTCTAGGGCAGAGGTTCCCAACTCCGGTCCTGGTGGGCCAAACACTGTTCAGTTTTCATGCTGTCCCTAATGAATAACTAAATCACCAATCCCTGGTTCGGTAAATATGAAATCCAATATAGACAAGGAACCAAACCTGAAAATAAACCCCTTACTTAAAACTTCATTTTTTTGTCGGAAGAGGCTGGAGGCGACTGAAATAGAAACCCAGTCACACCAGACAACCCGTTCCCTTTTGTGTAAGCGAAAACGCTGTACTTAGCTTTAGAAACATTCAGTGAAGTTTTGTGCACACCAAAGAACTCTTCTTCTTATAAGCGGTCAGGTAGCAACCACGACATACGTTTCGGGCCCTAGGCCCTGTTTCAAGTGTTCATGCTTCTTCCAACATACCGCTAAGACGATTGTTCAAATCCTCCACACCTCACTGACTTAATAAAGGGGGAAGTTGTTTTCATTGGCTATCACCAACTGCTAATCAATTGGAAGCTCCAATCAACTAAACGGGAGACCCCATCATCATCGGGGAATCCCTTACTGACTGAGTGAACATGCCTCTCGAATTCGGCAGAAGGTATTATCAGCACCTTTAGTTGAACACTGTGAGTTAAAACATCATCAATTTCACTCGGATTTTACTTGGACGGTATTAGATTTCATACCCCCGAACCCTCGGGGAGGTAATAGACTTCTTGCGCTGCAAAGACGTGAACAACAGCTGATTTATGAATTACAAGCTGTCCATCCTTTAGGGTTAAACAAAGAGGTTGAGTGGTTTAGCCTGCTTTGACGTCATCCATGATACTAAGGGATTCCCCGACGATGATGTGGTCTCCCGTTTAGTTGATTGGAGCTTCCAATTGATTAGCAGTTGGTGATAGCCAATGAAAACAACTTCCCCCTTTATTAAGTCAGTGGGGTGTGGAGGATTTGAACAATCGTCTTAGCGGTATGTTGGAAGAAGCATGAACACTTGAAACAGGGCCTAGGGCCCAAAACGTACGTCGTGGTTGCTACCTGACAGCTTATAAGAAGAAGAGTTCTTTGGTGTGCACAAAACTTCACTGAATGTTTCTAAAGCTAAGTACAGCGTTTTCGCTTACACAATTAAAAGGGAACGGGTTGTCTGGTGTGACTGGGTTTCTATTTCAGTCGCCTCCAGCCTCTTCCGACAAAAAAATGAAGTTTTAAGTAAGGGGTTTATTTTCAGGTTTGGTTCCTTGTCTATATTGAGTCCCTAATGAATATGCATGAGATACATTTGCATACAATGGGGAGGCGCATACAAATACAGCACAGGCATATTTATTAGGGACAGCATGAAACCTGAATGGTGTTTGGCCCTCCAGGACTGCAGTTGGGAAACTCTGCTCTAGGGATTGAACATGTTTATGGTGTCTGTGCTCTGTAGGGTAAAATATAGGCGTTTCAGGCATGTTTATTTTATCTGCAATAAAGGTTCCGTCTTTATTACTGGGTAAAATATGGGGACAGGGTTGGCAGGAGCCATAGCTGGGACTTGAACTTGTGACCTTCTGCTCCTGAACACACTGGCTGTGTGTACTGCACAACACTGTTGCCACAGGGACAGTTCATTCCCTGGGGATACCATGACTGTTCGTCAGACAGATCCTGTCTGTTGCAGTGCACGGCACCCACATAAATGGGGCTAGGCCATGGTCTGCTGTGGGCAGATGCCACTGCCCCCTCCGCCACCAGCACCCCTCCGCCACCATGCTGCCCATGTTGGACCCTCGTCAGTTGCTGTCTTGCTGCTTTACAGTTTCGGCATTCCTATGTGCCACCTAGGCATCTGCCTAGCCTGCACTGTGCCCCAGCTGGACCACAGCATGTGCCGCCAGCAGCCCCCCTGTATCCCATTTACAGCATCAGTACAGTTGCCCTTTCCTATGTGCCCACTCTGCTGTTTCTGCACATGTGCACGCCATAACAAACCTGCCCATTCTAAACGACAGAAACCCTGATCAGCGCTATTTCAATGTGGGATCATTCACTTTGCAGGGGGACAGAGCATAGACGCTTCCAAACATGATATCTGAATTTATACGCTTTGTCAGTAGTGTTGCTTTATGTTTATCATTAATATCACTATTGGCCAGCTTGGTTATTGGGATTTTAGATGTGGTTTTGGTCCTTTTATATGTTTATTTGCCTTTTTGGTCCCTGCACATGTATCACAACTATCACTTTTCTGCGTTTCCCTGCCTTTGCTGCACATTGCTGACTGAAATGGTTTCTCTTTCCTGCAAATGTGCGTCTAGAGCGAGGTTTTCACTGGCGCTAATTTTCAGACCCTGATTTCACGGCATTAGTGTGCATGTAGCCTCTCCCCGCCCACTCTCCGCCCATTGACCCCTTCTCTCCACCCTCTGGGAAGCCTTACTCAACCCTTCAGGCCCAGATTTCACAGCGTTAGACTATAGCAAAGCTTTTGACTGTGTAAACCATGAGAAACTCTGGGCCACATTAAGAAGCATGGGTATACCAGAACACCTGATCGTACTCTTGCACAATCTGTACATTGATCAAGAAGCAACAGTTCGAACGGATCAAGTAGAAACAGAATGGTTTAAAATTAAGCAAAGGTGTAAGACAAGGCTGCATACTTCCCCCCTACCTGTTTAATTTATATGCAGAACAAATCATCAGAGAAGCAGGATTGTATGAAGACAACAGAGGTGTGAAGATTGGTGGAAGACTCATCAACAACCTTCGCTATGCTGATGATACCACATTACTGGCTGAAAGTGAAGATGATCTGAAACATTTGCTTCTCACAATCAAAGAACATAGTCTCAAAATGGGCCTGCACCTTAATGTAAAGAAGACAAAGATCATGACAACTGGCATAATCAACAGGTTCATCGTTGAAGGAGAAGAAATTGAAATCGTGAACAACTTTAACCTACTTGGATCAATTATCAATAAAGAAGCAACAAGCAGTCAAGAATTCAGACGACGCATTGCTCTTGGCAGAATGGCTATGAAAGACCTAGATAAGATTCTCAAGAGCAGAGATGTCTCTCTCCATACAAAGATTCGACTTGTTCAAGCCATGGTATTTACAATAAAATCATATGGATGTGAAAGCTGGACAGTCTAATCAATGTGTTTATACCTCAAAAATTTCCTGTCATGATTTGACAATTTCCAATCTGTAATCAAAAAAAACCGCTGCTGATCGCTGGAAGTAGCGGTATACAAATGTATACTAAATAAATAAAAATAAACAGTGAAAAAGATAGACAGGAAGAAAATTGATGCCTTTGAATTATGGTGCTGGCGGCGAATACTGTGTATACCATGGACTACCCGAAGAACAAACCAGTCAGTACTAGAGGAGATCAAACCTAAGCTTTCTTTAGAAGCTCAGATGACAAGACTTCGACTTTCATACTTTGGACACATCATGCGAAGAGAGAGAGATCATTAGAGAAAGACATCATGCTTGGCAAGATAGAAGGTAAACGCAAAAGAGGAAGGCCAGCAATGAGATGGATCGATACAATAACAGCAGCTACGGGTACCAGTCTGTCAACAATGAGCCGTCTGACTCAAGACCGAACACAATTTAGGATAGCTATCCAGAGGGTCGCCATGAGTTGACTCCGACTCGATGGCACTTAACAATAACAGTGTGCCTTAACGCCGCCGCTGCGTTATCGCGCGGTAAGTGATGTTAGCACGCGATAATGTTATATTATCGTGGGATAACATCACTTATCGCGCGATAATACCACCGCTGCAACGTTAAGACGGTTTAGTAAACATACCCCTAAATTTAGGTGCTCAGCATCAGTAAAATTAAAATTCTAAAGTTAGGAACTTAGATTTTTTGTCTGACCTTTCCAACTACTTGTATGCAAACTCAAGCTAAAGCTGAAAAAAAGCAAACTACTCATGAATGCAGCAAAATATGACCTTGAGAATATACCACTGGAATTTAAAGACTGCCTGCAAAATCAATTTGCTGCTTTAGATACAAATGATCCTAAGGCCCGAACATTACCGCGAGTAAAAACCTGGCGTTAGAGGCACATTTGCAGGAGAGAGAAAACATTTCAGTCAGCAATGTACAGCAAAGGCAGGGAGACCAAGAAAAGTGATAGTAGTGCTACATGTGCAGCAACAGCATAGTGCCCAAGTATGAAAGGGCACTATGGTGATGCTGTAAATGGGGTACAGGGGCCTGCAGGCAGAACATGCAGTGGGGCAGCTGGGGCACAGGGTAGACTAGGCAGATGCCTAGGTGGCACATAGGAAGGCAGAAACTGAAAATCAGCAAGACAGCAACTGACGAAGGTCAAACATACCCACGAGTGTGTGTCCCACAGTGTCCCAGGGGACAGTACTCAGCAGATACACCAAAGGGCACATAACATTGGCAGGCGGTGCCGGGAGGGAAGCGTGGATGTCTATGTAGGCACCCCTACCCCAGCCCCCACACCATAGGCAGCTGCCTACCGGCACACTGGATGGCCTGGAACTGCACATCACCAGCACCACCAGCATAAGGGCATGTCAGCATGGTGGTGGAGGGGTGCTGGTGGTGGAGGGGACAGTGGCACCTTCCCACAGCAGACCAAGGTCAAGCCCTGTATAAGGTGGGTGGCATGCAGTGCAACAGACAAGGTCTGTCTGAAGAACAGTCATGGTATCCCCAGGGAATGACTTGCCTCTGTAGCAAATGTTTGGTGCAGTACACACAGCCAGTGTGTTCAGGGGCAGAAGATCACAGGTTCAAGTCCCAGCTGCAGCTCCTGCAGACCATGTCCCTATATTTTACCCTACAGAGCACATACAACATAAACATGTGCACTCCCTAGAGCATCGGCCAACAGGGGCACAGGCACAGACACCCACACCCACAGGCTCCACTATCCAAAGCCAAAGCAGCCTAGGCTGTATGTGCTCTGTAGGGTAAAATATAGGGACATGGTCTGCAGGAACTGCAGCTGGGACTTGCTAGCAGTTACCACTACTAGCACCTGCATACCTTAGCATCGTCATAAACATGGAAACACACTCCACATATATCAAAAAGTTGCTATGATTAATTTCAGATAACAAATCCTAAATTAAACACAATTTGTTAACAGAGATTCATCATAGCAACCTTTCTGATATATGTGGAGTGTGTTTTCTTTTTTTCTGACAGTGTTTACCAACCCGGAGAGTGACCCTGGAGAGTGACCCTAACAGTATTGAATACCTTAGCAATGACTGCACTGTGCTCAGGACTGGTGTGGCGGGCAGGGCTGCCAACCACCTCTATCTTTGCACAATGCTGAAATAGGTATGGGGGTGTGTGTATGTCTATCCAGTGTTTTGTGGCTGCCTACACCTTACTGAGCCCACAATGCTTACACTGTTTCCAGTGTTAGCCTGCCAATGTGCATAATGAGGAGCAAGGTATTGTGGGTATGGCCTGGACAGGGCGGTCTGGGCAGGATGCATCTGCACAGGGCATAGGGCAATGGCTGGGACATTGTAGTGCCCGAACACCACCTGCACAGACAGGGTGGCCACAGCATGTCATGCTGGGAGGTCACTCTCACCCTGACTGAGCAGTGACCATGGCATGTCTAGGTTCCCACATAGCACTATACAGTTTTTTTCTCAAGTAATATCTTTTATTTTTATCATTATCTACAAAACGTCATATACTGCCCTTGCTGAAGTGTCAGGGTGGTGTACAATACAACAAACTGTGGGCTATGAGAGATAGAAAGGAAAAGGAATGCCATTAAAAGACATGAAAGTAAGATGAAACGAAGAGCAGGTTGAAGAGCAGCATGAGAGAAAACAGAGATCTGGAGCAACTAGAGAGCTGTGGGCAGATTAAACAGGAGACAACTAAACTGATGTGAGGAGGGGAGACAGGACGAGGGGAGGTCTGAGCCATCGGTGGGGGCAGGGAGGTCGTAGGCCTGAAGAAAGAGGTGGGTTTTAAGGAGTGATTTGAACTGAGGGAAGGAGGATTCGGTGCGAAGGGAGTGCGGGAGAGAATTCCAGAGGGTGGGACTGAGGAAAAAGAAAGCAGAGTGATGGGTGAGTTCAAGGTGGGCCTGAGATGGGGGAGGGAGAAAGAGCCGATTACCGTGAGCGGAACTGAGGAGACGGGGATCTGTGAGTTCCCTTTTCTGGGGTCCAATCACTGACATATTTGCTTGGTGTTTGTGCTTACATCCCACTTCTGGGTGTACATAGTTTCTCTAGGAACATGCACTATGTACTGGCTAGCAGACTGTCTGCAGTTAGCATGTATATGGTTAGAACACCCTTGCAGGGTGCAGACTGACTGTGCCCTCTGCTGGTAAATATCAGATTGTGGTGGAGGGCAGCTGAGCTTTTCCAGACCTGTCTGCTAGTGCCCTATGCGATAAATACAGATCTGCATTGACTGCCCTAGAGGATGCCCTTTCCCCCAGCAGGACTGGGGTTGATGGTCCCACAGCCCTTCATCATGTCCCCTCTACTGCCTCCATTGCAAAGATGTAGAGTGTGGTTCTGTTGGTGGCAGATCCTGATCCCCACCCTGACCCAGAGAGGGTGGGTTGGTAGTTGGTACTACATAATCCGCATGTGGGTCCAGACACGCCCCTGCTAACAAGTGACCATGGCAACCACACAAGATATGCACTATTCTGGGTGCATCACAGTCCACAAGGGCTAGACATGACTGGGGAATACAGATGGACACAGGAGTATCCTAGATGTGTCTGCAAGGACTACCTGTCACATACTGGCACTGATGGGGACCTGGTGCTGGGCACCCCACCTCACCCTCAGGGTGAGCACAGGAACCCCACAATGTCACAGTTTGTAGCTACTCTGTGCCAGTAACACACAAGGTCAGTTCCCCCTACCAGGCTGAGGTGCTGTAGAGCTGCATACCCCATCCTGTGATCAGATGTAGACTGCTGTTCTACATGTGCATTGCATCATGGCTGCTGGTGGATTTACCCTATCCTGGTAACCACAGCAGACATTTCATGTGGTGACCTGCAGTCTTTCTGTAGCCAGCCAGTGCTGTGATAAATGCTATAGAGGTGTAGACCATTGGTTAATACAATGACTGCTAAGCCAGAAGTCATTATAAAGTGCCTTGGTGGACAATGGGTTTGATCCCTCAGAGGTCTCATCTAACAAGGCTGTCCAAGCCAATCCCTTTTCCTGACTGTAACAGTCAGACACATCTCTACAATCTGTGCTGCCAGCAGAAACACCCTCACCTCAGTGCCGTAACCTATAGGGCACATTATAAAGTGCCTTGGCACCTTAGGTTACGGCACTGAGGTGAGGGTGTTTTTTCTGGCAGCACAGATTGTAGAGATGTGTCTGACTGTTACAGGCAGGAAAAGGGATTGCCTCAGACAGCCTTATTAGATGAGACCTCTGAGGGATCAAACCCATGACCTATGGCTCAGCAGTCATTGTATTAACCAGTGGGCTACACCTCTATAGTTTTTGTTACAGCGCTGACACGAAATTAAGGTTACCGTGCAATAATGAGCCAAGGCGACCTCTATCGCGCGATAAACAGCCATTGCTACCTTGACGCCGGAATGCCCACTTCCTTATATGGCATTCCTCACGTTATTGCTATGCGTAGCGCCGGGAATGCTATCGCCATTTAGTAAACATACCCCTCAGTCTATAGGTCTCAGCGTTTTTACCTATAGTTTGGTTTTTTGACTCTCCCATAGTCACCAATAGACAGAAACACATATAGCAAAGGCTATACACAAACTGATAGATATAAACACACATAATACACTTTATTAATGGAATGTATATTATACAATGCAGAAAATGTGAATAAGGGTGTTACACTGGTGAAACAAGCCAGACATTAAACCCAACAATAAACCTTCATAGACAGAGAAGAACATGTCATGACGGTTCCCTCTATTCTGTGTGCATGTGTGTGTACACACAAATCATGAATCCCATGCTCATGTCAAAACATAGCGTGCACAAGAAAATATGAGAGCCCAATAAATTTTAATGAGGTGTTATAAAGCAGCACAGAGAAACCAAATTATTTGCACCTGCCTGATCCTGGCAGCCAAGTACAATTGCGTAGCTTTAATTGACACTTTGCTACTTGTTTGGGTCCTATCTGTAGGACGGTGCTATATTATTAATCGTAGATTGTTAAAATTTAATAATGACACTGCAAAGGATATATTACTTCCACTGCGGTGTTCAGCGTCTGCACATTGATCCAGAGGAAGGCAGCTTCATGCAGATTTACTAGCAAATGTATATATATGTACATACCACCACCACCACAATCCTAAACCACAGTATCCAACCGCAGGCTCAAGGCCCTCTTTTATCTCTCACCCCATATCCCTCTGTAGCCAGAGATACCCTGTATCCTAAAATAGCGTAAAGTCTGTATCAAAAGCACCAGTGACATGCGATTGAAAGACCTAAATGTGCTATGTGAGAGAGACATTTAAGTATCTCAAAGATATACAAATACACAGGAAAAGAATGCTCTAGTACAAAAGGTCAGGATCTGAGGTCAGCAGGGTCAGGATTTGGGGTGTATGGAGCAGCCTCCCCTGGTGGAACATCTGTCTCGCTTATTCTTGGTGTATGAGACCAGAAAGGAGACTGCACAAAGCCAGCAATAGGCTCAGCAGTGGGATATGAGCTCTTTAAATGAATGTGATAGCAACTGCACTGATTCTGATTGGCCAGTTGTAAAAAGTAGCAGCTATAAAACGGGAGGCACCATTTTTATTTAAGGGTAAAAAAAATTTAGTGGAGGAGTTTCAAAAGCATTTATGCACTTTGCAGACTTGGAAACCACGTAAATGCTACTCACTGGGATATTCAGCGACATTAACCTGGTTAGTGCTGCCAACTATCCCCAGTTTGAGCAGCTAAACACCCCGACGCTAAGCGCTTAGTATCAGGGCATTCCGGGATCAGAAAGGAGGTGGTGCTATGGGTTAAATGGGCAGCAGCAAGATTTAGCCGCTGCCCGCTTAAACCTAACTTTAGCCAGTTTTGCAATCCAGCCAATGGCTCAATACTGCTGCTGACCAGATTGCAAAATCACAACCGGGCAACCCAGATATTCAGTGCTGGGGCCCAGATTTGGTCCCGGCATTGAATATCCGGGGGCGACTTTAAAGTGGCAACAGCCGCCATTTAAAATCCTCTCCCAATATTTTGAAAGGTCTATTTCCTTAATTTTGGCACCTTATTATGATTATGGGGTATGTTTACTAAACCGTCTTATTGTTACCGGCGCTAGTGGCAGCGTTAATGTGAAGAATGCCATATAAGGTAGTGGGTGTTCTGGCGGCAAGGTAGCAAGAATCTGTATCACGCGATAGTGGGCGCCGTGGCACGTTAACGCGCATTAACCCTAAGTTCATGCCAGCGCAGTGTTAGAAGCTGTAAAGATGTAGCCCACTGGTTACTGCAATGACTGTAGAGGCAGAGGTCATGAGTTTGATTCTGCAGTGGTGTGATGTAAGAAGGCTTTCTGAGGCATTTCCTTTTAATTTAAATCAGTGCTGCCAGCAAAATCACCCTCACAGTGCCGTAACCTAAGGTGCCGCATAAGGCGCCCTATAAGGCACTCCATAGGGCACATTATAAAGTGCCCTGTCCGCCAAAGCACCTTATAATGTGCCCTATAGGGCGCCTTATGAGGCACCTTAAGGTTACAGCACTGTGAGGGTGCATTTTGCTGGCAGCACTGATTTAAATTAAAAAGAAAAGCCTCATTAAATAACACCACTGTGGGATCAAACCCATGACCTCTGCCTCCACAGTCATTGAAGTAACCAGTGGGCTATATCTCTATAGCTACTAACACACCACTGGCTGGCTACAGAAAGACTGCAGGTCACCACACAAACTGTCTGCTGTGGTTATCAGGATAGGGCAAACCCACCTGTACCCATGATGCACTGCACATGCAGATCAGCACCCTACATCTGATCACCAGATGGGGTATGCGCCTTTGTAGCACCCCGGCCAGGTATGGAAACTGACCATGTGTGTTACTGGCACAGAGTAGCTACAGACCGTGACATTGTGCGGTTCCTGTGCTCACCCTGAGGGTGAGGTTGGGCGTCCAGCACCAGGTCCACAGCACCTGGGTCGACTGAGATAGGCTGTGCTGCAGGTCCCCATTAGTGCCAGTGTGTGATAGGTAGTCGTTGCAGACAATGTTCCCTCTAATTTTCTGTAGGCTGTGTGCGCATAAAATATCAGCTGTGTGCAGCTTTTGAAGGAAGGTTAATTTTTTTTTTATTTTATATTTATGCAAGTTTACAAAAGCAATCAAGCAATGCTTGTACAGAAAAGCTACTACTATAAAGCACAAACATTACAAAGAATCAAATCAATAGGCAATTAAGTAAAGCTTCAACAGTAGTATAGTTAGCCCACAGTATTAGGGGGGGAGTAGCGTTCCAATAAGGAGCAAGGGTAAGGTGCAAACCCCGATCCCAAACAATGAAAAAAAAAAGTAGAAAGAAACAAATACAGCAGCGGAAGGCTGAGCCAACCCCATTCTTATGACGAGAACCTTACTCAAGAGGGGAAGAAGATATTATTACATTAGAGGAAACAAACAAAGACAGTGGAGTGGAGGAGTGGCCTAGTGGTTGGGGCAAGGTACTTCGGGCCGGAAGGTCGGGGGTTCAAATCCCACTAGAGGACAGCAACCTTGGGCCGGAAGGACTGGGGTTTCTAGTCCCACAGGTGCTCCTTGTGGTCTTGGGCAAGCCACTTAACCCTCCATAGCCCATGTTCCCTGTAAAATAGTTCTCTGTGTGCTGTGCTTTCCTGTCTAATCAATGTGTGTTTATACCTCAAAAATTTCCGGTCATGATTTGACAATTTCCAATCTGTAATCAAAGACTGCTGCTGATCGCTGGAAGTAGCGGTATACAAATGTATACTAAATAAATAAACTCCTCTGGTTGAAAAAATACATACTTAACCTGTCTAAAGTAAATAATACATTTGCATGGATAGCGTAATATAAAAGAAGCACCCAACTGTATTACCAGGTCGAAGAAGTAAAAAAGCTCTCCGCCTCTTTTGCGTCTCCCTGGAAATCTGGAATAACAGTAATCTTTTTACCCATAAATAAAGCAGACCGTCGCTTAAAATATAATTTCAAGATCCAATCCCTGTCTGAAGGAATAGCAAACGAAACTAACCTAGTGGATAATTTTAAATTATCTTCCTTCGGTGATTGTAACAAGGCAGAAACATCTAGAACTTCCATTTCTAAGGAACCCACTACTCTTTGGTCTACCTTTTTCCCAACAGGCAAAAAATATGCTTTAACAATTGGGGGAGTCAAATCTGGAGGCACTAGAAGGGTCTCATACATATACTTCTTAAACAATTCTACCGGGGAGATTTCAGGTACAGCAGGAAAATTCAATAGGCACAAATTTGACGCCCGCACAACATTTTCAATATTCTCCACTTTCACCCTAAGTGCCATATTATCCTTCACAATTGAATCAGTAAGTGCAGAAACCTGCTCAACTTTCTGGTCTCCGGTAGCCAACTTTTCCCGTATATCAGTCAGTTCTCCTTGAAATCCAGTTGATGTATTCTCAAGATGTTCCAAACGCGAAGCAGTCAATTCCATCTGTTGAGACACCACGGTCGATAGCTGAAAAATAACTTCCCAGATAGAGTCCAGGGAGATTACTTTCGGGCGCTTCAAAGCAAAACCCTTAATCACAGAAGACAGCGAGGAGGATTCCTGTATGGTTGCTCCTTCTCCTCGATGAGCAGGTAATGCAGACTCCTGACCCGAATCCGTAGCCACGGGAATAGACCTGGGTTCCAACAGCTGACCTCCAGGCTTTTCCACCAGCAAGACCCGCTCCTGAGACGTCACTCTCTCACCTATCGGGGAAGCCTCGTCTCCTCTTGCGGGAGGAAGCTCCGGACCCCTAACCCGGGGCGGGAGATGCCGCTCGTCGGGGGAGAGAGACACTTCAAGGGTAAGCAGCTCCAAGTTCACCTCATCCTGGGCTGCAGCACACGCTCGAATCTCCCCAATCTGCTGCTCAGACAGTTGGACAAATCGGTCCATCGGACCCGAGGTAATCGCAAGCTTGGGCTCCGCGGGAGGAGCCTTTTGCTTGCCCTTCCGCTTAGGCATCACAAACACTAGGAAAACGCTGCCGCCGCCATCTTAGTTACAGCCACTCCCCCCAAAGGTTAAATTTTTGTGCGCCACATAATGACACTCGGAGTTATATACTTTAAAATTTGACTACATGTCAGAATACAGTATGTACACCACATTGATTTTAATCAAATTAAATGAAAATAGACGATTACTAAATGAAGCAGGAAATTTCTAGTAATTACAATCATAATTTTTAAATTTTAAGTCATCTGTGTTTTCTATCAGAATCAGAGCCGTAATTTTTGTGCGCTCTGTTGTAAAGTATGTGCGCTCGCTCGGCAAGGTTTGTGCGCGCGCACACGCACACAGCTTAGAGGGAACAGTGCTTGCAGACACACCTAGGATACACCTGTGTCCATCCGTATGTCCCAGTTACATCTAGCCCTTGTGGACTATGATGCACCCAGAATAGTGCATATCCTCTGTAGTTGCCACGGTCACATGATATAAGAGAAGGGTGGTGTTTGGACCCAAAAGCAGATTATGTAGCACCACCCAACCTGCCCTCTGTGGGTCAGGGTGGGGGACAGGATCACCCACCAACAGATGCACATTCTACATCTCTGCAATGGTGGTAGCAGAAGGAACCATCAACCCCAGTTCTACAGGGCAGTCAATGCAGATCTGTACGCATCACATAGGGCACTGGCAGACAGGCAGTAGGCCTGGAAAAGCTCAGCTGCCCCCCACCACTCTCTGACATTCACCAGCAGAGGGCACAGTCAGTCTCCACCCACTGCATCCTACAAGGTGTTCCAGCCATACACATGCTAACTGCAGACAGTCTGCTAGCTAGAACATGTTCCTGGAAAAACTGTGTGCACCCAAAAATGGGATGTGAGCACACACACCAAGCAGGTATGTCAGTAATTGGGCCCCAGAAAAGAGAACTCATAGATAACACTTGAGAGAAATAGCATATAGCACTATGGGGGAACCTAGCCATGCCATGGTCACTGCTCAGTCAGGGTGAGAGTGACCTCCCCCCAGCATGACATGCTGTGGCCACACTGTCCGTGCAGATGGTGGTTGAGCACTACAATGTCCCAGCCATTGCCCTATGCCCTCTGCAGATGCATCCTGCTCAGGCTGCCCTGTCCGGGCCATACCCACAGTACCGTGCTCCTCATTATGCACATTGGCAGAGTAATGCTGGAAACAGTGCAAGCATTGGGGCTCAGTAAGGTGTAGGCAGCCACAAAACACTGGATAGACATACACACACTCCCACACCTATTTCAGCATTGTGCAAATATAGAGGTGGTTGGCAGCCCTGGCCACTACACCAGTCATGGGCACAGTGCAGGCATTGCTATGGTACTCAATACTGTTAGGGTCACTCCCCAGGGTGGTAACCACTGTCAGAAACAAGAACTGAAACACACTCCACAGATATCAGAAAGGTTGCTATGATGACTCTGTCAACAAATTGTGTTTAACTTAGGATGTGTTATCTGACATTAATCATAGCAACCTTTTGATATATTTGGAACGTGTTTCCAAGTTTAAGACGGCATTGCTAAGGTGTGCAGGTGCTAGTACCAGTAGCTGATGCTCCGCGCAGGGCCCAATAGCCTGACTCTCCATGAGGCGTTGGATAGTGGAACCTGTGGGTGTGGGTGTTTATGCCGCTGCTCTAGGGCAGAGGTTCCCAACTCTGGTCCAGGTGGGCCAAACACGGTTCAGGTTTTCATGCTGTCCCTAATGAATATGCATGAGATACATTTGCATAAAATGGGGGTGGTGCATACAAATAGATCACGGGCATATTTATTAGGGACAGCATGAAACCTGAATGGTGTTTGGCCCTCCAGGACTGCAGTTGGGAAACTCTGCTCTAGGGATTGCACATGTTTATGGTGTATGTGCTCTGTAGGGTAAAATAGAGGCATTTATGGCGTGTTTATTTTATCTGCAATAAAGGTTCCGTCGTTATTGCCACGGTTTAGTACTGGGCAAAATATAGGGACATGGTTTGCAAGAGGCACAGCTGGGACTTGAACCTGTGACCTTCTGCCCTGAATATACTGGCTGTGTGTATTTATTTATTTATTTATTTATTTACATTTCTTATATACCGCACTATTCGGCATCAGCGCGGTTCACAGAGAACAAAATAAAAACCAGAACAACAAGCTGTTTGGTGTTACATATAACAGGAGCATAAACTTGGAAAAACATGGGAGAACTATCTACATGGAGTATATGATCTGTTAACTAGATAACATCTAGGGTATATCAACAACTCACCAAGTGTGATATTCATTCCTATAGTGGCTGGTTTCCCTATGTATCTTCTGTGTATATGATCCCATGTAGTATGTTTTGTAAATAGTTACCCCGGTTATCCAAGTTATTTATACCCTGTTACCTGTAAACTCATACGTGTTAAATGTACTGAGCATTTTGTTCCATGTGAACCGCGCTGATGCTGAATAGTGCGGTATATAAGAGACTGTAAATAAATAAAATAAATAAATACTATTTACACAAATTAGCAAGAATGTTAGTAACAATGAGAAAGCTGTGGTTACGTTTGCGGTGGGACTGTAAGTTTCACTTTATGTCGGGTAGTATTTGATGAATAGGTTGAATTTGAGGGCCTTTCTGAACTGAGCTAAGTCGGTTATGGCACGGATATCAGGTGGTAGAGAGTTCCAGCATTTTGGTGCGCAAAATATGAAAGCTCTGTTTGCTGTTGATAGGCTGCATGTTGTTATGGCCTTTGGCATTATTAAAGAGTTTAATGCTACCTGTCTTCTATTTCTGTTTGGTGGTACAGTATGTATGAGCTCCGTGAGTGAGTTGGCTGATAGACCATTGATGGCCTTGAAAGTGAGAATCAAGGTCTTGAACATAACCCTTCCGTGTATGGGAGCCAATGGAGCTGCTTGAGGATAGGTGTAACATGTTCACTCTTGGACGCTCCTTGTAGAACCCTTGCAGCAGTATTCATAGCAAGCTGTAATGAGCTCAGAGTGGATTGTGGGAGCCCTTGCAGAATGGAGTTGGCGAAGTCGAAGTGCGGTAAGATCAGTGCCTGGTAGATGGTTCTGAAGTCCTCTTGGTCTAGTAAGGAGCGTAGGTGCCTGAGCAGGGCCGGATTTACCTTGAGTGAGGCCCTATGCCAACAAAAATTGTGGGCCCCCAGCAGGGGCGGCCCAAGGGGGGTGTGGGCCTCATTTGCATAAGGGGCCTCATTTGCATAAATATTTGCATAATGTTACCATATACTAACTTTTAGTAAACGTGCTTCTTAATGAGTGTATGGATAAAGAAAGACTAAAAGATTTCTACATTACTATAATCCAGTGCCAACTGCCAGACACATTAGGAACTACTACAAACACTGCCCATTTAGAACCCATAGCAAACCCGCCGTATCCTAACAGCACTACCAGGACTCACAAAGCACCATACTCTACCAATCAAAAGGCAACACTGCAAATATTAAACCAATACATTTCAGAGAACAACAATACATGACCTACTGGGGAAAGAGAACAAGTGGCAATGTCAAATAGGAATTATATAAACAGAACACCTCAGCTCAGTTACACATGCAGAACATAGACCATCACCAAACAAGTAATCACATTTTAGAAACAGGAAGACAATAATTAAACTGGGAATCCCAAAAGCCAAACTTGGAATGTACAACACTGTAGAAATAAAACTGTACATTAATTTGCTCTTGTACTAAACAAAGCGCAGACGTTAATGATGCACATTTACCAGAGCTGACATATTCCAATTAATAAATTCAAAATAAAGAGATATTTTTCTACCTTTTGTGCATTTTTTTCAGCTGCAATTGCTCCAGCCACTTTCTTCTGGTTTCTTCATGTCTTCTGCTAACTCTCCATCGTCTGCTGTCCATTTGTCCTTTCTTCTCTCTTCTAGTTTTTTTCCATTCTCTCTCTACATCTGCTTTAACATACTAATCTTTCTCCTTTTGCTCTTTCCTCATTCCTATTTCATCCACTCAAATTTTACCCCTCCATCCTCAATCCCCACTTACTCTCCCAATACCCGGCCAATTGTAGATTTTTTTATCCCTCCCACACAAAATATTTTTCCCTTCTCCATTTTACTCTTCCAGCCCCATCCCATTCTAATCCTCCCCCAACATCAGCTCCCTTCTAGTTCCAGCCTCACCCAGCATCCATTCCCTTCTAGTCCCTGCATCAGCCCATTTCCAGTCCTAGCCACCCATCAGCCCATTTCCAGTCCTAGCAACCCCCCAACCCAATACCAGTCCTAACCCCCCATCACCCCATTTTCAGTTTAAGCCCCCCCTATAACCCATTACCAGTCCTAACCCCCCATCAGCCCACTTCCAGTCCTAACCCCATCAACCCATTTCCAGTCAGCCCCCCATAGCCCATTGCCAGTCCTAACCCCCCCCATCAGCCCATCAGCCCACAGCCCATTACCAGTCCTAACCCCATCAGCCCACCTCCAGTCTTAACCCCCCCAGCCCATTTCCAGTCCTAACCCCCCCCCATAGCCCATTACCAGACAGCCCCCATCAGCCCACAGCCCATTACCAGTCTTAACCCCCCCCAAAGCCCATTACCAGTTCTAAACCCCCCCAACAGCCCATTATCAGTCCTAACCCCATCAGCCCACCTCCAGTCTTAACCCCCCAGCCCATTTCCAGTCCTAGCCCCCCCATAGCCCATTACCAGACAGCCCCCATCAGCCCACAGCCCATTACCAGTCTAAACCCCCCAAAACCCATTACCAGTTCTAAACCCCCCCCCAACAGCCCATTACCAGTCCTAACCCCATCAGCCCACCTCCAGTCTTAACCCCCCCAGCCCATTTCCAGTCCTAGCCCCCCCATAGCCCATTACCAGACAGCCCCCATCAGCCCACAGCCCATTACCAGTCTTAACCCCCCCAAAGCCCATTACCAGTTCTAACCCCCCCCCAACAGCCCACAGCCCATTACCAGTCCTAACCTCATCAGCCCACCTCCAGCCTTAATCCCCCCAACCCATTTCCAGTCCCAGTCCCAGCCCATTTCCAGTCCCAGTCCCAACCCATTTCCAGCCCCAGTCCCAGCCCCCCCAATTACCAGTCCTACCCCCTCCCCCTCCCCCGGCCTAAAGTAAAATTTAATTTAAAAAAAAAAAACCTGCTGGCTGCCGCCGCGGGGCCCCCTCTGCTGCCGCGGCAGCATGGACTGACCCGCGGGGGCCCCCTCTGTAAGCTCGGTCCCTCCCTCCGTGCCTCCGTGTCTCCCTCCGTGCAGGCTGTGAGAGACGCGAAGGCAGACTGTCTCCTTCGCGTCTCTGTTAAGCCCGCAGGGGCTGATGGGAAATTTCCCATCAGCCCCTGCGGGCTTAACAGAGACGGGAAGGCAGAAGGAGACAGTCTGCCTTCGCGTCTCTAACAGCCTGCACGGAGGGAGACACGGAGGCACGGAGGGAGGGACCGAGCTTACAGAGGGGGCCCCCGCGGGTCAGTCCATGCTGCCGCGGCAGCAGAGGGGGCCCCGCGGCGGCAGCCAGCAGGTTTTTTTTTATTTTATTAAAAAAAAAAAGCCTAACTAGTTCAATTTTTGTGGGCCCTTTGCAGCTGTGGGCCCTACGCCATGGCGTACATGGCGTATAGCTAAATCCGGCCCTGTGCCTGAGTGTGCGTATCTTGAAGTACACAGCTTTTACAATATTATTTATGTGTGATTTCATGTTGAGACGATGGTCCAGTGTGACTCCGAGGTATCTTATTGTTTCCTTAGTGCATAGATCAGCTCCCTTAACACTTAAATGTGGTGGTGGAATGAAGTTGGGGTCTTTTGTGATAAAGAGAACCTCAGTTTTCTTATGTTGAATGCGGAGGTTCTGTGACAGGAGCCATTCTGATACTGCGTCGAAGCAATTTGTTATAGGCAATAAATCCATTTGCACTGTGGAAAATGGCATGTAGAGTAGGATATCATCTGCGTTTATCATACATTTCACATTGAATGATCTGATGATATTGCAGATAGGCTGTATATATATGTTAAACATGAGAGATGAAAGAGAGGATCCTTGCGGAACGCCTTGTTTTTGATGGAAGAGTTTTGATTCTCCTGTTGCAGATTTTACGTATTGCATTCTGGTGTCAAGGTACGATTTACACCAATCAAGTGCGGAGTTGCAGATGCCTTTCTCTTTGAGTCGCCCGAGGATAATCTCATGGTTTACTGAATCAAATGCTGCTGCTATATCTAAGATTAGAACAACGCCTTGCCGGATGTTGTCTATGCTAGTGAGAACATCATTGAAGAGGGTGGTAAGCAGTGTTTCCACGCCATGGTATTCTCTGAATCCATGTTGAGAATGGTCTAGAGGGGCTACGGAATCTATGTGGTCTTGGATTTGGCATTGTGCCTCTTTCTCAAAAATCTTTGCTAAGAGGGGGATACTGGCTATAGGCCTGTAGGAGTCAGGCCGTTTTGGGTCTAGTTTGGCGTTTTTTAGCAGAGGTCTGATGGATGTGAGCTTTAGTGCAGAGGGGAAGGAGCCAGTTGTAAATGAGAGGTTCATGATTTTTGCAATGAAAGGGCTAAATGCACTTCGAAGATCCTTTATCCAAAAGGCTTGGCAAGGATCGGTTTGCGCAGTGGTGGTGTTGAGTGAGGTGATTGTGTCTTCGATGTGTTTGGCAGAAGGTGTGGCAAGTGCAGACAGGGATGTTAGGCAGGATGTTTCTTGTACTTTGATTGTTGAGAGCTCATCTGTCTGTAGAAGTTTTGATTGCAAGTAGTCAGCAAATTCTTGTGGGTGAATGTCTTCTTTTTGTTCGGGGGATGGTTCCTTTGATAGTGATTTGACTAAATTGAAAAGGTCACGAGGTTTGTTCAGTGATCTTTTGAGTGTATCCGTGTGGTATTGCTTCTTTCTGGTTATGATTGCCTCGCGGTGAGTTGCTAGGTGGAGATTGTAGGCTGTATGATCATCGATGGATAGTGATCGGCGCCAGCGTTTTTCGAGTCTTCGTAGGTGTGTAAGAGAAGACCACAGTTCGGGGGAAAACCACGGAGCAGAGGTTCTTTTCCTTGATATGTTCTTTTTGTGTGGTAGTTGAGCAACGGTGTTGAGGCTGTTGTTCCAGGTGTCAATTGACTCATCAAGGTTGAGTGTTGAGTCATTGAGGAGTGGTTGGGTGCTTGACAGTATAAGTTCCCTGTTGAAAGGTCGAAAACCCCTTGTTGGGGCTCTAGATGGGTTGTTTAGTTTTCTGTTGTTAAGAAGATGAGTGTTGTTCAGGGGAATTTGTAGGTTTATGAGTTTATGGTCTGACCATGGTACATCGGTGATCGATTTTACAGTGTTGCTGCTTTGTTCATAAACAGATTGTGGAACGAAAACCATGTCAAGAATGTTTCCTTTGGTATGAGTGGGCTCCATGATTAGTTGTTTATATCCAAGATTTTCAATGGCATCGAGGAGTGAGGAGGACTGGTTTTGCTGCAGTGATGGGAGATTGAGATCTCCCATTATCCAGTTGGGAGTGTTGAGGTTACTGGTATTGGCGGCTAGGTCTAATATGGTGGGAAGGTCGTTCGGGGAGCTCGAAGGGGCTCTATAGACCAGGTTGATAGAGCATTGTTTGTTCACTATAGTGATTATATCCAGGTTGTTAGTGTTAGTGTCACAGCCGCGACGTTAGCGACGTTTAGTAAACATACCCCTATGAGTTTTAATCAATAGCTTCCGGTGCACAGTTGCTCACAGATTAGGTCAGTGGAATGTTTTGCACATGGGCTTAAAATTTTTTATGCAAATCACCAGTTCGTAAAGGGAACTCTGCATGTAGCAGAGGTGACACTCCAATGGGGAACTTCCAGGTTAAGACACTGCATCAGTGACATTATGGGTAGGATATTAAAATGAGATGTCAAAATTATCCAAGATCATGAGATGTTCAGAATTAAAATGATCACTTTGAAACAAACACATAGGGCCACTGGTTTTCTCCATTGATACGTACCAGAGCTGGTCCTCTCCTGTAAATGTACACCTTCGGTTTTCTCACCCCTCTGTAAACAAGTCCTGAACCTCCACCCCCATCCTTTTACTTTAACTCTTTAAAACATCAAAAACAAATACAAGCATTGTAAGGAAACCTGCAATTGACATGAGTATTCAGGCAGCACCAATTCTAGCTCATTATGCACTGATCTCATGAAGGGACATAGCTCCCAAAAGCTAATTGTCAATACATTAGTCCAATAATTATATTCGCCTGCAGCTTGCTTGTTCACCTTTATTTTTATCAAAAAGCAGAGACTTATAGAACACACAGAAACATATATGCAAACACACACAGAAGACAGAGATATTACAAACACACTAAGAAGCGTGCAGAATGCAAATTTTAAAAAAATATTGCTAGCCCTCCAATCACAGTAGCAATTTCTCAGTGGGTTACAAAGCAATATGCAAAAATGATATACATCGAAACAACAAATGGCATATTTACAAACAAACATTTTCAGAAATGAAAAATAAGGGACAAAAACAGAAAAAAACAAAAAATATAAAGCCATCATCATGATCAATCAAAGGAAAAGTGGGTGCTTTGGGCTGTAGAAGGCAATGACAAACCTTTGTAGAGAAAAGGTCAAAGGCACTATGGTGAGTCTTGATCCTCCACACTCAGAAATAGTGAGAGGATAGGGAAAACTATTACCATATACTGTTAAATGCTTGTTCTTTTGTAGTCGAGATCTCCCTCTAGTGATATATTGAGACATTACATCTTCCAAGAGACAAGTGCAATCTAAATGGCTCTGTCAAACATGTTCAGTTACTTAACTAAAACTGATTGCTGAGTATCCATTCTGACTGTGTAAAGTAAATGGCATTAACCATCAGAACAGAATATTCAGTTGCAGCCATAGTAACTTCAAAAAACATACAAACACTTAAGCATAAGTAAAGCATATTGAATACATTTAATTTAATTTAGTTTAGAAACATAGAAACATGACGACAGAAAAAGACCACATGGCCTATCTAGTCTGTCCTTCCATATCAACAACTACAACAGTCCCCTTTTTACCTTTAGAGATCCTCTGTGTTGGTCCCATGCTTTTTTGAATTCAGTTACTGTCCTCATCTCTACCACCTCCACTGGGAGACTATTCCATGGATCCACTACTCTTTCCGTAAAGAAATATTTCCGCATATCACTCCTGAATCTATCTCCCTTCACCCTCATCCCATGTCCCCTCGTAGCAGAACTTGCTTTCAATTGAAAGAGGCTCTCCCCCTGAACATTTATACCACGGAGGTATTTAAACATCTCAATCATATCACCTCTATCCTGCCTTTCCTCTAGCAGGGGTTCTCAACCCTGTCCTCGGGACCCACCTAGCCAGTCGGGTTTTCAGGATAACCACAATGAATATGCATGGGAGAGATTTGCATATAATGGAGGCAGTGTATGTAAATCTCTCTCATACATATTCATTGTGGTTATCCTGAAAACCCGACTGGCTAGTTGGGTCCCGAGGACAGGGTTGAGAACCCCTCCTCTAAGGTGTACATATTAAGATCCTTCAGTCTGTTCTCATATGCTTTATAATGAAGACCACTAATCATTTTAGCAGCCACCCTCTGCACCGACTCCATCCTGTTCACATCCTTTTGAAGGTGCGGTCTCCAGAATTGCACACTATACTCCAAATGAGGTCGGACCAAAGACTTATACAGAGGCACTATCACCTCCTTTTTTCTGCTAGCCATTCCTCTCTGTATGCACCCAAGCATCCTTCTAGCTTTTGCCGTCGCCTTTTCTACCTGTTTAGCTACTTTAAGATCATCAAACACAACCACGCCTAGGTCCCACTCTTCTTTAGTGGACAAAAGTACTTCACCCACTATACTATATTGCTCCCTTGGATTGCTGCAGCCCAAATGCATGACCTTACATTTTTTAACATTAAATCCCAGCTGCCAGATTCTAGACCATTCTTCAAGCTTAGCTAGATCCCTCCTAATGTTATCTACACCTTCCTGGGTGTCTACTGTATTGCAGATTTTGGTATCATCTGCAAAGTAACTTTTAAAGTAAGTGCTGTTCCGGCGCATGGCCTTCTTCTCCGCAGCACCCCGGCTCTCCACCAGCTCACCCGGCGGGATCGGGAGAGCTGGGGCACTGAGACCACCCCTCCAACTTCAGCTGCCCAATCGGGGGCAACCGGCGGGTCTTTTTAAAGGAAGCGCTGTTCCGGCGCACCCAACGGGACGGGCCCTTAAAAAGGCTCTCTACCTCCAGGTCCTCAAACCCCCAGGCTCTCTACCGCTTCAAGGCTGAACTCAGCTGAACAATCTCTCAGATCTGAATCTGACTGAAAGAAGGCATGCAATGAAGTTGCTGAACCCTAAACTGTAAGTCATCCTCACTTGGCCTCAGCCTAAACAAAATTTATTCCACCTATTAAGCTTTAACCGTGGACAAGCTAGATTCTTGTAACCTTGAATGCACATATTAGCCCTTCCTTATCTGTAACAAATTAGCTTTATATGTAACAAACCAGCTCTTTGGAGCCTTGAATGCCTACATGTTAACCCTTCTGTATTTGTAACAAATTAACTTTTTGTGTAACAAACAAGCTTTGACAACCCTTAATGCCAATATGTTAACCCGCCTGCATCTGTAAATGCTTTGTTGAACCATAAACTGTGTGCTCCCACCCCACGCTCTCCCAGAAACGCACCTCCTGACCGCAAAATACTCTGTGACCGAAAGCTAACCCATCATACCTGCACACATGGCTACCTCCCTATTTACCCTTGCTCTAATTTACACGCTGACCAACATTCTCCATGACTCTACTGCGCTCCCACATGGTTACAACCCTATCCAACTAATCCACAGTGCAAGCAGGAAAAACTTCAGAAACCAATACCAACCACCTCCAAATCCCTATCATAGAAGACAGTTGCACTTACTTTACATATCCCTTGAACTCGCAACTCACACAAAAACCAATGAGACAGAGCCTCTGAGAGACCTCAGGTGCGCCCTCATCAACGCACGCTCGGCCTGTAATAAATAGCCAGTAATCACAGATTTAATAGCCAACCTCAACCTTGATTTACTCATGGTCACTGAAACATGGCTTTCAGACACTGACAATGTCATACTAAACCAACTGACACCACCTAACTTCTCGATCTACACCTGCAACAGAGAAGGCAGAAGAGGAGGAGGTGTTCTTGTGCTTTGAAAAACTGCGTTACAATATTGGACCATCTCAACCAAGAGCACACAGCATCTGAACACGCTAACTATCACCAACAAAACTAATACTATCAACCTAATTTACAGGGCACCAGGCACCGCATCAGATGAGCTCTCAGATATTATTGACTTAGCCTGCAATCCTGAAGACCCCATCAAACCAAATTTGGCTGTTAGGAGACATTAATCTCACTTCTATCCAACCTGCACTAGCTAACACCTTCCTAGATGCAATGAGCAACCTTAACTACAAGCAAGTTTTAGATGGTCCCACCCACCGACGAGGGAGCCTCCTGGATCTACTCTTCGTCCCTCCTACAGTTACGAGCAATATAAGCCAAATTGAGCTCTCCAACATCCCTGTCCCATGGTCAGACCACAACCTGATATCATTTCAGATACCAGCGCAACAAACCACAGGCAGCCGCTCAAACACAAGCAAAATGCCAAAAACGTCACGCTTCAAGCCGCTTGACAGAGAACTGATCACGAACTATGCACTGCCAAAACTAGCCAGATCAACAGCCAACCTCAACGAAATGGTTTCTAACTGGAATGACACCCTCTCCTTATATGCTCAACAGCCGGCAACTAACAAATACTCAATACCCGACAACCGAGCCGCTAAAAAGCAGTCTGCTCTGTGGTTCTCCACTGAGCTTCGATCTTCCCTACTCCACCTGAGAAAACTAGAGAGAAAATGGTGACATACCCATAGCACCGATGACCAAGTCACCTACTTAGCATATCTGAAACTCCACCGGGAATCATCATGGGTCAAGAGGAAAGAATTCCATGCTAAGCTCCTCAACCACTCACTAAATAAGCCACATGACCTATTCAACTTAGTAAAATCCTTAACCAACCAACCATCTCCACCACAACAAGAAAGTATTCAGCCCGAGTATGCAAATTACATTCAATCCAAAGCAGTAAAAATAGCTTCCGCCACATCCCAAGAACCCCCCCCCCCCCAGACTACCCACATGCAGTTTCCACTCACCAAACTCTCACTTCCTTCAGCAAAAACCATTGAGGACATTATCTCCACCATCAACACCACGACTGCTCCAACTGACCCATGTCTAGCTCACTGGATCAAAACAATACGATCAGAGCTCAGTCCATTCATAGCCAACATTGCACAGTGGTCCTTTGCATCTGGAGTTTTCCCTGATGCTCTCAAGCATACATCCATTCGACCATTACTAAAAAACAACCAGCTGGACCCAAAGAAAGAGGATTCTTACCGACCAATCTCTAGTATCCCATTTCTAGCTAAAATTCTTGAGAAGATGACCCAGAGACAGATCCAGCAGCACATCCCTGTCCCCTGGAGGAGTGGCCTAGTGGTTGGGGCAAGGTACTTCAGGCCGGAAGGTCGGGGGTTCAAATCCCACTAGAGGACAGCAACCTTGGGCCGGAAGGACTGGGGTTTCTAGTCCCACAGGTGCTCCTTGTGGTCTTGGGCAAGCCACTTAACCCTCCATAGCCCATGTTCCCTGTAAAATAGTTATCTCCAAAGTTATAATGCCCTGTTCAATGTAATTTCAGTTTGTTCAATGTAAACCACACTGATGCAGAATAGCATGGTATATAAGAGAATGTAAATAAATAAATAAAATAAATAAATAGACTCATCTTCCCCATTAGACTCTTGTCAACATGGATTCAGGGAAGCCCATGGTGTGGAAACCCTCCTAACTACATTAACCAACATTAACTAGATTAATACGGGTACAATTGGGTCAAGAAACATCTGAAACTTTCCCTCAAGGTCAGGGTATACCCCAAGGCTCAGCCCTCTCTGCCCTCCTCTTCAACCTGTACCTTCAACCCATTACAAACATATTCAAGAAACATAAAATCAACCATTTCATATACGCGGATGATATCATGCTTGCCATCCCCATAAACCCCAACAACCCCAAATACGATAGTTTACTCCAATGCATGAATGAGACTACCACATGGCTTGAAGACCACCATCTAAGCATCAACCTCAAAAAAACAGAAGCAATGTTCATAACGAGATAGCCAGACACTGAATACAACTACCCAACAACAATCACAATAAACAACACACCTATACCTGTTAAAAAGGAGGTAAAGTACCTTGGAATAATATTAGACCACTCACTCACCATGCTCCCACACATAAAACAGACAGTAAAAACCATTTTCTATAAACTCAAGACAATACAACACCTGAGACCCCTACTTAACACACAAGACTTTAGATCAGTAGTCAATACCCTCATCACCCCCCACTTCGACTATTGTAATAGTCTCCTAAATGGTTTACCACTAAAGAGCATCTACCTACTCCAAAGAGCCCAAAACATATGCGCCAAGATGATCACAAAAGCTAAACTAACAGACCATGTGACCCCAATACTGTTAGACTTGCATTGGCTCCCTATAAGTAGCCGAATAAAATATAAAATCCTCCTAACTACTTTCAAACTCCTTAATAACATCTCTCCCTCACAATTATCTACTCTAATACACCCCCCATCAGAAACTAGAACGCGCAGACAAAATGCAACTCATTCCCTCAACATAAAAGCAACCTTCAGAAAAACTAAAGCAACAAGAAGTGATAGGGCCTTCTCCTTTGCTGCCCCCACTCTCTGGAACGAAATACCACTAACCCTCCGCATGATAAAGGACCTTCATCAATTCAAAAAAGAACTTAAAACCTACCTCTTCACAAACCACTTTGAAATCCCCTATCAACAAAAAACCTCTCCCCAACAATCACAGAAACACATCCACAGTACTCAAGACAGAACAAACGACTAACACAAGAAAACCTTACACACTCCACCCAACACGCAAAAGACTTACCCAACCTGTTTGTTCTATCGCTCTTGTAAATAACTACTTGCAATTAGTTATGTTATGTTTCCATGTAATATAACCTGTATATAGTTTAAAAACACTGTTCCAGCTAACGTATAAAAGTATGTTCCCTGTATAACACTTGTATATAGTTAAAACCATGTTCCATGTAAAGTATACAGAAGTATACAAATTTTTGTTCACTGTTCAATGTAAACCGCCCTTGATCTCTGGAAAGGGCGGTATAGAAGAAACTGTTAAATAAATAAAATAAATAAATAAACCAACACACTTATCAATGGGATAGACAGCATCAAGAAGGGCTTTGCATTAATCTTCCTCGATATAGCGGCAGCGTTCGACTCAGTAGATCACGTGCAACTCCTTAGGCGGCTTCATGAAAAGGGAATCCATGACCGTGCATGGGATTGGTGCAAATCCTACCTAGAAGGTAGATGGCAGCAAGTTCGAATTGGTAATAATACATCCGAACCCTTCCAGCAGAAGCAGGGAGTACCACAAGGCTCCTCCCTTTCTGCACTGCTCTTCAATATCTATATGCAGCCAATTTGTAACATCACCAGATCCTTCGGCATATCTTGCCTCATGTACGCAGACGACGTGCTGTTGTTTACACCTATAACTGTCACTTGCCCGGATTATACACCATTAGTCAACTGCTTCAACGCAATAACAGATTGGTTACTCAATCATAACCTGCGCATAAACTTAAAAAAAACAGAAGTCCTAATAGTCACAAGAAATAAATGCTTCTCACCTCCACCAACACTAAAAGTGAGGGACGCAGAACTTCCAGTCAAGTCCTGCATATGCTATCTAGGAGTGATACTGGATCAACAGTTGGATTTCAAGGATCACATTAAACGCACGGTAAAAGCTATCTACTTCAAGATCAAAAACCCTGCAGCACCTGAGACCCATGATGGAGTCAGATGACTTCCGCACCATCTTCCAAGCGCTAGTTACACCGCATTTCGACTATGCTAACATAATTCTGCATGGCCTACCCAAAACTACCCTAAATCCTTTACAGTTAGCTATGAATGTGGCAGCCCGCGTCCTGTGTGGAGCCTCTAGGAATGATCACATTTCCCCCATTCTAAAAGAACTCCATTGGCTCCCAATCAGCTGTAGAATATCATATAAGGCCCTCCTCATTATCTTCAAGGCCTTTAATAAAATATCACCTTCATCAATTTCTGACATTCTAGCACACCCCACGAACAACAGATCCAGGAGATCACTAGCCGCAAACATTCTACTCACACCAAGCGAGTCTACAAAACTTAACCAGTCAACCATCAATAGGGCATTTGTCAACTACTCCCCCAGGTGCTGGATCAAACTCCTTCCCAGCATTAGAGCAACCAGGGACCTCAAGCAGTTTCACAAGGCCCTCAAGCATCACCTGTTCCTCAT
Organism: Ichthyophis bannanicus; assembly: GCA_033557465.1. Classification (NCBI taxonomy): domain Eukaryota; kingdom Metazoa; phylum Chordata; class Amphibia; order Gymnophiona; family Ichthyophiidae; genus Ichthyophis; species Ichthyophis bannanicus. The sequence continues at coordinate 300,926,926 of CM066031.1, read as the reverse complement.
GCACTTCACACATCTCAATGTCCACTCTCCTCACCCCCTCACCCCCCCCCCACCCCCACAGTCTCAAACCCATGCTATCTGACAACATAGATATGCTAGAATCTTAACTCGATTGTAAGTCTGCTAGATGTCACCTACAGCGAATTGAGCACCGACAGCTAATTTGTTTAAATGTATATAGTTTCCCCCAGTTTACCTCCATGTTAAAGCCCTGTTATATGTAAACGTAGGCCAGACTTGACTGACCAAGTATGATACTGTTTTAATGTAAACCGCACTGATGACAAATAGCGCGGTATATAAGAACTGTTAAATAAATAAAGAGGCAAACCTTACCCGACAACTCTTCCGCTATAACACTAACAAAGATGTTACAAAGAATCGAACCAAGGACAGGTCCCTGGGGCACACCACTGGTAACAGCCTTCTCCTCAGAGTGAGCTCCATTTACTTCTACTCTTTGTCACCTACCACCCAACCAATTTCTAACCCAAGCAGTAACTTTAGGGTCCATCCCTAGGGTGCTCAGTTTGTTTATAAGTCGCCTGTGAGGAACAGTATCAAAGGCTTTACTGAAATCTAAATACACCAGATCTAGGGCTCTCCCTCGGTCCAACTCCCTGGTCACCCACTCAAAGAAATCAATCAGATTTGTCTGACAAGACCTGCCTCTGGTGAATCCATGCTGCCTTGGATCCTGTAATCCCACTGGACTCCAGAAACCTCACTATTTTCTCTTTCAGCAGCGTTTCCAATAATTTACTCACCACCGAAGTTAAACTAACTGGCCTGTAGTTTTCAACCACATCCTTACTTCCACTTTTGTGTAAAGGCACCACATGAGCTTCTCTCCAGTCCTTTGGCACCACTCCCAATTCCAATGAGGCATTGAAAAGGTCAGTCAGTGGAGGTGCTAGAACGTCCCCATGTTCCCACAGTATTCTAGGGTGTATCCCATCCGGTCCCATCGCTTTGTCTACTTTAAGTTGAGCTAGTGTCTCACGAACACAGTCTTCTGAAAATTGTTCAAGATGTCCCTCGCTTCTGTTCCTGTTTGTGGGTGTTTTCTGAGGTCCTGCTCCTGGTCCTTCATCTGTAAACACAGAACAGAAATATTTGTTAAGCAATTCCGCTTTATCCTTATCAGCTTCTACATATTCCTCCCCTGCACCCTTGAGTCTGACAATACCACTTTTGTCCTTCCTCTTCTCACTAATATATCTGAAAAATGTCTTATCCCCCCATTTTATTGCATTGGCTATTTCCTCCTCCTTTTGAATCTTTGCCTTCCTGACTACTTTGCTAGCATCTCTAAGTATTTCCAAATACAGATGCCTGTCTTCCTCTGTCTGTGATCTCTTGTATTTCATGAAGGCCTCCCTCTTTTTCTTCACTTTTTCACCTACTTCTTTCGAAAATCGTAGTGGTCTCCTTTTCCTTTTACCTTTATTTACCATTTTAACAAAAAGATTGGTTGCCCTTAAAATATTCCCTTTCAGTTTTGCCCACTGTTTTTCTACATCCCCCAGCTGTTCCCATCCCACTAATGACTCCCTGAGGTATTGACCCATCTTGGCAAAGTTAGTCTTCCTAAAGTCTAGGATCCTCACCTTTGAATGGATTCTAACAGCCCTAGTCCTAATACTGAACCACACCATCTGTTGATCACTGGATGCAAAATGATCTCCCACTACAACATCAGAAACATTTTCACCATTGGTAAGCACCAAGTCCAGTATGGCCCCGTCTTGTGTGGGGTCTGTTACCAATTCCCTGAATAGTTCTCCCTGTAGAGAATCCAGGATCTCCTTACTTCTAGATGATACTGCAGCAGGAATGTGCCAATCAACATCTGGCATATTGAAATCTCCTATCAGTAGCACTTCCCCTTTCCTAGCAATGCTGCATATGTCTTCAATTAACTCTCTGTCCACCTCTTCCTCTTGTGAGGGAGATCTGTATATCACACCAATGCAAATAGATTTCTCTTTCCCTCTTTCTAGTTTAACCCACAATGCCTCCTCTCTCCCTTTTAAGCTCTGTAATTCCAAAGCTTTAATAGTAGTTTTTATATATAGTGCCACTCCTCCTCCCTTTCTTCCTACCCTGTTCTTTCTGAATAAAGTATAGCCAGGTATAGTTACATCCCAATCATGGTTTTCTGTGAACCATGTTTCTGTAACTGCCACTAAATCCAAGTCAGCCACTCCCACCAAAGCTTCAACATCAGGGATCTTATTTCCCATGCTACGGGCATTTATACACACTGCTTTCCATATGTTATCCCTGTTACCCATTTCCATAAAGGTATTTAACATATCACTTACCTGGGGGCTTTCACTTACCTGGGTGCTTTCACCTACCTGGGGGGCTTTCTTCACCCATCCCCAACGAATCTAGTTTAAAGCCCTCTTCAGTAGATTATCCAGTCTACTACTGAAGACGCGTTGACCTTTCTTGGACAGATGGATGCCATCTCTGCTCTGCAACCCTTGGAACAGCATCCCATGGTCTAGGAAACCAAAATGCTCTCGATGACACCATCCACATAGCCATGCATTCATCTCCAGGATGTGAGCCTCTCTGCCTTGGCCTTTACCCTCAACATGGAGGATTAAAGAGAACACCACCTGTGCACCTAACTGCTTCACCCTCTGTCCCAGAGCCATGAAGTCAGTTTTGATACGCTCAGAGGGATACCTGGCAGTATCATTTGTTCCGCCAGGGATTAGCAACATTGGGTAATAATCAGTGGGCTTGATGAGTCTCAGCAAACTCTCCATAACATCTTGGATTTTGGCACCAGGCAGACTGCATACCTCTCTGGACATCAAGTCTGGTCGGCAGATGGATGCCTCAGTACCCCTCAGAAAAGAGTCAGCAACCACCACTACTCTTCGCTTCTTTGTGGTCACTGATTCTGCAACTTTGGGGTACTTGAGCTCTGGTTCTTCCCTTTCCAGGGATGTTCCACCTCCTCCACTTCCAGGGCTGCATAATGGTTCTTCAACTCAAGGGCTGGAGAAGTTGGATTGGTGATTCTGCAGGCTCTGGTGACTTGTGTCCAACCTTCGTCATTCTTTTGGCATCCATCTTCTCCTCTGATGGAGAGCTTGGTTGCTGCAAGAAGCATCTCATCAATGTACTTCTCACTGTCTTGAATGCTCCTCTGAGTTCCTCCGCCTGTTTCCTCAGAGCTTCAGCATGCAGGCACCCTGCACATGGAACCGGTCCTTCAACTGGCATTGGGACCTCTGTCTGGACAGAGGCAGAAGCTGTAATGGGGGCAACAGCTTTAGCGATACGATTTTCCCAGCCATTGTTCTGTTCGTGGAGCTTAGGTATCTGTTAAAGCAAAAGAGAGAGATCTACCAAAGTCCCAGCCAGTTTCCCAGCTGTCCTTTCAGAGAAAAAGCAGTTTGTTATTGAATTGGGCATTGGGGCATTGAAACCATTAAACTTATTAAAAAATGTCACACTGAATGGGTAATTGTCTAAGTCATTTTCACAAGTAAAACCTATGGTAATGGGTTTAAAATTTTTCTTTCCTTTGTCTAACTAAACTTACACATGTGGAGAATAAATTTATTAACCCTTTTGGTCCATAAAATAGTGTTTTATGCATATAAATGAGCTCTTCGTACAGTGCAAGCATGCATAAGGGCAGAGTTTGAGTCAAGCAGGGGCAGCTGTGTATTTATATGCATGTTGTATAAAATGCATGCATAAAGCATGCACCGACATTTAGGCTTGCTCTCGAGCAGGCCTAATATCCCTGACTCCCATCTAGAAGTGATTTGATCAGGATTAGTGCTAGTATTTTATAGATATACTGTATACCGTAGGTGCCTATGGGTTTCATTTTAGAAGTCCTATTGATGTTTTAGACATCCGAAAATGGGCATAGAGATGTCTAAACCACAGAAATGTCTCCAGAGCCATTTTCTCATTTTTTTTGGGCCACCCTGTATATTAGTTTACCCATCGAGAACTAATTAGTATGTATAGTAAACTCTAAGAAAACATTATCCGAGGAATAACATATTGTTTCCCATGTGTAAAATGCGAAAAGAATAGAGTTATTTGTTTATTTTATTTATTTCAAAGCTCCATACAAGATCGCTTCTCAAAAACTGCTATGAGAAGAAGGAATGTTTACACTGTTAATATCCTGTCATGTAATGAGCCCTGTCTATATTCTTTAATATATTTTGCAGATTTACAGATACCAAAATGGATGGGGTTGGAAGGGGGAGAAGTACGTATATGTCTCCATCCAGAGAGCACATGTGCATAGGGTCAAGGAGTGGAGTCTTTATCAGTTACAGCACAATGTATGGTGCCTGAGGTTGAAGAGAATGAATAAAACCAAGAGCACAGAAAGTTCTGAGTTCTTTAGGGTTCAAGACTAGAGAGGAGGAATGTTCTTAGAGCAACCATGAAGGACCAGGACAGGAATCTGTATGAGATCCCCAGTGAGAGGGAAAACCTTCTAGACCCTTTGCTCTACTAAGAGTTTTCTCACCAGCGTAATAAAAAGAAGTGGAGAGAAATTTAGGAGCAGCATAGGATCCAGAGTATCTGCCTTAGAAGCCAAAGATGTTCTGTTGCACAGGGGAGGAGGATTTTCTACAAAAGTGAAATATTTTTCATTATAATGCAGATGCATTTTGCCTGGCATAAACTAGGCGCCTTGTGATAAAATAACAGTCCATGTGCCTACAATAAAAATAAGCCTTTAGTAATGACACAATGTATCTGTTGGTTTTCAAATTATTTCATCAACAAAAAAAGGGACTTACAAGACTTGGAGGTGTAGCCCACTAGTTAGAGCAGCAGCCTGGTGCCCAAAAGGCCAGGGTTTGATTCCCATTGGCACTCCTTATTGCTTTAGGCAAGTCACTTTACCCTCCATTGACTTGCAAGAAAGGCCTGTCAATCTAATTCTAGTCACACTTTGCCAACAAAACCCAGGGGTTACTGAGTTGCCAGGAGTCAGCATTGATTTGACAGGGCTTGAATATAAGTGCACCATATCTGAACTGTGCAAACTGAGTTTTAGCATATTGCTGAGACAATACAGAATTTCCATGGGAAAAAGGTATATTATGTGAATAGGAGGCTGTGGCCTGTACTGATGCACCCATGTGAGTCGCTTACTATTGTACAGACCTTAGTGCAGGGATTACGTAGTCCAAATACCTGTACTTCATATGCCAAAGTCATTATTGGAATCCTATGGCAAAAAGGTTGAGGGCATTCTTGCCTCATCGCCTATAAAAGTACAAGGTGATAGAGCCATCACATTCTCTAAGTATGACCAGTCTTGTTCAGACTCTTCAGAGACTGAACGTTATCACCTAGTGTTAGATCCATTTCCCCCTGGGACTTTGAAAGTCACAATAGAAAATGTAGGAGCATGTTTGCTAAACCACGCTAAGAATCAGCATTCTGGTATTCATAGGGAGCAGAAAGGGATGGCTATAGAGGCTATGGCCCCACCAATATTTGCTCAACACAGCATTAGCAATAGAGAGCTTGGAAGTAGGGCTGGAGATTGGTTTGTTTGGCCCCTCCAACCAAAGAGGAGTTCCATAGCCCCTGTTGGTATTGGTTCAGATTGAAGAGTCAGTTGGGGAGATGCTAAAGTAAGAAAGGTATGGGGAGTTTAGACCACACTGGCAATGACGCTGGCCCTCTTGTTTACAGGAAGTGCTGATGGTTGATAGATCCTTATGCTTTGACTACACCATAAAATCTTTAGCCATTTCATTAATAAATGCAACAAAATAGAATTGCTATCTGAGGCTGGGACAGAGGAACATCTCTTTGGTTGGTGGGGCCAAGCTCCACCCCCAAACTTGAGTGACACAACAGCATGTTTCCCTCACTTACAGGATCAGACATTTGGGGGCTTCATCTGTGTTTTCATAGGAAGTGTTGGGAAGTGCATGCATATGTGTGTGTGTCAGTGGTTGCATGTGTTTGTGTCTTCCTATGTGTCATGGAGACTGCCAGAAACTACATGTGCATGTGTGTGTTTATGTACATGCAAGGGGACTGTTGGATACTACATACATGTGTGTGTGTGTGTGTGTGTGTGTGTGTGTGTGTGTGTGTCATGGGACCTGTTGGGGGCTACGTGAATGCATCATGAAGAGTGTCAGGGGCTACATGTATGTGTGTGAGTGTGTTTGGGGCTATGTATGTTAATATCTGTTGAGGATTATGTGTGTATGTGCAAACAGCACACCTACAGTGTGCAAAGCAATGCATTTCCCCTTTCTTCATTTGCAGAACCATATATATCTGGGGGAGAAATGGAAGAAGAGTTCAAAGAGAGATGCTAAAATGTGTTTCGTTATGGTAGCAGGAGCTGTATGAGGAATATTTACAACTGGTGTTATGCGTATATATGTCTCTGTCTTCAGACAGTGGGTGTGTGGTGTACGGATGCAACACCTACCTGTATGTGTATGTGTGTCTAATGGAGGGGTGAATGCCTGTGGGCGTGCGGTGAGGGGCTCAGGTGCCTCTGTGTGTGTGTGTGGTATGGGGCTGGAGTGCCTATTTGCCTTCTTGAGGGGGTGGGGGATGTATCATTGTGCCCTTTTCTCACTTCTTTTCAGCCTCCATCCCTTTGCACTCTTTCACCCCTCCCTGCAGATTCTCTCCTGCTGCCTTCCCCACTCTGTTCCTTTCCCAGCGTCTGTCCCTTTCTCCTTCCCCTTCCATAATCACCCCTTGCTCTCCGTTCATTCCTCTCCCTCAAACTTTATTTCCCCCAAACCACTGCGCCTTTAAATTTTCCCTACCTTCTGTAGCACTCTTGCCAGCCTCTCTTTCTTCATTGGCCCACAGGAGAGCCTGTCCCATGGGCACACAGCAGCTCTCTGCTCTCTTATGCTCTTCAGCCCTCAGGACAAGCCGCTCCCACTGGCACATGCGCCACTGCTGAGTGCAATCTTCGGCCTGTGGGAGCAGTCTGTCCCATGGTCTCACAGCAGCACTGAAGGCCGCGATGTTGGCGACTCCTGCCGTGCTTACCTGCTGGCTGGCTTGCCGGGTAGCACTGGCCCTGGTTTTAACTTCCTGCTGCAGGGCAAAATATTGGTGGGGCCAGGACCTGTGTGGCCCACCCTGTTCTGACACCTATGACCTGATGTAATCCTCGAAAAGGTGTGGAGTTCACATTCATACCTAAAACTTTCTGAAGGAAGATGATAGCTCTATAGTTTTATCTGGTCTCCAGAAGCAATTGGTCCCAAGGTCAGACCATCAGATAATATTCTTTTCAGTGTCAGTTGACTTCTTCATGCATTTTGTCATGACAATCTAGTGAGAGTCCTGACTTTAGAGGGACATTTCATCTAATGAAGTGCTCGATAATTTTCCAGCCTGACCTGAGAACCTGATGGGATAGATGTGATATTTAGGTGTTCCCACTACATAGAGTGAAAGTAACTAATGGGTGATGTAGGTCTGTGCCTTGGTGTACTGCCGCTCTTTGGGTTAGACAGCAGAAATAGTGGTATCTTGAAAGGTGATGGCAGCAGGGCCAGGCCAACCATCAGGTAAACCAGGCAGTCGCCTATGGTGTCAACTTCTAGGGGGCGGCAAATAGTAGGGAATTCAAAGCTAAAAAATAGATTTTGATAGCCAGGAGGGGGATTTAAGGCTTAAGGTCTGCCTAGGGCACCAATACCTTGAACCAACTCTGCAGCCGGCACTAGATGGCAGTTAGAAACATCTAATCATGGGGGTCTTTGGAAGGCTAAAGCTAGAATCTACAGGTGAGAATTGAGGGAAGCTAAGAAGCTTTACTAGGAAGCACTTATTAAATTATGCTTATTTGATTCAAAGGTCCTTTTTCAGGAAGTAGAATCTTTGATATTTATTTGTAGTTCCCAAATTGCCCCATATTTCCAGTTTAAGATATCCTGAATATGCAGCAAGCTGACCCAAGTGCCAGCTGGTGTTAAAGCTAGTCCAAAGGAGCAGATTAAACATGAGTTTTGGGGAGACATGAGCTATCAGATAGCAGAGAGTCAGGGCTGGACTGAATTCACTACCATCTGCCCTGCGGAAATACACACTTGGCTCTGCATTGTGGCACTTGCAGGCCTGATCCTTTTGTTACATTTGGATGGAGATGAACTCAAGGCTAAGATCAGTCAGATCATCAATATCTCCCTTCAGAAGGGGGTCTTACTCTCTGCCTTGAAGCAGCATATGTCAGTGGGCTTCGTCATAAGGCGTATGGGGACAGACTTAAAGATCTCAATATGTATACTTTGGAGGAAAGGCAGGAGAGGGGAGATATGATAGAGACATTTAAATACCTCTGTGACATGATGTGTCCAAGGATAGAACAAACTGATGATGTAATATTGAAAAGAGGCTTTTATTTACAATACCAATGGATGATGCCCACCCGACACAGGCCGTGTTTCGTTTAACAAAACTTCATCAGGGGTACAGGACAACAATCCCTCATTGGCCAAAGCTGTAAAAGTCTCTTCTTGCCCACAAATTTTATAACAAGCCTAACCTGGCTGCACAATTCGCAGCACTGTAAACGTGAAGACCACACGATATATCCTGCATCTCATCTCATGGCTCAAAAAGTGCCGAAGCTGTGCGGCGTCGTGGAGGCTCCCCTTATAAAAACACCGACGCATGTGCATCCGAAGTGATGGGAGGCACTCAATAATGACGTCAGAACCAAGGGTGGGCATCATCCATTGGTATTGTAAATAAAAGCCTCTTTTCAATATTACATCATCAGTTTGTTCTATCCTTGGACACATCACGTTCCTCTACTGTGTACTGTTTCTGACGTGACGTTTTGCTCTTAGTTGGACCAATACCTCTGTGACATACATGCACAAGAGGAGAGTCTCTTTCAACTGAAAGAAAGCTCTGAAATGAGGGGGCATAGGATGAAGATCAAAGGGGATAGACTCAAGGATAGACAGGAGTATTATGTGGAAATATGTTTTTATGAAAAGAGTGGAAGATGTGCGAACAGTCTCCCAGTGGAGGTAGTAGAGACCAGGGCAGTATCTAAATTTAAGAAAACATGGGATAAAGACAGAACATCTCTAAAGGAAAACAAGGGACTATAGTACTTGGTATGGAAGGACAGACTGGATAAGCAATGTGGTCTTTTTTTTGCCGTCATGTTTCTATGTTTCAAGTTGCTCCGGTTTTGAAAGCAGCAGCTGCAGACCCTTGTAAGTTTGAAAATTATCAGCCCATTTCAAATCTCCTATTCCTGGGTAAAATAATTTTTAAAAGGCTGTAGCAAGTCAGCTTTTGAGATACCTAAATGACCAGTGTATCTGATACAGCAGTCAAGCTGGTTTTCAGTGCTATAATAGCACCGAGACCCTTTTGGTCGCGCTTGTAGATGATATTCACAGTTTGCTCAACAGGAGCAGTCAGGGCTCCTGCTACTGCTTGATGTTTCCACTACATTCAGTTCTGTCTGTCATGAAAAGTTGTTAGTCTGTCTATGATAGCGTTGGAGGATAAGTTCTGGCGTGATTTGGTTCTTACTTAGCCGGTAGGGAGCAAGTGCTTCAGTTGAATGGGATGGTTTCCTCTCCTTCACCTCTCAAGTGGGGCTTCCATAAGGGTCCGTATTCTCCCCTTATTTCTTCCATATTTTTCTGATTCCTTATGCCAGGCCATGCAGGCAGCAGGACTGTTTTTTTATGTTTATGCAGGCAATATACAAATTTTGATTGATTCTTTGGGATACGAATAATATAGTGGAGATTGTACAAAGGTAGTTTTGGGCCATAAATTTGCTGTTGTTGCTGACAGAGGAAGGCACTCCTGAGATAGGCAAGCCATCAAAGCCCACTTTTCAATAGACCTTGCAGATTATACAATATGTAGAAATTTGAACATCTTGCTAGATCCCAATTGACTATGACCTCATACATCTGTCAATTGGTAAAGGATCTCTTTCTATTATTATAATGAATCCCACATTTGTGCCCCTTTTATCTGAGGATAATCTAGGCGAGGTGACCAGGGCTTTCTTGACACCCTGGTTTGACTATTGTAATGCACTGCTGCTTGGGTGTCCTAGACGAATGTACAGCGGCAGCACTTAGTGCAGAATACTGCAGTCAACCAAGTCTAGGGTTGGTGTAAGTGGCCGAGTCCAGATTTGAAGTGCGTATCGCAGCACTTACACCCCTAGTCTATAAAGTAACTTCCACTTGTACTTTACAGAGTACATGTAGGCCCCTCATATGTGCGTGGCAACATGTGGTAACTGCACAGGAGTGTATAGAACTACCCCTCACATGTCTTACATGGGCTAGCTCCTGATTCCCACTGTTGCAAACTGTCCCACTGCACTCCAACCCCTGCACCTTGCAGTCTGAAGAGGATCACTAAGGTTATGCGCAAAGCTCGTCATCAGAATAGAGATTATTCCATGCAAGCACCTTTGCTCTGGAAAGCTCCCCAAGGGGGAGCTAAGATTTGTTGATGATCTTCACTGTTTCATAAGCTAGTGAAGACTGTAGGAAACCTTTTGGAAAAGGAGAGGACTACAGGTTGCGGTAGGAGGTTGCCTGGAGGTATTGGTCTGGTTAATGGTATGTGTTGATTTCTTACACTGCTGTATTTTTTGGTGGGCTTGGATTCTAGTGGGGTTGTGGTGGGCTTGATAAGGGTCATGATATAAAGAATGTATTTTGCTACTTTATCTTTTTGTACACCATAATGAGCGATTTGGATTATCGTGGTTCATAAGTGTAAATAAATAAATACTACATTTTAAGTTATGCAGATATATATTTTATTGTTATTTTTTGTCCTTTCTACTGTGTTACCAATTGAATGAGTTGTGCCGCTTTCTTATTGGTTGCTATGTGTGCTACCAACTAATATCTGTTACCACGAGCAGGACGAGATTAAGGCATTGTCAGCTAAGGAATATACCCAGGGCTGGTGCAAGGAGATAAAATGCCCTAGACGAACCTCATTCCTTTCACTCCCTCCCCCACCCACTCCCACTCCTCTCCAGCCCCCACTGTCACTACTGCAAAAAGGAAGTTGGCACTGGGCCTTGGCAGGGACAGGCATTAAAAAGCCTCGCAGTGTTGGAGGTTTAAGGTAAGAACTGTGGGGCTGCTTGAGATCATTGTCGCTGCTGCAGGTCCTAGAGAGGGGCAGCAGCGTGTGTCTGTGTGTGTGTGTGTGCATGTGTATATGTGTGTTGTGACAAGGAAGCCTGTTTTGAGCCTATGAGTATAGAAAAGGCCAGTGACTTTAACTTAGAGAAAGGAGAAATCCCTGCAGGGCATGGATTTCAGGCCCCTCACAGAGAAAGAAACCTGAGGGAGAGAAAGTTCAGGCAGCCACACCCTAACTCCTATGACGTAACTGCAGGCTTGAGAGGTGATTACAATCACCTGGGAGGAGGGGAGGAAGGGCTGGAGCCCTGGAAAGGGAAATATAAACCCCTGCTAAAGCAGAGGAAAGGAGAAGCTCAGAGGAAAGGAGAAGCTCTGGGGAGGCAGAGGTCTCAGGAGGTTCGGAGGACTCAGAGGATTCAGGGGAATCGGGAGTGGAACCAGGAGCACCTACAGATCTCCAGGAGAGAACCCGGAGAGGAATACAGAGAGCTGTTCCAGAGAGGCTGGAAGGAGACAAGGAACCGTAGCGAGCACAACCTGGGAGAACTGCCCAGTGCTTCAGGTACTGACTGTCTTTATCGGGGAGAGTTGAGCTCAGGAGAGACATTAGAACCCCCAGGGAGGCTGTATTCTGAGCACTGTGTCCAGAGCTCAGAACAGGACACTGCCCTAACAACACCAGAGAATATGCAGATTGAGATGGCAGGGGAGGAATTGCAAGATCTAGATATCCCCATGGACTGTACCCTGTGTCAAGCTACAAGCATGGAATCATTATGCTAAAGGCTAGCATTGAATGAGAAAGTCTCCTAGAAGCAGGTAACTGGAATTGAGCCAGGAATTGAATTTGAAGAAAACTCCACGTGTTTGCATTTCTCAGGCAAAGTGCTGAGTCACGCTGAAGAGAAAGCTTGTGAATGTTTGTTACTTGTTTTCTTATTTTGAGTTTAAAACCCTATCCTGAAAGGAAGGAGGAAAAGAAGAGGTTGTTCCAGAGGAAATGAGTTATTCTTTTGCTGTTAAGTGCTTCACAAACACAAGGTTAAAAAGAAGTATTTTTACCTTGCTGAGCAGAGCTGTTTTCTCTAAGACTGAGCAACGTTGTTAACCAGCTGCATGTGTTTAAAAGACTGTGAAGCAGTTATACTGATCTAAATGCTCTGTTGCAAACAATCCTGAATGGACAAAATTCCTGTGTACAGTTTACTTGAACCTTTACTTTAAAATAAATTCTGTCATTTGCCTTAACATCAGACCATGACTACACTTCTTCTTAAGAGCCAAACTACATGTCCCAGAATCCACCTGAGGAAAAGCTAGTTTATTTGAGCTCACCAAGAGAAGTTCTCCGTTATCTTGCCCCTCTAAGCCAGAGGCCAGGGGCAAGGGCGTGACAGTGTGTTGTGTGTGCATGTGTGTTTGCCTGTGTGTGTGTATATGTGCATGCGTGTGTGTATGCACGTGTGTGTGTGTGTCTGTTTGTACGAATCTCTGTTCTATGCTCTGTGTAAGCTGTGCATATGTTGTCTGTAGGGGAGTAGCTGAGGGGTGGTGGGGTTTCTTGCTATTCCCCCTTTGAGACATGCAAAGCTGTCAGTGACATGACTACATCTTTTTCTGTTGCTGGGCCCACTTATGGATTTCTCTGCATGATTACTTGAGAACTGAAACTGATTTGTTACAGTTTAGGAACATACTAAAAACTTTTTCATTTAATGAGGCATTTAATTAAGTAACAGATTTGTAGGCATTAATTATTATTATTTTTTTTTTTTATACCGCGCTCTTCAGAATCAGTGCGGTTCACATGTATACTAACAGGTACTTTTTATTCCCTTGTCCCCAAAGGGCTCACAATCTAAGTGTACCTGAGGCAATGGAGTGTTAAGTGGCTTGCCCAAGGCCACAAGGAGTGGCCATGGGACTAGAGACCCCAGTCCCTCTGGCCTGAGGTTGCTTGTCCCTATGTGGGAATTGAACCCCCCAGCCTTCTGGCCTGAGGTAACCTGTCCCAACCACTGAGCCACTCCCATGGAATTGGGCTGTAACACTATGCCATAGCATTGTTAGTCTGGTTGTGTTTATGTTATGTTTCGTTATGTGTCTGTTGTTCGTTAAATAGGATGATCTGGACCTGTATTGCAGCGTATAAATATTTTAAATAAAATACATTTTAAAAAATAGATATTAGGAATAATTTTCTTTAGCAGATAATTACACAACATAACAAAAATGTCTTAAAGCGGCTGGGATAAATAGGCCTCTAGGCTTTTACTCCTTTTCTCAGACCATTTAAATCCTTACTTCAGTACTCCTTTGATAAGAAAGTTATAGGCTACTGTATATTTACTTGCAGTTTCTATTGTGATGTGCCCCTTGGGCAATAGAAGTAAATGAACTACCTTGTAGCATATTGTAATACTTTTTTATTTTGCAAAATCTTAAAATAAAAAGGAAAAGAAATCACATTTTGGATTCACCAGAGATATTAGCCTGTACGAATTCTCTCCGGAGCTCTGTTTAGACGATTACTATAAAATGGTAGATAAATTCTGCATTTGGCATTTTGTAGTTCATGAATTAATTATAAGTTCAGTTCCTCTGGTATATCTTATGCTGTATAAAGACTGAACATCTTTTCATGAATGTGAAACAATCTTAGCCTACTATGGTTCACACTCAAACATAATTTTCATTTACCATCACAGAACTGAAACAGGTGGGGAAAGCTTACAGAATTCTTCAGTATTTGTGCTAGTATTTTATAAAGATATATAGGTGCCCATGGGGGTCATTTTAGAAGTCCTTTTCATACTCTGGACGTCTGAAAACAGGTATAAAGACGTCTTTGTGTGTGTCTTTGACCTGTGGGGCCATGGGTCCGCCAACCAGAGATCCAATTCCAAAAGTGCCAAATCTACAAAGGGTCAGAGTGACTTCATGATGTACAGTGTAGTGTACAGTTGTACAATACAGATCCCATCTCATTCTCATCATACACACAAATACTGCAAAGGGTCTGTCCAGTGGCTGCTGTGCATGTCAGTAAGACCTGAGAATGTACCAAACACCCACACCTATCAGCCAAGGGTTGGAGCAAGGATACAATGCAAAAGGTGAAATGGCAGTAGCCAAAAGCGATGTCTGAGCAGAATGATACCTGGGTAGGGCCATCTGGCATGAGTTGCCAGAACTGTACATGTGTAGGATAAAATGCCAGGGCATGCAGTGTGCCATACCTGACATCAGGCCTAGCAGCAGCAACTCTGTAGCCTCTGACACAGGAGTTCAGTACAAAACTGGAACTGATCTGTTCTGGGGGGAATCAGACATACAAGAGCCAAAGGCATGGAGTCCCTGTGAGATTTAAATGACAACCCCTTGGTTATGAGAGCAATGGCCTTAACCAGGCGGTAGCTCTACAGTGAGGGGATGCAATGACAAAGAACACAGAGGGCCATGAGCCGTATACAGGGGCACCAAAAGCTGCCACATTGCTTGAAACAGCCATGCACAAGAGATCATCATGTGACCACGAGCACAACAGACTATGGGGTATGTTTACTAAACCGCGCAATTGTGCAGGGCACACTTGAGCGTGCGCTAAGGTACCTCAGCAGGACTGGGGTTGATGGTCCCCTCTACTGCCACCTTTGCAGGGAGGTAGAATGTGGATCTATTGATGGGGGGGCCCTGTTTGGTGCCCTTTGCCCGGGGGGGTGGTGGTGGTACATGGACCACCTGGAGGTCCATAGGGCCTACACCTGACTGAAACAGACAGAGATATCCAAGGTGTTTGTGCAGAAACTACCTAGCTCACACATTAACACTGCTTTGGACCTCCAGCATGGCCTCATTCAGCCATGGAAGGTGTTGTGGACCTGGTCCTGGGCGCCTCATTGCACCCTCAGGGTGAGCAAAGTACCCGCACAATTTGACGGTGTGTAGCTACTCTGTGCCAGTACAACACACGGTCAATACCCCCTACCAGGCCGAGGTGCTGTGGGTGTGCACATGGTCACTTCCCCCTACCAGGCCGAGGTGCTGTAGGGGTGCATTGCCCATCTTGTGTTTATCTGTGGACAGCTGATTTGCATGTGCAGTGCATCATGGGTATGGGTGGGCTAACCCTATCCTGGTGACCACAGCAGACTGTCTGTGTGGTGACATGCAGGCTCTCTGCAGCCAGCCAGGGGCTTGCTAGCAGCTATAGAGTAGTAAGCCAATGGTTACTTCACTGCCTATGAAGCCAGAGGTCATGGGTTCAAACCCACAGTGGGGTTATTTGATTGGGTTGTCCAATGCATTATATTTTTTAATGTACATATTTTGATGCCAGCAAAAAACACCCTCAGCGTACTGTACCCATGAGGTGCCTCTGAGGGTGCTTAATAGGGCGCCCTATTGGGCACCTTATGGCTCCCATCCATATAAGGTGCACTATACATTATCCTGTGACACAACTTATAGGGTGCCCTATAGGGGACATTTTAGGGTGCTGTGGCGGACAGTGCAATTTATAATGTGCCCTATGGTTTGCCTTATAGGGTGCCTTATACGGCACCTTCAATTATGGCACGTGAGGGCGTGTTTGCTGGCAGCAATTAATAAAATAAACATACAGTGCTGCAGGAAAAAATATGTACAATGCAAAGCTGATGCCACAGTCAGCCTTACGTATTAGGCACACTGGGGAGCAAACTCATGACCCCTGTATCAGCAGTCAGTGCCTTAACCATTGTGCTCCACTGCTGCTCCTCCTTGCCTGTCAGCGCACCTACTTATGCCTTTCATTCCTTATACTGCACAGTGCTGCCATAACAAACAGTACTCTGACCTTGCGGTACCTCATACGGCACCCTCTAAAGCACCCTATAAGCAACATTCTAGGGTGCCTTGGCTGACAGTGCACTTTAAAATGTGCCTTATAGGGCGCCTTATGTTAACACGCTTTGAGAGTGCGTTTGCTAGTAGTGATAATTAAAATAAACATAAAATGACTCCAAAAGCAATCTTCCCCATAATACGTATTGCCTCAGCCAGCCTTGTTCATTGGGCACTGTGGGGGATTGAACCGTTGATCCCTGCACCATTGGTCAGTGTCTTAACCATTGTGCTGTGGTTCTGTTCCTATGCTTGCACATTAGCGCGCCGCCTTATGCCGCGCAATATTAAAAGGCCTCCTAAATCGGGGGGGCGGAGCCTGATGTCCAGCGGGTAGGACGCTTTGCGTTGAAGCTCCCGAGAGGCCTACTTAGAATCCTGACTTAATACCTATACAAATTTACTATTTCGCTCCGAGCTGACCGGGGCACCTCGGGGGGGATGGCGGCCCATAAACCAGCGCGCTTGGACTTCGGGTCTCCTTCTTCTTCTCACGGAAAACGCTCCAAAACAGAGGTGTCCTCCCCACAGAAGATGGTCCCATTTCGTGAAAACCCCGATATGCACCTGGAGATTTTGGAGGAAATACGCGGCGTGAAGGAATTGGTGCAGTCCAATGGAGAAGCGCTTCGAGCCATGCGAGAAGACTTTGGAGTGCTCCAGGACCGACTTGAAAGTCTTTCATTACGACAGGACAACATGGCGGGGGTCCTCGACTCGCACGAGGTGCGCTTGGGCAAACTGGACAAGGCTGAGCGCCAGATACAGAATCTTCAAAAGGAGTTAGAAGATAGCAATAATCGAGCCCGTCGCAACAATGTGAGGCTCCTCGGACTGCCGGAGGGGGTGGAAGCAGGAGATATAAGAGAATTCTTGCTCAAAACTCTTCCCTCCTTGCTGAAGATCACTTTTCACAGAGAACTGGAAATCGATCGAGCACACCGTGTTCCTGCCCACATGGCGCTCAACCGCACGACCCCCCGGCCTATTATCTTTAGCTTGCTACGATATCAACAAGTGGAACAAATTTTACATGCTGCCCGAGCGAATCATCATTTGGAATTTGAAGGTCGTAAGGTCTCCTTCTTTCCTGATTTGGCAAAGCCTACCGTTGACCGTCGGAAGAAACTCCTTGCTTTTCGCCCTCGACTTCAACAGCTACAGGCTCGCTTTGGCCTGTTGTATCCAGCGAAGCTCCGAGTGACTTTCCACAACCAAACCAGGACGTTCGAAGATCCTGATCTACTATCAACATTTTTAGACTCCAAAGAAGCAGAGCAGATGCGCTAATCCCAAATCTTGGACTCTTATCTGCCGGCTCTATCCGCCATTTTGAAGGGCCCGATGCGGCGGTCATAGCCAAGCACAGAAATAGCCTGGACTTTCTTTCTTTCTCTATATGACTTTTGTTT
The DNA here is from genome assembly GCA_033557465.1 of Ichthyophis bannanicus. Taxonomy (NCBI): domain Eukaryota; kingdom Metazoa; phylum Chordata; class Amphibia; order Gymnophiona; family Ichthyophiidae; genus Ichthyophis; species Ichthyophis bannanicus. The sequence continues at coordinate 300,909,468 of CM066031.1, read as the reverse complement.
TTTTTGGTCTCCTATCCCTTCATGATGTGTGCCTCGGTCGGATTCGGAGCACGCACAGTCCTACAGGTTATGTGTTTTTTCAATTTCGGCCTTCTCTGGGGTTTCTCCCCGCAGACACATGGTCGCCAGTAATTTTGGGGTTTTGCTTCTCCTCTACCGTACTGCGGTTTTCTTTGTTAATGTGGGGCGCTTCATTGTATTATATTAGCTTATTTTTCCTATGTCATGTGTACAGCCAGATACAGTCAGTTTGAGGGACATAGTGAAATTATGTGTGCTATCATGCTCAGAACTTTAACTTTTCTGAATGGCCTTATGTAAAATCTTATCATTCACCGTCAAAGGCATTAATGGTCCACTCAAAGGAAAGAAAATCCTTAGCTATCTTAGCCATGAGCATGTTGATTTAGTGTTTCTTCAGGAAACGCATTTCAACTCTGCTGAAACACTGAAACTCAATGCTAAGCCTCACATGGTAGCTGCCTATTCTCCCACCGTTTCCAAATGGTACGGGATAACCATTCTGGTTAAGAAGTCTTTGCATGCTACTGTACCTGATATTAGCGCTGACAAGGAGGGTAGATGGGCCCGTGTACACCTTGAGGTTGGAGATAGTGAATTCACGTGTATTTGCATTATGCCCCGAATGTGGACAACCCTGCTTACTATGCAAGTATTGCGCAGTTGGCCTTGGCCTCTGCCCATGCTCCATTAATACTTGGTGGCGATTTTACTCAAGTGTTCCCTCAATCTTTTCTTCTCAAACAAGGTGCTCGTTGGTTGGAAGATCCAGTACCGAGTAGACCTGTGTGGCTAGATATAGAAGCGGGCCTTTGCAAACCGATTCCTCTTACCTTTCTCCCTGGTATGACTCTCCCATCAGACTCCCACTATTTACCAATGCTTTTAGACACTTTAGGTGCCTTTAATACTCTTATGCAATCTTTAGACTCCCGACTCTGTCAGTGCAACTTCAGCATCGCCTTCGGAGCACTAGAGTACTCCCGCCATCGGCATTCCCTACATAAGGTTGATTGGAGACTTTCCGATCTCTCGGTAGTTCACCGGGTGTAGCATCCAATTTTACTAAACCTTATGTAATGCTATAACTAGAGATACCCCTATAGCGCAGAAAGTATGGGAGAGAGAATTGCATGTGACTTTGACCTCGGAGCAATGGAGCCTTATCTGGAGTAGAGGGACACGGGTTCCCGATCCGCCTCACTCACTCAGACCCTCTTCTTTCTAGCCCACCGGTGTTTTTACACTTCTCACAGATTAGACAAATGGAACACTACTCAGGGCAATGGTTGCTGGACACGTCCTGCGGCCATTGGTTCATTGCCTCATGTTATGCACGAATATCCCGCACTACAGTATTACTGGCGTCGGGTCTGGGGTCGTATTTAGTCTATCTCGCACTCTCAGGAGCCCCTTTCTTGGAGGATAGTGGGACTTCGCCCAATTGCGGGGATCCCCTCTCTCCTAAAAATGGCTTATCTCCTTTCGAACTTTATGCTTGGCATTGCTATTTCCCTAATTAAGTAATACTGGAAAATTAGCTCCCATCTGAGCCCCAATGAATGGTGGAATCATGCCTGTCTTTACAGTAAATACGAACAAATACCTCGTCTGTTCGCTCCCTCCGTTCAGACTCCTTCTCATTGGTCTCAATGGAAGCTGCTCAATGACTATGTACATTTTGCTAAATGCTCTCATCTGACTGTCTAACTTTGTATATATCTCTGTCCCATGATCATGCTGTATTGTAGATACTCTTTTGATCGTTTGATGTATAATCACTGTTAATTGGAAGCGCTCACATGCTGATATAATCGGGTAGAGAAGAAGCATCGGGGTGGGGGGTAATGGGTTTACTTTTCCTTATTGTATACCTGTTTTGTCTCTTTTGGTGTGTTGTTTCTTTTGTTTGTTGCAAAATGAAAATAAAAGTTTAAAAAAAAAAAAGGCCTCCTAAATCAATAGCGTGCCGCCTAATGCCCATCAGTGCGCCGCCTTATGCCGCACAATATTAGACTAGCTCCTAAAATAATGCCTCAGCCAGCTGTGGGGATTGAACCCCTGATCCCTGCACCATTGGTCAGTGTCTTAACCATTGTGCTGTGGCTCTGCTCTTTTGTGTGAACATCAGCACGCCACTTATGCTGCCCAGTATTAACATGCCTACGAAAACATCAGCATGCTGCCTATTATTTACAAGCCTCATAAATTAACAACTCAGCCAGCTGTCTTCATTGGGCACTGTGGGGGATTGAACCCCTGATCCCTACACCATTGGTCAGTATCTTAACCATTGTGCTGTGGCTCTGCTCGTTTGTGTGCACATCAGCGCGCCACTTAAGCCGCCCAGTATTAACATGCCTACGAAAACATCAGCACGCCGCCTTATGCCGCCTATTATTTACATGCCTCATAAATTAACACCTCAGCCAGCTGTCTTCATTGGGTACTGTGGGGGATTGAACCCCTGATCCCTGCACCATTGGTAGGTGCCTTGACCATTGTGCTGTGGCTCTGCTCTTCTGTGTGCACATCAGCGCGCCACTTATGCCTCCCGCGCAGCTTCCTCATGCGCTAATGTGCGGGGCGCACATGGGCGCCACGCACCTTAGCACATATGTCAATCAAGGCATTTCTTTTTCAGGACAGAACGCCCACTCCTTATATGGCATCCGCGCACTACCGCGGCCCGCACATTAGCGGGGTTTTAGTAAACATGCCCCTATGTGTGCCCAACACAGACCTTGCCCAGTGTGTACTGCAGACAGAATGTCTGCTTTCTGACAAAGCCACAATGTCACTTTGCCTAAACCACAAACCACCAGGTCATGTCACCCCTCTCAAGGGCCCCTGTAGATGCTATCAATCACTGACAGCCACACAGGCAGGGTGGCATGCAGGCACAGGGAGGTGCCACTCAGCACAGTCAGATATACGTGCATGAACACCACCGCAACTATCACAACTAGCAGTACAACTGCCCACTTGTGAAGTGATACAAGGCCTACACAGGGCAGGACAGACACATGTAAGAGACAGTCCCAGCTCAGCTGAGATTACAAGCTGGGCAAATGGGACAACAAAACTGCATAGGGGAATGGTACAGACACACTTAGCTGGAAAGCAGGGGACTAGATGGGTGGGGCTTCAAATGCAGCCTTGGGGAGCTATGTTTGTAGTTTATTTGGAAAACAGCAGAGATTACATCAGACATACCAGCACAGGTAGTCTGTTCCAAGCTTGATCAGCAGCGAGTTATAAAGATGAATGTGTGGCGTTGGCAGTTAGAAGCAATCTTCCAGGTCAGTGGTGTTCCCTGGGGGGGGGGGGGGGGGTAAAGGGAGAGATAGGAGAGGAAAGAGCATGAGCAGGAGTAAATTGAAGGCACGCATTGCTAAGTCAGATAAACTTGCAGTTGATACTGACATGCCCAGGGAGCCAATGACATTACCTGAGAAGACAGGTAATATGAGCAGTGCATGCCTGGCATACAATGAGCCATGCAGCTGAATCTTTAACAAAATGAAGGGGAGAGGGATGATACATAGTGAAAGCAACAAGGCAGAGATTTCACTGGTTCTAACCAAAATGGATGGAAGAGCAGAAACATATTATTGCAGTGTATTCAGAAGGAAAAGGCCACATTGCACCCAGGTACAAGGGAGGGAAGTGACATGTTTTAGCTATTAGTTGCATGTGAGTGCAGAAGAGCAAACGGTCCATGATGACACAAAGGGTGGGAACCTTGGAGAAGGGGAGGATGAGAGTACCATCCACAGAACTGGAGAAAAAGGGCAACTGGGTCAGGGGGACAGATGACAGGTTCAGTTGTGGCTATGTTCACCAGTATACCACATGGAGAGGTTCAGCCAACTATGTCAGATAAACCTATAGAGAAATAGGCCTGGCTTTCTGCCCCAAATATAGATTCTGAGAGGTTAGTCTGAAAGTCAGCTGCCTCATGAGTGAACCAATGGATCAGGTATGGAGAGAGGACAGGAGGGGTCTCACAGCATTAAACAATGTGTTGGTGTCAACTGGGTTGTATGTTCACCTCTTGCATTGTATCTGCATAATATGTAGCCATAACATGGCATATAAATCCACATGTGCAGAATATATACTGAACAACTGTTTCTCTACATGTATCTTTCTGTAGTTATGCAAACTGTCTCAACGGTTTCAACTACCCCTATCTCAGCAGTTTCAACTACCCCTTACTCACTGCTGAGAGGTATGATCAAAATTAGGTTCTTTGACTATTGATTATTATGCATGAAACATGGTAATGAAACTGGATATGCATTAAATAAAGCAATTGTCTTCCTTCACTTCTATACTAGTACAACAGTCTATATACAGTAAACCCTGTTCCTCTTTATCTACAGGAGAGTCCCCCTACTCCCATTTTATTTACAGGGAAAAGTCCCTTTCCTCTTTATTTACAGAGGTTAGAGGAGAAGCTATGGGGTTGGGGCCGGACTCAGTCCCTTTTTCATTATCTACCCCCTTCTTGGATTTCTTTTTTTTTTTAACATTTTCTAAACTGTCCCTCTTCCTATAGTCTGTAGACCTGGTGTTTTCACTGTTCGGGGACAGGGGCAATTCATTAATACTTTTGCCTTTTATCGATAAAGGATCAAACCTCTTTATCTACAGAGGGGCTGGTAACTTTGCTTTTACAGATGGAAATTCAAACCTCTTGATCTATAGAGGTGCAAAGTTACAAATCCAGGGCTCATACAGACATGCAATCCTTACACTTCGTCCAGACCCGGCCGTCCCTCTCATGAGAGTACGGAACCGCGGATAGGGACCCACAGTCGCTTCGCACACAATGGTGCATACAGTCTCACGCATACACCAATCAATCCTGGAGATATAAAGACCTAATGTCTGGACAAAACTTTCAAACTTTTCTTTCCCTAATATTACAACTCAATACAGAGACACTCTAACAGTTTTCTACATAACAAAACAACATTAATTACATAAAATACATATGCATATGTGTAAATTTGGTACTCACCCACCAGTCAAACCAGGTAAGTCTTCTGTCCTTGATGAGCGGACGCAATACTCACCACCGGAGTCTTCCTAGGGTATCCTTTTTCTTTTGTCATCACTCAGGACGGTATCCTTTTTCTCTCGTCATCACTCAAGACGGTATCCTCATCTCCTGGACCGGCAGGAGGTATCCTCATCTTCTGGGCCAGCAGAAGGTATCCTCATCTTCTGGGCCAGCAGAAGGTATCATCATCCTCTATTAGGATGCTATCCTCATCTCCTGTTTTTTTAAAACAGGAGGTATCCTCTCTGACAAAAACGCAGCCAAAAACGCAGTCAGAGGAATCCTTGGGCAATTTAGAAAAATTTAGGAGTGTCTAAACTCATTTTAGGGATCCCGGGTTTCGGCAAAATTTGTGGGCCTGGTTCCCACAAAGATTCCCCAAATATTACCAGTTACCAATGAATAGTTCAGACAACAGTTGCTTGGCTACAAAAACTTTTATTCAGCATAGCAAAAATAATCGTAAATGCAGAATAGCAAATGTCTGTCTGAGAGATGGCAGGCAACGTTCCCCACCCCCGGATGGGGAGAGGGAAGGCTGCCCGTCTGATTCTCTATAGTTGCTGTCTTATATACCCTCTGCAGCAAATGTCCAGCAACCTCTGCACAAATTCTTACTCCGTGTGCAAATCTTGCTGTGCTGTCTGCAAAGGTCTGCAAAGCTTAGAGCTGTCTGCAAAAGTCTGCAAAGCCGTCTGCAAAGCTTAGAGTTGTCTGCAAAGGTTTGCAAAGGCTCTTTCCCTGGGATCCCCCCTCATTAGCATATTAATGGTTTTTTGATTCTTGCTAATGTTGAGTCATTCTGACTGCACCCTGCCATTCCCTTTGTTTCATTAATCACTGTAGCTTCCGGCACTGTCTGTAGTCTTCAGGGCTTATGAGCACCTTGTATCACCAGCTTTGATTGGCCTGTTTAACTTGTCCAGGCTTGCCCAGCTTGCTCAGGCCTGTTCAACCTGTTCAGGCCTGACCTGTCTTTTCTTAGCTGAGTCCATTCTCTGGGCACTTGTCTTTTCTTAGCTGGGTCCATTCTCTGTGCACTTCTGCTCAGGGTATGGTTCCCTCTGGCTTTACTCTTGTTGTGCTGGGCTCTGGGTACTCATTCTCTCAGCCCACATGCTTTTCTTCCATGCCATCATAATGTATTACAGCCTCAGGCAAGGATGCAACCATACTAGACATACCTATCAACCAATTTCCCTTCAAAGGAAATATTTCTTTACAGAAAGGGTGATGGATGCATGGGACAGTCTTGCAAGTAGAGATGGTAGAGACAAGTTCAGTAACGGAATTTAAGAAAGCACAGGAGAAGCACAGAGAATTTGTAAAGCTAAGCAGAAGATATGATGGGCTGACTGAATAGGCCATATGATCTGACCTGAAGTCATTTTTTCTATTTCTCTTTGCCAAATTGAGGTAACTATGAAAACAGAAGATTGTTTATCATGTTGAAAAGTCAATTTTAAATTTTCAGAAATAAAGGTAATTAGCTAATTACACAGCTCCCCAGGAAATATCTCTACACACAGAAATGCCCACATGACCTGACATGCCTCAACCAAACCGCATAGGGAAAATGTGAATTCAAGGACAAATAAGCATAATCATGCTAATGCACATAATTTAGGGGTACGTTTACTAAACCGTCTTAATGTTACTGGCGCTGGTTGCAGCGATAATGTGAAGAGTGCCATCTAAGGAGTGGGCGTTCCAGTCCTAAGGTAGCAAGAATCTGTATCGCGCGATAGTGGGCTCCATGGCATGCTAACACGCGTTAACCCTAAGTACATACCAGTGCAGTGTTAGAAGCTATAACGATGTAGCCCACTGGTTACAGCAATGACTGTGGAGGCAGAGGTCAAGGGTTTGATTCTGCAGTGGTGTAATCTAAAAAGGCTGTCAGAAGCATCTTCTTTTAATTTAAATCAGTGCTGCCAGCAAAAACACCCTCACAGTGCCATAACCTAAGGTGCCTCATAAGTCACATTATAAAGTGCCCTGTCTGCCAAGGCACCCTATAATGTACCCTATAGGGTGCAGGATCAAACCCATGCCCTCTGCCTCCACAGTCATTGAAGTAACCAGTAGGCTATATCTCTACAACTACTACCACACTGCTGGCTTTCTACAGAAAGACTGCAGGTCACCACACAAACTGTCTGCTGTGGTTACCAGGATAGGGTAAACCCACCCGTACCCATGATGCACTGCACATGCAGATCAGCAGTCTACAGCTGATCACATAATGGGGTATGCATCCCCACAGCACCTAGGCCTGGTAGGGGGAACTGACGGTGTGTGTTTCTGGCACAGAGTAGCTACAGACCGTGACATTGTGCGGGTCCTATGCTCACCCTGAGGGTGAGGTGGGGCACCCAGCACCAGGTCCACAGCACCTGGCTTGACTGAGATAGGCTATGCTGCAGGTCCCTATTAGTGGCAGTGTGTGATAGGTAGTCTTTGGAGACACACTTAGGATACACCTTTGTCCATCTGCATTTCCCAGTCTCGTCTAGCCCTTGTGGACTATGATGCACCTAGAATAGTGCATATCCTGTGTGGGTGCCATGGTCACATATTATAGGTGAAGGGGGGTGTTTCGACCCAAAAGCGGATTATGTAGCATCACCCAATCTGCCCTCTGTGGCTCAGGGTGGGGGGACAGGATCTCCCATCAACAGATCCACATTGTATATCTCTGCAATGGTGGCAGTAGAGAGGACCATCAACCCCAGTCCTGCTGGGGAACAGGCACCCTACAGGGCAGTTGATGCAGATCTGTACGAATCACATAAGGCAATGGCAGACAGGCAGAACGCTGGAGAAGCTCAGCTGCCCCCACCACTATTTGAAATTCACCAGCAGAGGACACAGTCAGTCTCCACCGGCTGCACCCTGCAAGGTGTTCCAGCCATACACATGCTAACTACAGACAGTCTGCTAGCTATTACATAGTTCATGTTCCTGGAGGAACTGTGTGCACCCAAAAATGGGATGTGAGCACACACACCAAGCAGGTATGTCAGTGATTGGGCCCCAGAAAAGAGAACCCATTAATACCACTTGAGAGAAATACTGCATAGCACTATGGGGGAACCTAGCCATGCCGTGGTCACTGCTCAGTCAGGTTGAGAGTGACCTCTCAGCATGACATGCTGTGACCATCCTGTCCGTGCAGGTGATGGTCGGGAACTACAATGTCCCAGCCATTGCCCTATACCCTGTGCAGATGCATCCTGCCCAGGCCATCCTGTCTGGGCCATACCCACAGTACCTTGTTCTTCATTATGCACATTGGCAGGCTAAAACTGGAAACAGTGCAAGCAGTGTAGGCTCAGTAAGGTGTAGGCAGCCATAACAGACTGGATAGACATACACACACTCCCACACCTATGCCAGCATTGTGCAAATATGGAGGTTTGTGGCAGCCCTGGCCGCCACACCAGTCCTGGGCACAGTGCGGGCATTGCTATGGTACGCAATGCTGTTGGGGTCACTCCCCGGGGTGGTAAACATTTTCAGAAGCAATAACTGAAACACACTCCACAGATATCAGAAAGGTTGCTATAATGAATCTCTATCAACAAATCGTGTTTAACTTAGGATTTGTTAGCTGACATTAATCATAGCAACCTTTTGATATATGTGGAATGTGTTCCTAAGTTTAGGGCGGCATTGCTAAGGTATGCAGATGCCAATATTTGGAGATGCTGCTCCGCGCAGGGCCCAACAGCCTGACTCTCCATGAGGCTTTGGATAGTGGAGCCTGTGGGTGTTAGTGTTTCTGCCCCTGTTGGCTGCTGCTCTAGGGCAGAGGTTCCCAACTCCAGTCCTGGTGGGCCAAGCACTGTTCAGGTTTTCATGCTGTCCCTATTCATGAGATATATTTTCATATGATGGAGCGATGCATACAAATGCAGCACAGGCATATTTATTAGGGACAGCATGAAACCTGAATGGTGTTTGGCCCTCCAGGACTGCAGTTGGGAAACTCTGCTCTAGGGATTGCACATGTTTATGGTGTCTGTGCTCTGTAGGGTAAAATATAGGCATTTCAGGAATGTTTAATTTATCTGCAATAAAGGTTCCGTCTTTATTACCACGGTTTAGTACTGGGTAAAATATGGGGACAAGGTTGGCAGGAGCCACAGCTGGGACTTGAACTTGTGACCTTCTGCCCCTGAACAAATTGGCTATGTGTACTGCACCAAACTGTTGCCACAGGGCAGATCATTCCCTGGGGATACCATGACTGTTCGTCAGACAGACCTTGTCTCTTGCAGTGCATGGCACCCACCTAAACGGGGCTTGGTCGTGGTCTGCTGTGGGCAGATGCCACTGCCCCCTCCACCACCAGCACCCCTCCGCCACTATGCTGACATGTCCTTATGCCGGTGGTGCTGGTGGTGCCCATTCCCAGGCCATCCAGTGTGCTGGTAGGCAGCTGCCTATGGTGTGGGTTCTCGGGTAGGGGTGCCTACATGGACATGCGCGCTTCCCCCCCAGCACCGCCTGCTAATGTTATGTGCCCTAGGGGTACCTGCTGGGTAATATCCCCTGTGACACTGTGGGACACACACTCGTGCCCATGTTGGTCCCTTGTCAGTTGCTGTCTTGCTGCTTTACAGTTTCGGCATTCCTATGTGCCACCTAGGCATCTGCCTAGTCCGCACTGTGCCCCAGCTGGACCACAGCATGTGCCGCCTGCAGCCCCCTGTATCCCATTTACAGCATCAGTACACTTGCCCTTTCCTACGTGCCCACTCTGCTGTTGCTGCACATGTGCACGCCCTAACAAACCTGCCCAGTATAAATGACAAAAACCCTGATCACCGCTATTTCAATGTGGGATCATTCACTTTGTAGGGGGACAGAGCATAGACCCTTCCAAACATGATATCTTCCTTTTTACACTTTGTCAGTAGTGTTGCTTTATGTTTATCATTAATATCACTATTGGCCAGTTTGGTTATTGGGATTTCAGATGAGGTTCTGGTCATTTTATATGTTTATTTGCCTTTTTGGTTCCTGCACATGTATCGCTACTATCATTTTTTGGGGTTTCCCTGCCTTTGCTGTACATTGCCGACTGAAATGGTTTCTCTCTCCTGCAAATGTGCCTAGTGCGAGGTTTTCACTGGCGCTAATTTTCAGGGCTTTCTTTCACGGCATTAGTGTGCATGGATCCACTCCCCGCCCACTCTCTGCCCATTGACCCCCTTCTCTCCTCCCCTGGGGAGCCTTACTCCACCCTCTGGGATGCCTTTCTCCTCCCTCTGCGCACCTCACCGCCGCCAGAGACGTTATCACGCGATAACATTGCCGCTGCTACCTTAAGACGGTTCAGTAAACATACCCCTTAATCTCTTTCTTCTTTAAAATGTGATCAGCTGTATTCACCACTAACACCAGATGACCGTCAAAGTCTTGATATTGGTGTCTGACATCTAAAAAAGGAAGTCTACTCAACATGCTCATCTTAATACCACATTCTTTATGTAGGCTACTTCAATATATTAATATCTAATTTCTTAGAATGAAGCCATAATAACCATTCAATCAAAAAACTTCATTCCATATGCACCAAACAGGGAAAACATTCTTTATATAGACTGCACTATATTGCAACACTCAAAATCTTATCAGCCATAGAAATATTAACAACAATCTAATGGTGCCAACTGGAAGGCCATGTTTAGAGCAGTTTTCCCCAATCTTTTCATGTCTGTAGACACACTGGCTGGGAACACTATTTTAGAGGACAATATCAATGAATCTATTAAAACTGTCCCCCTCCTATTCCCTCTCCCCCCCCCCCCAGTTGCCTCTCCCCCTCCTGTGTCCCAACTCTCGCACACATGGTCTTCTTTTACCCCAACCACCACGAGTGAGCTCCATCATCTTATCTCCTCCTCCAACAAAACATTCTGTCCTCTCGACCCCATCCCCTCCTCTTGGCTACTCACTCCCTCCCTTTCACTCCTCCCCTATCTCCTCTCTATGCTAAACTCCAGTCTTTCCACAGGAACGTTCCCTCACTCCTGGAAACATGCACTCATCCGCCCAATCCTTAAAAAGCCCTCACTTGACCCTCTGGATCTTGCCAACTACCGTCCAGTCTCTAACCTCCCTTTTCTCTCCAAACTCCTTGAAAAGGTTGTCTTCGCACAGCTCTCCCACCATCTTGACTCTATCAACTTCCTTCACCCCCGTCAATCAGGTTTCCGTCATGGTCACAGTGTTGAAACCGTCCTCCTAGCCTTCACTAATTCCCTGCATGTAGCACACGACCGTGGTGATATCTCGGTGGCGGTAGCTCTTGATCTTTCTGCCGCCTTCGACTTGGTGGACCACTCTCTCCTTCTGCTTCGCCTACGCGAAGCCGGCCTTTGTAGCACAGTTTATCGATGGTTCCACTCTTTTCTCTCTTCCCGGTCCGGTGCAGTCCTCTCCTCCTCTCCCTCCACTTCTCCCTCAGACCCTTTTCCCATCTCCTGTGGAGTTCCCCAAGGTTCTGTCTTGGCCCCTCTCCTCTTCAATCTCTTCTTAGCTCCCCACACCCTGGTGATACAACAATTTGCGATATCGGCTTTATATTACGCATACGATATTGTTCTTCTCCATCATACCTCCCCTTTAAGTCCTGATCTCACTCCACTTAACTCCTGTCTCACCGCCGTCACTGACTGGCTGATCTTGAACTGTCTTCACCTCAACCTCACAAAAACCACTGCAATTTGGTTTCTGCACGGTCGCCCATCCCCCTCATTAGCTCCTTCTTTCTCTGGCACCCCCATATCTCTGGTCTCCACTTTCCGCTACCTCGGTGTTCTCTTTGACTCTGACCTTTCCTTCCACGCTCATGTGTCTCACATCACCAAGACTTCCTTCTTTTTTCTTCACCAAATTCGTGCAATCCGTCCTTTCCTTTCTCCTTCCGCTCTCACAACCTTACTCCTATCACTTGTCATGTCCCGCGTCGACTTTTCTAACTCTGTTTTCACTGGTCTACCAATGTCTCAATTAACCCGGCTTAGAGAATTCAAAACACTGCCGCTCGGCTTATCACTCACTCCTCCCCTAGAGATCACATCACCCCCCTTCTCCTTCAGCTTCATTGGCTTCCCATCTCTTATCGTATCCAGTTTAAACTACTTACTCTCATCCACAAAGCACTCCACACCTCCACTCCACAATATTTGGCAGACCTCATCCACTTCCATACCCCTCGACACACCCCTCGGTCCTTTCACCTCAACCGTCTTAGCCTTCCCCCTCCCTCCTTTGCTCACCTCCAATCCACCCGTTCCTCCGCCTTCTTCTACACAGGCCCTGCCCTTTGGAACTCTCTTCCCACCTCTCTCGATCTCGAACCCCATCACAGCACCTTTAGACATGATCTAAAGACCTTTCTCTTCTCCCTGGCCTTCAACCTCCCCACCCCCTGACCCTAACCTCCTCTCCTATATTCCACTGCTCTTTACTAGCCTTCTCTCTTTCCTATTTAAGATTTGTTACTTCCTTTCAATATTTCTGGCCTAGTGCCTTACTCTGTTATTTTATGTATTGTACACCGCTCTGACTTTCACTGAAGAGCGGTTAAGCAAATGAAATAAACATAAACATAAACTGCTGCATATTAGTAAAATCTTCAACATTACGATTGGAAAGCAAACATCAAAGTACAATTATTGATGAGGAAACAGCATACTCTCTTAAGGACAATGTGGAAAATCTATTGAAGATATAGAGTAAACAATGTCATCTACACTGTGGATAGCACAATACAGCCAGAGCTAAACACACAGCCATTAAGAGTCATTTATTAATGAGTTTAAGTGAGGTGCGAAAACTTAGAGGGACGTGATGTAACAAAGGTCACAGAGGAGACCAACAGCATTAGCAAGCAACTGGAATGAATTAAGCTTGACAAGAGAGGGAGGTTGCAAGGTTAGCATCAAATAAAATGGAACTTGATGAGTGGCAAAGAAAGTGTAATACACAGATGGAATGAGACCATTATAATGATTATACGGCAGTATGATTCATAATAAGAAGACGAAGAAGAAAAAATTGGAACTAAATTAGATGTATTGATCGTTGATGGAATCTAAACTACTATCTTCCTATTCGTGTACTAGTATCTACTATATATTCATCCATAAGTGCAACTAAGTTCTGTTTTAATAGATTTGCTCTAAGTTAAAAGCAGTTTTAATAATCATTTTATTTCCAAACTGGTGAAATGTTGGAAAGAAATTATATATGAGTTGAAAAAATGTTTGTCTGAGAACAAAATAATGTTCAAAAAATTTTACGGAATGAGATCAAATTTGGCTTGGAAGAAAAAAGAGTGAAAGGACACATCAAGTTTGAAAATGGGCCAGATCAGAACTGAGGTTCTAGAGAAATAAAGACCCCCCAGAATGTCTCAATGCATTTCTATGGGACAGCCGGTTCTAGTGGCTGCAGCATGTAAACATTGATTCACTCTAACTCATAAGTTATGGAGGTGCACCTTTCATCTCCCAGTCATAGACACACAGAGAGCCAACAGAGACACCAGCACACCCACACACATGCATCGACAGACACACACAGATGTACATCCAAAAACAGAAATGTGGAGGCATACCCAAGTTTAATTTTCCTGTTTAATGTATACCCAAGTTATTATACCTGTTTCACTGTAAGCACAAATCACGAAATTGAGATATGCAACTCTTATGTTCATTGTAAACCGCACTGATGTCGAATAGCGCGGTATAAAAGAGACTGCAAATAAATAAATAAATAAATAATAAAATATATTAGATTGTAGGCAGAGATTGGAATTGAGATGTTGAGATTGATGTGTTCTCAGTTCCGATGGTATTTTAGTAGCAACTCTGCTAAACGCGAAGCTGTTTCTAAAAAACATATACATCCCTCCAGGGCCTCCTCTGCTTTACCTTTGATTTCCTCGGGTCTGTTGGACTCATTTCTTTTTCACGTACTACATCAGGCCAGCAGTACACCGGCAACGTTGTCCCCAGCTGTCTGCCCGTTGGAGCCAGGAAGCTTGTCAAGTAGTTTGGGGCTCGATCAATTTTCGCCAGAGCAGCAGCATGTGGCAAAGATCCTTGTCTTGGAGTCGTCTGGTTCAGAGGACTTGGTTTTGCTAGGTGCTCCTATTCTTGGCGCTCCAATGGATCCTCAAGGACAGTCCTCTGAGCAGCTGCAGGAGGAAGTGGGACTTCTTCCGGGTCATTGCTCCAACTCTCAGGCCCATGCGCTTCCAGCCGCGGTTTTGGAGATCCCAGGAGGAATGGCTTCTGCAGCAGTATCTTCGGGGGCTTTGGTGCTGACTTCAGATGTGATGGCTGGCTCTTCGGTTTTTCTTTTACTGTGTCCTGCTGTCTTCACCTTGGAGTCGATCTGGTCAGCGATTCAGCAGCTTGGTGACTCTATATCTCTCCAGATACAATCTCTCTCAGCCCAAGTACAGTTAAATGTTAATTCTATGCAGCAACAGACAGGAGAGCTTCTGCAGTTGCGGGGGACTATTTCCTCATTGGAGGTGAGAGTTAATCATATCGAGGACTCTGAAGTTGCTTTGACTAAGGACGCTCTGGGGTTGAGGACTCGATTGGAACATTTGGAGAACTTTTCTAGATATCAGAATTTAAGACTGATTAATTTTCCTAAATCACCATATGTTAATGCAAGAGATATGTTTAAGCGTTATATGGTTGAAGTGTTTGGTGCACCTATTGAGTCACATCCACCTGTTACTAGATTACATTATCTTCCAACTGGACGGAGATCTTCAGGGGAAGGGGTTATTTTAGGGGTCCAGCGAGCTGACTCGCTTGATGTCTCAGCAATATTGGAGACATTGGGCGAGGAAGCCTGTAGCCCTTCTACTCTTTTGGTGACCTTTTCATTATCCCACGATAGGGATTGGTTTCTGTAAATGTTTTTTGGAAACGTCTAATTAAGTTTAGAGGGTTTCAGGTTCAGGTTTACCCAGACCTATGTAAGGAAACCCAGAGACGGAGAAGAGAGTTTCTTCTTTTACGTCCAGGAATACAGCAGTTGGAGGAGTCAGTTTTTTCTAAAATTTCCATGTAAATACTCTGTTAGGTTACAGGCAGTTTCCTATATTTTTTATGACCCTTCCCAGCTCTCGGCATTCCTGAGCACCCGGAGAGTTACTGAGGCAGAGACAGGAAATGCTGCTATAATTTAATAATTGCTGGTTTGAGTCTTACTGGCGGGTTTTTCTTTTCCTTCAGTTTTGGTTTGGGGTTGTTTCTTTCCACTCTTCCCTGTGGTTGTGGGCTAGTGGGTTGCAGTCTTTATTTGTGTTTATTTCTTCTAGGATATTTGATGTCCTTTTCCTTTTTGTATTGCAGACTGCTTCCTTTTTTCTTTGAGTGTATATTTATGCTTGAATTTATTGTAAAATTCATAAATATAAAATGTAAAAAATACATATATGGAAGTGCAGGAAGGCATATGGATTTATATACACATGCAACAGGAGGAGCCATTTCACAAATTTACATATGGGCAAAGTCAATGGAGGAACACCGGCAACCTATACATATAAGCAATGGCATTTCACAGCTTGCAGATGTACAGGTCCCACTTACATATGCATGTGAATCATTCACAAACTTAAATGTGTAGATGCTGCTAAATATACAGGATGCTGTCTTTAACTCATTTCAGTTTGGAAGGAGAAATAAACTATGAGGGATTAAGGACACTATCCTCTTTAAGTCCACCTGTGAAGGACTGGTGAAAACACATACTTTTTGAAAACCTATACATGCCAGAGAGGAGTAGCCTAGAGCAACAGCTACTACCCAGGCAATCTGGGTTTGATTCTCACTAGCACTTCTTGTGGGTTTGGGCAAGTCACTTTACCTTCCCTTGGAAGACAAGGCCTAGAATCTATTTCCAGTCATACCTTGAAAAGAAAACTTAGGGGCTGCTGGGTCAACAGGAGTCAGTATTCACTTGAAGGCACTTAAAAAAAAGCATTCAAGGAAGCAGGTGTAAAATCAAACTTGGAGAAATTTAGTCTTATACATGCATCCCTATATAAAAAGGGAAAATCACATGTCGATTTTTTCCCACCCAGGCCATGCCTACATTACTTACTTATTCTTTTTTCTTATACAGACTTCATTATTTTTGAAACATAGAAACATAGAAATGTGACGACAGAAAAAGACCACATGACCTATCTAATCTGTCCTTCCATATCAACAACTACAACAGTCCCCTTTTTACCTTTAGAGATCCTCTGTGTTTGTCCCATGCTTTTTTGAATTCAGTTACTGTCCTCATCTCTACCACCTCCACTGGGAGACTATTCCACGGATCCACTACTCTATTCGTAAAGAAATATTTCCGCATATCACTCCTGAATCTATCTCCCTTCACCCTCATCCCACATCCCCTCGTAGAAGAACTTGCTTTCAATTGAAAGAGGCTCTTATTTTGGAGTATGGATTATGCTTACTTTTTAGTCTACTTACTGTTTTTTAATTATGTTTCTTTATTGTATTGATTGTTATTTGTTTTTATTATGTATGTTTATATTACAATGCACTTAGGGTTTTTTTATAATGTAGGCCTTAAAAAGAGCTTTAATAAATAAATAAATAAAATGTCTATGTACTAAGGACATACACTTCTAAAATGGTCATTTATACATGGATATGATTTACACATGGCTGTGCCTGATTATTCATGTGTAAATCGTGAATAAGTACTACAACTACTACTTATCACTTGTATAACTCTACAAGGCATATGCACATGAGAGATAGTCCCTGTTAAGCACAGCTTACAATCAAGTCAAGAGAGACAAAAACCACAAACAGGGAGCTAGGGCAGAACTTAGGGAAATGCTTATAACACACATGGGTGGTAAACTGGAGAATAAAGAAGTCAGGATCCAAAACCAGCCTCAAAGAGGTGGGTTCTTAGTCTGGATTTGAATAGGACTAGAGATGGAGCCTGATGTACCAATTCAGGTATTCTGTTCCAGGTATATGATGCAACAAGATGAAATGAAAGGTCTGGAGTTGGTAGTGGAAGGGAAAGGCATAGAAAAGAAATTTGCCTGATGAGTGGGGTTCCAGAAGAGGGTGTAGGGAAAAATAAGAGAAGAGTGGTAATGAGGATCAGCAGGAATGAATGCACTTGTAGGTCAGAAGGAGACATTTGAACTGGATGTGGAAACGGATAGGGAACCAATGAAGTGACCTGAGAAGAGGGGACACGTGAGCATAGTGACACTGGCAGAAGATTAGTCATGCAGCTGAGTTTTGAATGGATTGAAGGGGAGAGAGATGATTCTGGGGAAGGCCAGTGAGGAGCAGGTTGCAAAAGTCTAAATGGGAGGTGACTAAAGAATGGATAAGGGTTTAGGTAGTATGTTCAGAAAGGAAGGGATGAATTTTGCTAATGTTATATAAAAAGAAAAGACAGGTTTTAGCTATCTGTTGGATGTGTGCAGGGAAAGAGAGAGAAGAATCAAATATGAACCCAAGGTTGCAAGCAGAGGAAACAGGGAGGATGATAGGGGTATGTTACTAAACTGCGGTAATGTCATTCGCATTAGGTTCCGCGGTAAAGGTAGAGATGCCCATATAAAGGCGTGGGCGTTGCATCATTACAGCAAGCTGTATCAGCTAACGCATGTTACAAGGCGCCTTTGACTAACACGCGTTACAAGGTGCGTTACAAGGCACATTACAAGGCGGTGTGTAAGGTGCCCTGTAAGGCACCTTGTAAGGTGCATTATAAGGCGCCCTGTAAGGTGCCTTGTAAGGTGCATTATAAGGTGCCCTGTAAGGTGCCTTGTAAGGTGCATTATAAGGCACCCTGTAAGGTGCCCTGTAAGGTGCCTTGTAAGGCGTCTTGTAAGGTGCCTTATAAGTAAGGTGCCTTGTTAGGTGCCGTATAAGGTACCTTATAAGGTGCCTTATAAGGTGCCACATAAGGTGTCTTGTTAGGTGCCCTATAAAGCGCCATATAAGGTGCCTTGTAAGGTGCCTCATAAGGCGCTTTGTAGGGTGCCCTATACAGTAGGGCTCCGTAGGCTAAGCGCCGTATCAGGCATCCCTGGACAAGGCACCTTAGAAGGCACCCTGGGTTACAGAACCATAGGTTAAGGTGGCCTAGCAAGGTTATGGTGCCCTAGGTTAGTGTATCCTAAGGGCTGCAAGGTGCTTCAGGATGACATGCATGACCTGTGAGGAACAGAGACAGATGTAGCCCTAACACTAGATAGAGCACTCAGGAAAGGCAATGAACAGGTGAGTGAAGGAGGGAGAGCTGGGAGCCACTGGACCCGCCATATCTGCGGGCATCCCATGTGGCTGCCAGTACCGTTGTTAAACATGTTGGTGGCAGCTGTACCATGGCACAGGATGCTGGCAATGTAGTACTGGAAAGACATTGGGTGGCAGATGATGGGAATACGTGTCCCCCAGTGTAGGCAGAGGTGGCAGAATAGATATGATGATGGGTGGACAGAGGAGTGGCGGTGCTCTCCAGAGCAGGCACAGGTGGGGTAAGCACAAAGAGGTGCAATGCAG
The DNA here is from genome assembly GCA_033557465.1 of Ichthyophis bannanicus. Lineage (NCBI taxonomy): Eukaryota > Metazoa > Chordata > Amphibia > Gymnophiona > Ichthyophiidae > Ichthyophis > Ichthyophis bannanicus. The sequence goes on along the minus strand of CM066031.1, from coordinate 300,890,775 downwards.
GAAAGGGTACACTGTGCAGGAGATGGGGTGGTAGCCTGCACAGGAAAACAGCACACCACACAGCTGCCAGATGTAGATAGATGGACTGACGGATGGCTGTTGACTGAGGGTGAAATGTGCTGCCAGCACAGATCCGCAAAAATATGACTGTCACAGGAATGGCAAGTACCTGTGTAGAAAATGCATAAAAGAAGGAGAACAAAGAGGAAGCAAACCCATGACTTCTGGCATGAAAACACAGTCCACAAACCTCTAGGCCACAGCAATGGCTGTATACAAGTGCACTGCAAGGCACCACACAAAATGCCTGCTGTGTGCCAGGATAGGGCAACCCCAACATTCACCATGATGCAACGCACATGCACAACAGGTGGCACCAGCCCATATCACAGTCTGTAAGTGGGACGAGAGGCACATAGAAACACATGCACACACACCATGAGACGTCATGCAGTGTAAACAGCATGCAAAAGAGCATGGGTGCAAAACAGAAAGGGCGTCAGGGGCCGGCTGAGGGGAAAGCTGTGTGGACAGCCTGTGGATCATGGCAACATAGGGAATGGAACGAAAAAGGAGCATGTGGGAATTGAACCAGCACACTGATGTGGACCAGGCCAGACAACAACAGCAGTACCAATCCCCCAAGACGACTGCTCAGATGGATACCACAAAGATATAGCCATATGTAACACCCAACATGTGACAGATAGGCTGCAGAGAGGGCACACTGTGGTGCACAGCGCAGAGATGGAAGGGTGTCTGGAGAGGTGACAAGGCTGCATCAATTGCATGGGCAGGTTAGCAGAACAATGAAAAGGAAAAGGAATGGAACATGTAGGAATCAAACCAGCAACCTAAGGACACCCAACAGATGTGTGTGACCACTATCCCAAACAACACAATGGAAACAAGTCACCACAAAAGGCACACTGTGGGTCACATTGCTGAGATGGAAGGCCCCCCTGCCCCACTGCTAACTGCAGACCATGCTGCAATCTACGCCTGGAATAAACTACTGGGGTCCATGTGGCATGCACCCTCGCAAGCCCACAGCCAATCTAGGCTGAAAGCTCACCAACCCGCTGCTCCCTGTGGAACATAAACACCCTAATCTCCCTCACCCGGTCCTCTGTTTCACACCTGCGTGCACATTCCCACAGCTGTCATAATTAGAATGTAAGCTCGGTTGAGCAGGGTTTGTCACCTACATGTCTGTGCAGCGCTGTTTACGAGGGGCAGTGCCAGATATATGTACTGATCCATTGATGTAAGAAACTGGTTTTCTATACTGCATCATCCCTCAACTAAAGCAGTGGGCAATGGAGGGGCAAGTGGCATGTCCAAGGCCACAAGGAATGTCCAAAAGACTAGAAACCTCAGTGCCCCAGACATGAGACTGTTGTCCCCAGGTGGGTTCTGAAACCCCGGCCCTCCAGACCGAGGTACGTGTTATAACCAATAAGCCATACCTCCCACTGCACAGGTGCAGTAGGTGTGGCAGAAATGAAGTCAGGGAGATAAGTATTTGGTGCTGTAACAGTACCCTACATGCCAAGATGGATATCAGTGAGCTTGGCATCGCAGAAATTGAGATCATGACCAGGGGTTACCATGTCACCTACACCCCTCGGTGCCCTACCTGTTTGGATGACTGTGGAGCTCTGTTGACAAGGATACCCTCATGCAGCATGCATAGCCCATCAGCTATCCTGATAATGTCACATACCACCTGCTCCAGGGCGTGGGTCCGTGGCCGCGGCTCATGGGACACAGCACACCTTGCCACATCTAGGCAGCGCACACACATGCCACCACACAGACACACCGTACCTGCTGCCTGTGTGGTGGCATCGACAGAGCGTCTGTCTGTGTTTATTTATTTATTTATTTATTTATATTCTCTCATATACCGCGCTATTCTGCATCAGTGCGGTTTACATTGAACAAACTGAAATTACTTTGAACAGGGCATTATAACTTGGAGATAACTATTTACAGGGAACATGGGCTATGGAGGGTTAAGTGGCTTGCCCAAGACCACAAGGAGCACCTGTGGGACTGTTGATGTGTGCCAGGCCCCTGTCTGGCCGTGAGACACCCCTAGCACTGTGGGGCAGGTGGCAGGGGCCCCAGTGGTCTTGGAGGGCCTGTGCCACCAAGGACTGGCCACCCCCTACCCCCCCCAGTGTCCCAACCACCCACCACCACCCTCCCCCCCACCCCAACCACCACATCCACATCACCCTACACCACCTCCCCCTCCACATCATGATCACCCACCCCCCTGTCTGGGCCTGTGGCTGACCCCCTTCCTCCATCATGGTACCGGTGTTGACAGCCACCACCTCCACCGCCATGTCCTGCGCATCTGGGGCTGGCTGCCATGGGCCACTCTGAATGGAGCATCAGTGGAAGTCCCCACACCAGCATCTGCAGCCACTGTGGAGTGAGAATAGAGCATGAGAACCATGGCCATGTGTTTGCCACATTGTGGAGACATAGTAGGTGGCACCACAGGATGCAGGTCAACCTGATCATGCTGTCTTGCGACACACAGGCTGCCTCACTCACCATGTCTTGCCATGATTGCGCCACACTGTAACTGCCGCAGCAGCAGTGGCCAGTGCATCTGCAGCCACTGCCCCATTCTGCACATTCATGCCACCTGGGGGCATAGCATTGGATATGGACTGTTATGGGACAGACATCTCTGGCCAATGGCTGATGCACATCACACATGGCTATGGACAGCAGGGGGTTGTAGCTGCTGTAAACTGTTGGTCCAATGCCAGGTGGTGTCTGCGCTACCTGCATGTGTGCATGTGCAGCTGAACATGTGTGTGCTGCCCCCCTGGGTACTGTGTGCAACCATCCAGCCAGTATGTGGTCACCTGATGGCCAGCTCCCGTGTGACATGGTTGGCCCATGTCAATCCTGGCTGTGTCAGGCTGCATAACAGGTGCATCGCACCAGCAATGTGTCATGTTGCCAGTTGCTGTGTGATGGATCACCCTGTCTGATACACCTGACGATGTGCCCAAGACATGTGGTGAGCATATGCCATGACTGGGCATACCTGTGCCAAAGGTGTCCATGGCAGAAGTGCTGCATATGTGGCTAAGATCATAAGATCATAAGATATGCCATACTGGGTCAGACCAAGGTCCATCAATCCTAGTATTCTGTTTCCAACAGTGGCCAATCTAGGTCATATGTACCTAGCAGTTTCCCCAAAAGACACAGGTTACACAATGCTTGTATTGGTTCATGCATTAATATCCTGGGTCCCTTCTTAATAATGGTTTATGGACCTTTCCTCCAGGAACTTGTCCAAACCTTTTTTAAACCCAGCTACACTAACAGCCTTTACTACATCCTCCGGTAACAAATTCCAGAGTTTGATTACACGTTGAGTGAAAAAAATATTTTCTTTTATTAGTCTTAAATAGTTTACCCTGTAGCTTCATTGCATGTCCCCTAGTCTTTCTATATTCTGATAAGGTAAACAATCGATCTGCGTTTACCCGTTCCACTCTGTTCATTAATTTATAGACTTCTATCATATCTCCCCTCAGCCGTCTCTTTTCCAGGTTAAAGAGCCCTAACCTTTTTAGCCTTTCTTCATAGGAGTATCCTTCCATCCCCTTTACTATTTTGGTGGCTCTTCTCTGAACCTTTTCTAAAATCGCTATATCCTTTTTAAGATACGGCGACCAGAATAGCACACAATATTCAAGGTGCGGTCTCACCATGGAACAATATAGAGGCATTATAATATCTTTTGTTTTATTTTCCATTCCTTTCCTTATCATACCTAGCATTCTATTTGCTCTCTTGGCCGCTGCTGCACACTGGGCCGAGGGTTTTAACATGGTATCCACAATGACGCCTAAATTTTTTTCCTGGGTGGTGGTTCCTAATGTGGAACCTTGCATCGTGTAACCATAGTTTGGGTTGCTCTTCCCTAGGTGCATAACCTTGCACTTGTCCACATTAAATTTCATCTGCCATTTTGATGCCCAGTCTTCCAATTTATCAAGATCCTCTTGCAATTTTCCACAATCCTCTTGGGTTTTAACAACTTTAAATAGTTTTGTGTCATCTGCAAATTTGATAACCTCACTCGTTATTCCACTTTCCAGGTCATTTATGAATATGTCAAAAAGCAGCGGACCCAGCACAGATCCCTGGGGTACACCACTATTCACCTTTCTCCATTGGGAAAATTAGCCATTTAGCCCTACCCTCTGCTTTCTATCTTTTAACCAGTTCCTGATCCACAATAGTACACTGCCTCCTATCCCATGACTCTTTAGTTTTGCCAAAAGTCTCTGATGAGGGACCTTGTCAAAGGCTTTCTGAAAGTCCAGATACACAATATCAACTGACTCACCTTTGTCCACCTGATTATTCACTCCTTCAAAAAAACATAACAGATTAGTAAGACAAGATCTTTCTTGTCTAAAGCCATGTTGGCTGTCTCCCATTACTCCCGGTACTGATGTCAGGCTCACCGGTCTGTAGTTTCCAGGATCACCCCTGGAACCTTTTTTAAAAATTGGTGTTACATTGGCGATCCTCCAATCTTCAGGTATTAGAGATGATTTTAATGATAGTTCACAGATTACTAATAGCAGGTCTGCAATCTCATATTTCAGTTCTTTCAACACCCTTGGATGTATACCATCTGGCCCAGGTGATTTGCTACTCTTCAGTTTATCTAATAGTTGTAATACATCTTCCCGATGTATCGATATTTCCTTCAATTCTTCCGCACCTTTCAATACCACTTCAGTCATGGGTAACATCCCTACATCTTCCTCAGTAAAGACTGAAGCAAAGAATCCATTCAGTCTCTCTGCTATCGCCTTGTCGCCTCTTAGTGCTCCTTTAACCCCTTTATCATCTAATGGACCAACTGACTCTCTCACAGGTTTTTTGCTACGAATGTACTTGAAAAGGTCTTTACTTCGCGTTTTTGCTTCCGCAGCAAGCTTCTTCTCAAATTGTCATTCATACAGCAGCAGACTCACCTATGAAGCCCCAAGGGATGTAGCACAGACCCTGCTGTACAGACCAGGGGCCACCTGGGGTAAGCGCCGCCCTGCACACATCAAATAGCGCACCTACTGGAGCACCAGGGGTAAATATAGGCCTCTGTCTTAGGGCACCTGGGGTCTGAGTGGACCTGCACACATCACCTGGCACCCCTGCATTGCTCCTGGTACAGTTGCACAGGGCTGACCCAGCTCCAGGATGCCCCAGGCCCCATCACAGAGCCCTGTTAATCACCCTGGTTATATGGTATTTGCTCCTGTTATAGTCTCACAGGGCTGGCCCAGGCCCAGGATGCCCCAGGCCCCATCACAGAGAGATGTTAATCATCCCGGTTGTGTGTTATTTGCTCCTGTCATTGTTTCACAGGGCTGGCCCAGCCCCAGGATGCCCCAGGGCACAATACAGAGCCCAGTTTGTCATCCTGGTGCTAAGGTACCTGCCCCTGGTTTAGTCTCACAGGGCTGGCCCAGCCCCAGGATAGCCCAGGCCTTATCACAGAGCCCTGTTATTCATCCAGGTGCTAAGGTACCTGCCCCTGGTTGAGTTTCACAGGGCTGGCCCAGCCCAAGGATGCCCCAGTCCACATCAGAGTGGTCTGTCGGTCACCCTGGTGCAATGATAGGTGCACTGGTTGGTGGGTGTGTGATCAGCCCACCCCCATCTTGCCCCAGGACCCTGGGGAGCATGTGTTGGCCCACACCTTGGCCACACCTGGCCACGGCTGCTGCTGTGCCCAAGGCCCAATGGTGCCACACATGATCAGCCCCCCCATGTGCACAGTGGCACATGACACGCAGCCTGTGCATATGTTGCACATGCATTGTAGCCAAGCTGATGGGTGTAGCCGACATGCTGAAAAAGTGCATATGTGTGGGGTGCAGTGCAAACCCCCCCCTCACCATGTATGGATGACAGCGCCATGCAGGCCCACCGTCATGCCGCACGTGACACACAGCATGGCAGCAGCACATATGACACGGTGGTGCAGGACCATGTGCGGCTAAGCTGATGGGCTGGAAAGGTGTGTCAGGTGCCCGGGTGACCCACTGAACTGTTACTCACCCATCTTCAACATGCATAACATGTGTGTTGACAGCTGCCCACAGTTCGCAGGTCCAGGTGTGTGTGGCCTGCCCCCATGCACCTAGCCCATGTGGGTGCATGGTGGCTTGATTGTAGTGCCTGGTGAGCCATATCCAGGCCCCCACCTCCCCCAAAGGAAGTAAAGGACTGAGGATCCTGGGAGGATGCTCCCCTGCCTTCAGCTGTTGTGCAGTCCCAGCAGCATCCTGTGGCGTCCACTGGCTGAAACTGCAAACACGTCTGCTGTATTGCAGTCCAGTATCACAGGATACAGTGGATATGTGGTGGCAGAATGTGCAGCGTTCCTACGTGCTTTACACAGATGTGTCACAGGTTGTGACGTCTGTTGACAGGATGGGCAAGAGAAGAAAAGGAGGAGGAGGGAAGTGAACTGGGATCTGGAAGAGCAAACACATAGCTTACGAACAACAATGCCAAAACAATGAGCCAAAAGCCAACACAGAAAGCAGAAGGACAGCCACCATATCCAATACAAAGCACGTGTAGGATATGCTGCACAGAGGGGACAATGCACAGAGACAAGAAGATGTGTGTGCATAGTGGTGATGAGGCTGGAGCATGTGTATGGTAAGATGAGCAGAACACAATGAAAGAAAAGGCAGGAAATGTAAATGAATGTGTGCGAATATAACACTCAACCTATGGTGGCACAATGCAAGCCCGTAAACATCATCCTAAAAAGCCATAGCAAGCACATTGAACATATGTTCCAAGCAAGGGAATGTGTCCATGGAAGCCTGGAGCACTCCATGCAGCTGCATGTAGCAAATGCCAGTGTCACAGATGCATGCATGTAGAATGTAGGTGGTGCCGGATGGCATCCCAACACACATCAGCCCTGATCAGTCACCCACAAAAGCATCATCACGCCAATACATGACACATCAACCGACAGAAGCATACCCAGAAATAACTCATCAAGTGTACACACATATATAAGGAACAACTGTCTGATATGGCTCCTTGTTGTCAATCAAAGTGGTGTACATGGCAACATCATCCTGGTAATGTACAGCAGGGAGGGACAAATATCACCTGGAGCCTGTCAGAGAAATGCTTGTTATGTGACCTCACAATGCCCACAGTGGGAATCCAACCCCTGCCCTTAGGTCCCCAAGACCAGTGGGCGAAACATCATACCACCCCACCACAGCATAACATGAATATATCTGCAGCCGATGATGTGTAGACCAGGAGGCGGCAGCACATCTTGTGTTTCCGCTGCCACAATGTCTGCACCGGCACCAACAAGCACAAAATGGCAGCTAGCTCTAAAAAAACCTCCCAGGTGGGGATGTAGGCCCACAAGCCTGAGTGTGCATGTGGCCAATTAGTAGAGACACACACCCAAATGTAGCATCACTGGTTCAACTGAGCTGACATGCAGCTGTCCAGGCACATGGGAGCCATGAACATAGCTGTGCCTAAATGGAACACCTATTTGGACATCAATGAAATGATCTGTGGGCAGGAATGCAGCAGCACAAGGTCGGATATACCACACACCACCTGTGTATGTCACAAAACACACAGAGGTCAATGATATGAAAGTTGGACTGTGGTCACAGTGCCGTGAGTGAGCCTGATGGCTGTGATGAACGCTGTCCCAAGCTCCCCCCCCCCCCATGCCCTCTCAGATCCCTCGCAGTCTGGCTGTCATCCAGTACACACCACTGGAATGGCTACTGCCATCGTCCGCAGCAAATAAGTCCTGACGATATCCAAGGATCCATAATATGTGGACATCCCTCGTGACCTTGACACCGGTGACCAGAGCCATCTCCATGATACCCCACCCCTGCATGTTTTGAGGGTCCATGTACCATCCCGTTCCCCCTCCCAATACCCCCTCCTCCCCCTGTGTGTGTGGTCTGGTGGTGCCTTGGCCCCTAGCCATTCTGCTCCCATCCGGTGTACCCCAAGGATCTGCCCTTGCTCCCCAACACCCCCTCCATACACAGTCTCCCTGTGCGTGTATCACATCCCATGGTGTCCCATACCATCAAGACTGTGATGGGTGACAGAACCACCTCCACACACCAGAACACCCATAGGCTAACCAAGCCAGGATACACGCCTGGCAATGCGACATTGCAGCCTGGATCTTCCTATGTGTCCTGAATGTGAACCTGGCCACAACCCTAACCTCCTCCCCTCACCCCAACACCTCCCTGCCCCCCTACCATTGCTGGTATCTGTTGATAACTCTGTACCCCATCCTGTGTCCGCAGGGTGCACTCTGAGGCCATCAATGACACCCTCCCCCCACCTCTCCCCAAACACAGGTATCTGACAGCTAACACCCACCTCCCCTGTCTGACGAACATCAGTCAAACACGCACCAGTCCCCACAAACACACCACTAAAAGGCCTCCGCACCCCTTCACAACATACCGTCAGGACAACTGTAAGATGCCCCTTGCAGGTCACCCGTGGAATCATCTCCCTCCCCGTCAATGTGTGCAACACTCATCTGTGTGTCTAATCCTGCGCGAAGCCAGCCATGCCCACCCCACCCATCCTGAAAGCCCCTGTCATTGGCTCCCTAACCCTCATCGCATGCATCGAAAACATTGCCTGCTGAGCCCTAAATGCAGTCACACTGTGGCTCCCCATCACCCCCTGACACACATCCCCCTGTACAACCCCCCTTCGGAACATGGCCCCACCACACACACCTCCACTTGTGATGCACCCCTACTGCTTACCCAAGACCATGCCCCATCACCGTGATGCTATGTATGCATGGAATCAACTACCGCTGTGTGCACACCAATCACCGTCTCCAGACCCTACACCAATGAAGGACCCAATCACACGTACACGTTCCAGCACATGACCCATGTTTCCCCAGCTCTCAACCCCCTGTCCCCTGCTGTATCCCTGAACACACTATCTGTGCCTGCACTGACTAGATTGTAAGGTCAAATGAGTAGAGCATGCCCCCACCCATCTGTACAGTTCTGCCTACGCCATGTATGGCTGTACAAATGCTCTGTAGTAGGAGTAGTAATTGTCTGCACCATCAAGGCCATAGCACCTGAAGACACAGCTGACAGAAGGCATGGTACAGACAGGCACACCAAGCTGACAACACACACCCAAGCCAATCAGGTCTGAAGGGAAGATAAAGAGATATAATGTCAGGCAGCCACACAGTGAAGTGGAACCACAGTGCACAGGCAAATGGCCAAACATGCCAATGATGACATGTTCCAATGGCCAAGCACCACACCCCAGATGTGTAGACCTAATGTGTGGCTAACTGCGGGTCAAACAGCAGTGTAGATGGCCAGACAATAGCATCTGATGTGTTCAGAATGAGCAGATGTCAGGCAGTCATGGAAATATACATGTTTAATGCACAAATAGCAGCAAATATGGTGACACACTGAGATATGAGGACATTGTAACAGGTCCGAGAGTCACATGTTCCCAAACAACTGTGAAAGCAGAGCCCCACTAACAAACAGGGGTAGCACTATGCGGGAGGCCCACTGCAATGGGTGCCGTGTCCACAGGAGATTCACCTATATGCCAATGTACAGGGAATGGCCAAATTAAGGCAGGCAATGGACACAGATGCTGCCACACCGCCAAGGTGTTGGTGCAACATGAGGGGTGCACTGTCATGTGCTAATGAGGACTGTGTGCACATGCAAAAATGAGCCTGCACATCAATGTACATTGGCACAGCTATCTGGCAAACACACACAACAACCTGTACATAGAGGTACAAAGAGAGGTCCACAATGGTGCAGGAACACACACAATTTGACCACTGGCACATGCACCAATGTAATAAATGATTCACGCACATGCACATGCACCATGGAAGTTGACACATGGCAGAGTGATGTCCCAGATCCACTGTAACACAGCCTGCGATGGGCACAAAGCAACCACAGCTGGTGGCACGCATCACAGTGGAATGGTGGCAAATTGTGTGTCATGTACATGTGTAAGGTTCACAGACAGATAAGCAGGATCTACAGAATGAATCTCCTGTGCCACATACGTGGCTGCATGTGCCTGTTCATCCAAACATGTTCGTAGATACAGCAATACAAGTCCCACACATGGGCCCCACCCCGCAACACAATGTCTGATGGATGTAAAACATGCAGCGTGCATGTGGGCCCCTACTGTACAGGTACGGAGCAGTCTCCACAGTGCAGATGATGCCTGTGACCCCACAAGTCCTGCCATGAATATTCCTGAGAACATGGCCATGCAGTCATGTGTGATGTCTCAATGACTCACAGTAATGCAAAGGTGCTGTGTGCCTGCTGTGATAAACGCAACACACAGCCAAAGCACGGCACCAACGGTGTGTCTGTCATCCCTGTGATGCGCAAAGTACCCGGCCATCACAGATGTCCATCAAAGGCATGTGTCCAAGTCTCATAGGTCCAATCCCACAATGACACCATCTTCCAGGGAGCATCACATGCGGTTGCCCTGTCCACCAACAGTTGGGTGAGGGGGACTGCAGATCCAGTGTAGTAGATGTGGTGGGCGCATTGCCTGTACCCTGTGTGGAAAGGTGGATAGATGAAAGGTCATGGTATGCTGCACACAACATCACGCCACAATGCAGAGAGCAAGACCACAGGATGTATATGCTGAAATCACAGACATGAACATATGACACGAGCACAACACTGAACACAGTGGATGTTGAAATCATCAGGAGACATCACTACAGACCCGGCAGCCACCCCTACCTGGCCACCTCCAAGCCCATGTCACACAGGCAAACCAGAGGTGGACAGCATGTCATGCAGGGGTGTTGCACAGTTATCCCACAAAAGTGCAGCAGATAAAGAACAGGCCAACAGAAACAGGTAAAGGTGGATGGCTGACACAAATGATCAAAGGTGCAACCTACCGGCTGTGAGCAGCAGTTGTCTGATACGGACTGGCAGCGGTAGGCAAAGGCCACAGGAGGTCACAGGAAAGGCAGAGGATATCATTAGAATGCATTGAATCACCATGTCTGCATGTACAGCTGTTGGTGTCACACGTCCAAGGCATGGGGAGATGTGTGGCCCGGAAACGTTGATGTGCAGTGGTCTGTGAGCAAACAAGAGACAGGTCAGGCGGATCCATGGAACACATGCGCAATCACATGCGCACAATGTATGCAAGGCCAACAGCAGAGGGTACAGATAGAACAGTGACCACCGCCGCACACGTGACAGGACACATCCCCGAACCAGATAATGTTACAGGACAGCAGAGTGCACTGTCCCATATACACGTCCCAGAGACACAGAGACAAACACAGTGGGACACAGAGAGCATGCTGCATGTAGTGTACAGCATGTCTGAGCAGCAACCCACACCAGTGGAGACAGTCATCACATTTGGCGCAATGATTCACAGATGGAGGTGAATGCCACACCAGGGAAGGGTGCATGTGCTGTACACCACATCCATATGCTATACCCGTAGATACATGCAGCGCTGTCACATATGCCCCATGTACAGTGAATACACCGTAGAAAAGAACACAAACAAATGGCCATTGGGGTGCCAACTGAGACATATGGGGTATCGAGTTGCAGGCCTGAGAGGTGTACAAACACATATGTGCAGTGGACAGAGAGACACAGACATGCATAATGCTGCACCGCCCCCACAGTACAATTACCCTCATGTCCACCCACCCCAGTCAGCTGCAGGGTGAATGACGTACACACAGGCCCCATGCCGCTAGACCAATGGGCAGGAACAAATGCCAATCCTGGGGATGCAAGGACACACATGAAACACACATCTGGCATGATAGAGCCACGATTCACACAAGACAGCATGTACATGTATACCCATAAGCACCTCCCTACATGTGAACGACTTACAGGAGAACAGCTCCTCAATCAGATGTTGCCTGACTGCTGCCCCCTCATGGGTATCACCATGGCCACGTACAGGAGGGCACGGCAGATCCTCCTCAAGATCCTCATTAATGTCGAGTGGTAGACCGTGCCTGAGAGCAATGTTGTGGAGGATGCAACAGGCCAGTATGATCTGTGCCACAGTCATGGGTCAGTATTGTAAGGCCCCGCCAGTCCTATCCAGACACCTGAAGCGACTCTTCAAAATGTCAAATGTGCGCTCGATGACTGAGCGGCTGGAGGCATGGGCCTCATTGTAACTCCTCTCTGCACGTGTCCGTGGAAAACGCACAGGGGTCAGCAACCAGGCACAACAGAAATATCCCGCATCACCTGCAGAGGAAAATGTGGAAACATCAATCAGGATCATGTGACGGCCCTGATACAGTGCACACACAGATGCTGACACAGTAACATGAACAGGCAAGATGGCAGACACGACACAGGAACGCTGACCTACATACAGCAGACATGTGCGCTGCACTGTGTCAAAACAGCCCACATACGTGATATTCCAGACAAAGGCAATGGGGAATGGCCACCCAACACACAGGACACTGACAAGACTACTCGGTGAGGCAAGCATTCCACCACTACCACCACAACCGCAGATGTTGCATGCACAATCGCCTAGGGAACACGTACAAAGTACGGCACATGGTGCAGGTGTCCACCACCAACAGGCGTTACAGCCCACCATAGCAAGGCTGGACCACAGGTGCCAAGAGCATTACAGTCCCAGAGGCTGGTGGAAGTGAGCAGGGCCACCTGAAACCAGTGTCACCCGCAAGGGTGCTGAGGAAAACAGACATGAGGGATGGAAATGTGGCAGACACAGCTAACTGTAGACGGCCACAGGCGTATGTGACAATGGCCCTGGTGACAGTGACATGGTGTGATCCGAGACACAGCCCCATACAAGGGTAGCGCCCCAAAGCCACAATGCAATGCGTGGCATGCAGTGGGCAGAGCAAACCAAGGGAACATGTATACTACAGACAGGCTGGCCAGTGACATGCCACTGCCTGAGGGGAAGATGCTGGAATATTGCCTGAGAAAGGCCAGACCTGCATCAATGCATGTCACGTGTGTCGCAGGGGAGTTGCAGTCATAGGGGCCGACCGACACACCACAGGTGCCACTGCTCGACATGAGATAGGTGCCCCAACCCCAGTGACACAGGAGATGTATGTGCATGTCAGAGATGGCAAATACCCTCCCAGCAGGACACAGTCTTCGTATTGTCCAGCCTCAAATTAGCCAAACAGTGCTGAGTGCTGCAGGATATAGGAGTCATGGGCGGACCCTGCAAACCTGGGAACCACATTCAGAATATGCATATTTGCATCACAAACAACCTGCACATTCAGGGAATGGTAGTGTTTGCGGTTGTGATACACCACCTCCCTGTCACGGGGCGGGACCAGGGCAACATGTGTGCAATCAATAACTCCCATCACGTGTGGTATCCCTGCAGTCCACTGGAATGCCTGGCCCAGGGCCCCCCAATGTTGCCTATTGTTAGGGATCGCAATGTAATCCCTAACCCGGCTGACCATGGCCCACAGTACCTGGTGGAGACAGCGTGAGAAGGTGGGCCTGCTCATACCACCCACTGTGGCCACAGAGGATTGGAAACAGCCAGAGGCAAAGAAGTGTAGGGCACCCAGGAGCTTGGCCAATCCTGGTATGGCATAGGACCGGGCAGTCCGGGGCTCGAGGTCAGGTCTCAGAACCTCATAGAGCTCCCTAATAGCCCATGTGCTCAGACGGTAGAGGGTGATGACCTGGTCCTCACGTATGTCCTGGAGCACGGGCCTGGGCCTGTAGAAGCATGGCAGGTGAGGGTGCACCTCGGCCCACTGACGGCATTGCGCTGGTACCTCCCCCGCCTGTGGAGCCCCCCACAGCTGCAGGTCTGAGTTGCAGCATGGCTGCACCCATACGCAGTGCCACAGCCCCATGGACACCATCACCCTCATCAGGCAACCGCGGTTCAGGAAGCCCCAGGAACGCAACAACTGCAACACCAGCACCATCCATGTGAGCCATGATAGACATCAGATGGAGCAGTAGCAAATGCTGTATACGACGTGGGGAGTGGCAAGTAATTAGAGCAGACCCAACACACCTGCAGATGCAGCAACAAATGCCAGCAGCAGATGAGCAAATTGGGAAACACATCTGCAGGCGTAACGGCATAGTGCACATTATTACGCGTGTTCCTAGGCAGCTGTGGCGCATATGCATGTAGGAACACCTGGTGTGTCTCCGTGCCCTGCCAGATGTCAGAGATATGCGACCCCACACGTACCCCACCTACGCACGCCGTAACGCACCATACGCAATGGAGATCTCACACAGCAATAATGCACACTGCAAACAGCGCCTGCCAGCACTGGATACATACCGGGATAGACCCCTGATACAGCGGCATACACCACTAGTAGCGATGGTGAGAGTTGTGAAGCTACAGATGTGGGCACATGACACAAATCCTGCATAAGGCACGTACCTGCACATGATGAGGCATAGCAGCTGTGCTGTCACCCCGCACGCATATGGGACACGTAATGTATGTCTGGAGTGTGGACGGCACATGTGCACATATGTTGCAAAATGGGCATGCATGCAGGCATTGCGGAACGCACATGCAAGGGTGCACGCGCGCTGTACATGTGCCATGCCTGCAGAACGTGCATGGGGCACACCCAATATATGTTAGATGGCCACACATGCACATACCATTCGTGTATGTTGGACACGAGGCAGAGTCTGCAGGAGGAGGGACAGCCTGACAACATGGATGCAGGAGACAGCAGCACAGGGAGAGTCCAACCCAGCCCTCACCAACAGGCAAACGACACCACCACCAAGCCTGATGGGGAGGTGGCTGGCACATCCAGGGTCACCCAGCACCCACAGGACCAAGCTGGAGGTGCAACAGGGACCAAGCACCGTCGGAAGCCAGTGCCCGATGTGGCAAGTAAGAGGCCAGTCCAGTTCTCCCAGGAAGAGAACGACCTCCTCATGGGCAGTATCCTGCACCACTACGAGGTCCTATTTGGCCAGCAAAGCAGCACCACCACCAGTGCAGAGCGCAACACAGCATGGGAAAAGGTGCAGACAGCAGTGGTGGCGGCAGGGGGCCCATGGTGTGACATGGAGAGCCTGAGGAAGCGCTACTGTGATATCAAACACAGTATCCGGAATCAGCTGACCCAGGAGAGGCACCATGCACATGGCACAGGTGGGAGTGAACCACGGAGGGCCACCCTGAGCATGCTGGAGCAGCGCCTTGCAGACCGGCTGGAGCCAATCTACATCCCTGGCCTGCCCCATGCACTCGATACAGCAGACCCATGTGCAGGTAGGTCGGGGATATGTGTCAATGGCTGACAGAACTATGAAGATATTTGGTTAGCGCCCCCCCCCCCCCAGGGATCAGGGGCGGATGTCACATAGCCCAACGGGGAGAAGAATAGCAACAGTACACCATCCTCAGGTACAATTTACATGTCAGAACAGTCGCCAGCCTAAATGGCCTAAACCCATACAACCCTGGGAGGGACAGGGAACACGTGAACCCGGAATGGCCCAACTGAACCATTGTACCATAACCACATACAGTACACGATGTACAGAGGTCGATGGGTATGCGCCAGGGACGGGCCACAGCCAAGCACATGCAGGGCCCAACACAGGGGGATGTGGGGGCCACCACAGAGGACACATGTATACGCATGTCTCCAGCCACCCCATAGAGACATATGCTGTGTTTGACAGGCCTGCTGCTGCACCCACACACTGCCCCCAGCCCACAACCCCCTTGTCAGCCATGCACAGTGTAACCTGACATACACAGTCCCGCAAACATACAGACAACACCAGGCCCAATGTAGGGACACCATCACACCCACACAACAGTGCCCACATGCCATGACCCCTGCTCCACACCCTGTGTGCGTGACACAGCACCGGTCATGGTGCACAGGGGCGCCCCAGGGTGGACCATAGCCTGAGGCGTCGTATGGGGTTGCGCAGCCCAAACCACAGTCAGTGATGGAACGGAACAGAAAGGCAAATGACATGTACTGGGGGACATGCAGGATGGATGCACATCAGGGAACCCAATGAAGGCACGGGGATCTCTAAAGGTAAAAAGTGGACTGTTGTAGTTGTTATGGAAGGACAGACTAGATGGGCCTTGTGGTATTTTTCTGTCATCATGTTTCTATGTTTCTATGAACCACAGCACACTGTACAAAGCTACACTGAATGCAGGTTGCACCGCTGTATGCTGTGCTAAACACCCCCCCCCCCCCATGGGAACAGCTATCTTGCACCCGCAGACACCCCTCCAACAGCAGCATGTGCTGTGCATGCATGGAACACACACCCACAGAACCCATGGTCCCACAAACCAAGGGCATCAGAGGCCGGTCACCTCACAAACAGATGGAATAGTGGGAGATGATACAACACTCTGCATGGGACACCAAGGACCTACCATGCCAGATCACTCATACCACAGCCAGCAGACACCCCCCAAACCCCCCCCCCCCAGGGGATGCAGCACCACCAACAGTGCTGCAGGCCTCAGAACAGTTGATACCCAGCTGACAGGCTGCACATGGCAAAGTGCCACAGTACAGATTCCTGCGTACATACCCCATGTAAGCAGCTCACACAGCCATGGACATACACCAGGCACATAGATGCCCCCCAGAGACAGAGGACAGGCTCACAAATGAAGTTACTAATGAGGGAGAGATAGCTGGATCACAATGGGCCCACATGGGGCCCAACCCTGCATGCAATGCAACACCAGATGGGTGACACAGTACACCCCCCAGTGTCAGCAGAAGGAACAGTGCAATGTCAGAACAGCGGGTCAGGATGCCAACCTGTGTACCATGTATGTCGCCAGCCCATTAGTTCCCCCTGTCATGCCGGCCCTAATCTGCACCCTCCATCTACCTGGTGTTCCCTGGGCCCCTAGCTGCCAGATCCTGCATAGGGGCATGTCCACCCCATCCCTGACCCACAGCCCAGGCCCAGCCCTATTGACCATCCCCACATACCAGAGTCCATCGGGCCCAGTGCCCCCCTGCATGCCCCCCTCCCCCAGTCACCTACCTGTCCCAGGCCCAGATTATAGCCCCTTACAGGTCCATCCCCAGGTGCAGGCCCCCCCAACTCTGACCCCCATGCCAACAGCCGGCCAACCAGTGCTGGTCACACCCAGCCAACCCTCTCCCCACTCACAGTTCCATGTCATCCACCCCCATCGCCACTGACAAGGCCCCAAACGGCCCCCCTAACCCCCACCAGCCACCACCCCCTGCTCACAGGCCATGCGAGCCACCCCCCGCCCCACCCACCGCTGTACAGCTCGATACCCACCCCCCCCATCCTCCTACATGCAGCCCGCATCCCCCCCTGCAGCCCGTGCTGCTCTCCCCCCCCCCCCCCCCCACCGCCACCCCAATTGTCGGCCACTCCCCGTCATGGTGGGCAGGAGACCAGCATGGAGCCCCCTGTCACACAGGGCCCCTGCTGGTGCATCCCACCCTCACAGCAGCCCCGTCCTGCACAGCGGTGGCCCACCGGCCCCAGCCCCACCCAGACAGTCACACCCATTGATGTGGGAGTGACACAGATGCACGCACAGGCAGGCACCATTGGGACGCTGCTCCCACCCAGGACATGGACATGTCGGGTGCCATACCTACCCCTGTACCATTACAGGCCCTGGCCACAGGCGCCCATCCAGGGAAAGCACATGGCACCCCATGGGCCCTGTGGCCCATGCAGTACGTTGTCATGGGACGTGACAGTTATACGCATGGGGATGGCCAGCCACCCACCTTCAGAGCTGTGTACCCTTTCTCCCCACAGGTGACATATATGCCATGAAGGTCGAGGGGGCGGCGGAGCCCACACCAGTGGGGCCAGCGGTGGAGACACCAGCGGGGGTGGGGCCAGCTGCAGCAGTGGAGGATGAGGAGGGGACGTCAGGGCACCAGGATGATGGTGGTGAGCCATGTGTTGAGCAGGGAAGTGGCAGCCCGCCTGCAGCTAATGTTGCTGGTGATGCCCCATGGCCACCAGCACTAGCCCATGCACCACTGACGGCACATGCCACCATTGGCGAGGTCCTTGCTGAGATGAGGTTGCATGCCACTGAGGCCCATGCAGATGCACAGGGTGAGTGTCCACCCATTGTCACCTACGCACATGCAGCTGATGTCCGCATGTGCCACCCATGTCTCATGTCACATACTGTGCTGCCCCCACAGGCATGCAGCTGGCACTCGGTGAGGTGATGAGGGAGCAGCGACAGATGCTGCACAGGGTCGAACGCCTGCAGACAGTGATGGAGGGGATCCTCGTTGAGATGTGGAGCCAGGGTGTGGCGGCACAGGCCATAGCCATAGGGATTTCACAGCTGGCGGATGCCTTGGAGGCCCATGCAGGACAGGCAGGACAGCCAGCAGCAGCAGCAGCCATGGTGGCTGTGGAACACGCACCATGCGGTGGGAGGGGGCGGGGCCAGGGACAGCAACAGTAAAGGCCGCTCATGTGGCATTGCCTGTCAACATGTATCCAGTGTGTGTCTGTCACCCCCATGATCCACGTGCCATGCCCAGCAGTACCCTGGCCACATACCCCATGCCGGCCCACAGTTGACCTACCGCTCACTCATCCATGCTGTTCCCCCCTCACCACCCTGCCCCCTGTGACCCCCACCACTGCCCTGCCCCACCCACCCATACCTGCCGCATGACCCGTGCCCCTGTCCCACACCCCATGGACCGCTCCTCCACACCCGCAGCCCCCACCTGCCACATGTGTGTGTTGCTAGGGCATCACCACTCGGCACACCACTACCCAACCCCACCCCAGCCACGACGCTACCCCCGGGGCCGCCCCACCCCTGATACCAGGCAGGTACCTGTTTCAGGGCACATGCCCCATTCCATAGCTGACCCATCCATCCACGGCCATGTAGGTCCTCCCGACACACCCACCCGGGGTCCCCCATATCACACATGTCGCTGCACCCACTGCGGGTGCCCCTGCAGGGCTGAACAACT
The DNA here is from genome assembly GCA_033557465.1 of Ichthyophis bannanicus. NCBI lineage: Eukaryota > Metazoa > Chordata > Amphibia > Gymnophiona > Ichthyophiidae > Ichthyophis > Ichthyophis bannanicus. The sequence continues at coordinate 300,871,613 of CM066031.1, read as the reverse complement.
GTGGCGGCAGTGCCCCAGTCCCCCCATCTGGGCCATCTCTGCCTGTACCTCTGCCACCACTCTCCCATGGGGCACACAGCTTGGTAGGCCCTGGCAAGCTGTCCCGTCACCTACGCCGTTATGCTGTCCCATGATGTATACCCCATTCCCCATTCCCCCACCGTGCCACCCATGGCCACACCCACCCACCCATCCCCACCTCTACCCCCCATACCTATTCCCCTGCCAGCCCCCATTCCTATCTGGGCCCCATCATGCCGCCACCCCTGTCCCCCTGCACTCGCCCCCGTGCCCAGCCCTCGCTGGCACCTGCCCCCACCATGGGGAGCCATCGCCTGCACCATCCTTGTGCTGCTGATATACATAGCCTGGCCCCTGCTGCATGCTGGCCTTGTACCTCCCCCCCCCACTGGGCCCACGCCAGTCCTGAGTGTATGCATGGCACGGGCCGATGTCACGTGGCCATTCCCAGGGTGCGTCCGCCTGGTACCCCTCCGCACCCCACAGTGGGGGTACATCCCTGCTCCTCAGATGTACTCCCCGGACCACACACAGGGGGCATGCTTACCATCCCCCCTGCCCACCTGGCAGCCACCCATGCCTCAGTGTACCACGTCCCTGCTTTTGCCTCTGTGACCCATCCCCCCATCCCACCATGTGGGGTCCACCTTTCCTCCCCACGGCCAGCCCAGGGGACCGGCACATCCGCTCTCCATTCAGACTCCCATAACCATATCCGCCCCATCCCCTGCGCACCATGTGGGTCCGCCATTCCTACTGCTTGGCACCTCCACCCTGCTTGCCCCCTTGCTCCCCCACCTCTATGCCTATGTACATTGTCATGCCCCCTCTATGGTGTCCCACCATGCACCATTGTCTGTACCCCTGCCACCATTATCACACCTGACCTTGGTCATCTCTCTCTTGTCCATCATGGTGTCCATGGCGGCCCCCACTCCCAGCATCTGCAGACCCCCATACTGCCATATGTTACCACCCAGCCAGATGCTATGTGCTTTGCCCAGTGCATGGGGGAATGGATGTACACAGCCAGGCACATGGCCATGGCACACGGACCCATTGGCATGCCATGCCCCCTCCACACCACACCTGGCAGGGGGGCTTGTGCTCTGTCTGTGTGACATCAGGTGCGTAGCTGTGCTGTGTGGCACCCATGCCATGCACCGCACCATGTGTGCAACATTAGCATATGCCTGCCACCATGGGTCTGGCCATGGCGGCCCAATGCTACCCCCTGCGCCTGTGGTGATGCATCTCTCGGCACCCATAGACATACACCGTCCTTGCCATAGGGTGTCTACCATGTTTGGGTATGGTGACATGCACTCATGCACACACGGGCATGCATACAACTGACATTCACACCTCTCTGCCATGTGGCCGGATGGGACGCTGGACCAGCATGCATTTGTTAAACATATGTGCATGCTTTATTTACAGATTGGTCATGCCACTGTTGTGCATTGCATCTCCTGCTCCCGGTGGTGGTGGCAGTCCCAGGGCACAGGCTGGCACAGGGTGGTAATCATGTGTGTGGCTGCCCCTCACACTCCCTGGGAGCCTCCTGGGCCAGGTGGATAGCCGGCTGCGCTTGCCTCGCCCCTCTCCCACAGCATGCACAGCCGGTCATCCACCATGGAGAGGGCCACCAGCACCTGCCCCAGGACGTACGTGTGCTCCCGCTGGGCATAGGCCTGGGCATGCACCGCTGCAGCCAGGCATAGGCCACACATGCAGCCACACAGACACACATCCCCCCTTGTCTGTGTGCCTGCATGTACGGCACGTCTGCCTGCAGCACTGGGTGGCAGGCCCTTGCCCAGTCGGGGGACCGCACTGGCACCATGGGGCAGGTGGCCATGGCTCCCAGTGCCCTGTGGTGGCCTGTGCCGCTCGGGACTGCCCATCCCCTCCCACCCCTCTCCCTCCGCCCCCTCCCTCCCTCCTCCCCCCTCCTCCCCCTCCTCCTCCCCCTCATGGGGCTCCCACAGATCCTCGTTCACCCCCTCACTCCCCTCCACCTCCCCCACCTCCTCCTCCTCCCCCAACACCTCCCCCTCCCCCTCCATGCTTCCAGGCCCCCCTCCTCTTCGGCATCCATGCCAGCTGCTGCCTCTGGGCCCCCCTCTGGCTGTTCTGCCTGCGCTGGCTGGCCTGGTCCAGCATCCAGCCCTGCTGGGCTCTTGTCTGCTTCTGCGGGCACTGTGGGGGAAAGACAGACATTCCCACCACTGTCACAATGCATACACATCACAGGTACATGACCTGCAGCCTCACAGGCTGCTGGCCCACATGGACATGCCATGGAGCATGGCACGGTTGGCATCACTCACCATCGTGCTGGTCCTGCAGCTCAGCATGTACCCCGGCCAGGAACCTTGGGTACCTGGCCCTGAGCTCCCGACCCTTCTTACGTAGGTCCTCCACCTGTAGGCACAGCAAGGTATGGGACCATTAGGGGCCAGTCATCAAGGCAATCCGGTGTTTCCTTCTATTTTTACGTAGACGATATTCTCCTTGTTCATCATACCAGCTCCATTTCCCCTGACCTTTCTGCCCTTAACACCTGTCTATCCTCTGTTGCCTCCTGGTTTTCTGAAAATTTCCTTTGTGTTAACCCTTCTAAATCCTCTGCCATTTGGTTTTCTTTCTCCTCCTCCCCGCCTAGCCTAGCCCCTGTGATGTCTTCCCTTCCCATTCCTGTTGTCCTCTACCCTTCGCTATCTGGGTGTTACCTTGGATTCCTCTCTTTCCTTTCACCCTCACATTTCTTCCCTTGTCCGTACTTGCCACTTTCATCTGCGTCGTATTCGTTCTCTTCGCCCTTTTCTTTCCCCTCAATCCCTTACCACTTTAGTTCTCTCTCTTGTAACTTCCCGCTTAGATTATTGTAATTCTATCCTGTCTGGCCTCCCTTCCTGTCAACTCCGTCGTCTTCAGCTTCTCCAGAACACGGCTGCCCACCTTCTTACCTCTTCTTCCCCTTCTGATCATATTACCCCTTGCCTCTTCTCCCTTCACTGGCTTCCCATCAAATTCCGGCTTATTTACAAGTATATCATTATCACTCATAGGGTTCTTCACACCAGCACTCCTCAGTACCTCTCTGACCTTATCTTCCACCAGCCTGCTCCCCGTCTTCTTCGCTCATCTCATACCAATCGCCTATTCCTTCCTTCTCCGTCCCAGGCCCATCTTGAACTTACCCGCCACTCTGCCTTCTTTTTCCTGGCCCCTGCCCTCTGGAATTCCCTTCCTCACACCCTTCGCACTGAACCCTCTTTCCCCCATTTCAAAACTCTCCTCAAGACTCACCTTTTCTCTCAAGCGTATGATCTACAGGCCCCTCCCTGATATGCAGTCAGCATGCCAACTCATGTCCCTCCCGTTACATTCAACTACCATTCAACTCATGTCACATTCAAATCCCACCCGCTGTCCTCCTTCCCTCCCCACGTTCCTGTGTTTAGCTCTGTAGACTCTATTCTGGCTTTCTCTCTTTCTCTCTCTTATTCTTTCCTATCATCCAATGGCGTTCTTTTCTCTCTTTGTTTTTCTGCAGCTGCCTTTTATTGTACACCGCCCTGATACTTCGGTCTTGGGCGGTATATCAAGCTTAAATAAATAAAAATAAATGGGCTGCACAACACACATAGCTGGGGGCAGCAGGTTTCTACCTCCGATGCGTGCTGTGTGTCCAGTGCTCACTGTTGGCCATGGCACACACATGTGTGCACATGTCTGGGTTGCCCCCTATGTATGATGCATTTGGGCTGCCTGCTACACCTTTCCAGCTCATCGGCCTGGCCGCGCATGGCCCTACACCACTGTGTCATATGTGCCGCTGCCATGTTGCATGTCACGTGCGCCATTGGCGGTGGACATGCATGGCACCATCATCCATACACGGTGTACCTGTGAGGGGGCAGGACTTGCACCGCACCTCACACATATGCACTGTGTCAGCATTCAGCTACACCCATCTGCCTGGCTAAAACACATATCCAACATATGCACAGGCTGCGTGGCATGTGCCGCTGTGCGCATGGGGGGGCTGATCATGTGTGCCACCATTGGGCCTTGGGCACAGCTCCAGCCATGACCAGGTGGGGCCAGGGTGTGGGCCACCACATGCTCTCCAGTGTCCTGGGGCAAAATGTGGGTGGGCCAGACCCACACCCATCAGCCTGTGCACCTATCATTACGCCAGGGTGACCAACCTACCACCCGGATGTGGCCTGTGGCAGTCCTGTGAAACTAACCCATGGTCAGTTATGTCAGCACCAGGAAGGGTGATGGGACTCTTCAATGAGCCCTGGGGCATCCTGGGGCTAAAGGATGCCCTGTGATACTGTAACAGGTGAAGGTACCTTAGCACCTGGATGGTTGACAGGGCTCTGCAAGGCAGCGTGGGGCATCCTGGGGCTAAGGTAGCCCTCTGAAACTAAACCAGGAGCAGGTACCTCAGCACCAGGATGGATACCAGGGCTCTGCAATGAGGCCTGGGGCATCCTGGGGCTAAGGCAGCCCTGTGAAACTAAACCAGGAGCAGGTACCTCAGCATCAGGATGGTTGACAGGGCTCTTCAAGGTGGCCTGGGGCATCTTGGGGTTAAGACAGCCCTGTGAAACTATAACAGGTGCAACTACCTACAACCAAGGTGATTAACAGGGCTCTGTGATGATGCCTGGGGCATCCTGGGGCTGATGCTGCCCTGTGAACCTAAACCAGGGGCAGGTACCTCAGCACCAGGATGGATAACAGGGCTCTGAAATGAGGCCTGCGGCATCCTGGGGCTACAGCAGCCCTGTGAGACTAAACCAGGGGCAGGTAGCTCAGCACCAGGATGGATAACAGGGCTCTGCAATGAGGCCTGTGGCATCCTGGGGCTAAGGCAGCCCTGTGAAACTGTAACAGGTGCAACCACCATACAACCAAGGTGATTAACAGGGCTCTGTGATGACGCCTGGGAGATCCTGTGGCTGAGGCTGCTCTGTGAACCTAAACCAGGAGCAGGTACCTCAGCACCAGGATGGATACCAGGGCTCTGCAATGAGGCCTGGGGCATCCTGGGGCTAAGGCAGCCCTGTAAAACTAAACCAGGAGCAGGTACCTCAGCACCCGGATGGATACCAGGGCTCTGCAATGAGGCCTGGGGCATCCTGGGGCTAAGGCAGCCCTGTGAAACTAAACCAGGAGCAGGTTCCTCAGCACCAGGAAGGATAACAGGGCTCTGCAATGAGGCCTGGGGCATCATGGGGCTACGGCAGCCCTGTGAAACTAAACCAGGAGCAGGTACCTCAGCACCAGGATGGATAACAGGGCTCTGCATTGAGGCCTGGGGCATCCTGGGGCTAAGGCAGCCTTGTGAAACAGTGACAGGAGCAACCACCATACAACCAGGATGGATAACAGGGTTCTACATTGAGGCCTGCGCCATCCTGGGGCTAAGGCAGCCCTGTGAAACTAAACCAGGAGTAGGTTCCTCAGCACCAGGAAGGTTTACAGGGCTCTGCAAGGCGGATTGAGGCATCCTGGGACTAAGGCAGCCCTGTGAAACTGTAACAGGTGCAACCACCATACAACCAAGGTGATTAACAGGGCTCTGTGATGATGCCTGGGACATCCTGGGGCTGAGGCTGCCCTGTGAACCTAAACCAGGAGCAGGTACCTCTGCACCAGGATGGATAACAGGGCTCTGCAATGAGGCCTGGGGCATCCTGGGGCTAAGGCAGCCCTGTGAAACTAAACCAGGATCAGGTACCTCAGCACCAGGATGGTTGACAGGGCTCTGCAAGGCAGCCTGGGGCATCCTTGGGCTAAGGCAGCCCTGTGAAACTGTAACAGGTGCAACCACCATACAACCAGGGTGATTGACAGGGCTCTGTGATGAAGCCTAGGGCATCCTGGGGCTAAGGCAGCCCTGTGAAACTAAACCAGAGGCAGGTACCTCAGCATCAGGATGGGTAATAGGGCTCTGTAATGTGTCCCTAGGCATCCTGGTGATGGGGCATATCTGTGGGCCTGCAGAAGGGACAACTACCTCAGCACCTGGGTGATTCAGCCATCTTCCCTGGCCAGTCTCACATCTCTTGGGAGACAATATTTTGACAAGATATTCCTATCATATGGTATATCATACATGATCAGAGCAGGCGGCAGATCACTGTTAGCTGCTATTGCATATGGTGGTTACAGTTTCCTGATATATACCACATCGTAGTCCAGATGCAGGATGTGGTTTAATTACTTCGAGTAAGCCTTCAAAGGGTTGACAGACCTCTGTGATGCTGGCTGGTGCATCCTACAGATGGGGCAGACCTGCACACATCAGCCGTGAGGCCTACCATGATCCCTGGTTTCCCCACATACACATCCTATTCCATTGCTGTGCATGTCTGGTATGTCTGTTGTTTGCTGGATAATGGTTTGCCTTGCTAGGTTTGTGTGCCTGTCCCCATGCACTTACCTCACGTGGGTAGTCCGCAGCGCAATTGTAGTGCCTGGTGAGGTGCACCCATGACCTCCTCACCCTGTTGAGGTTTTGTCTGCGTGATGAGCCAGGGTACAGATGCTCCTGGCGCAGACAGATAAGTTCAGCCAGCAGGTGCGGGTCTGCATCAGAGAACACAGGCTTCCTTGACCTGGCAGCCATCTTGTTTGCTGTGTGCTCAACACTCCGATGATGCAGTGACGGCGCAGCTGCGCATTGCGTGCGTGCCCCCGCGCGTACTTCCATGCATCCGCCGCACGCACGTACTGCCATGTGTGCCCGCACGCGTACCTCCGCACGTACACACGTTTGAGACATTTTTGGTATTTGTTGATGTTTCAGGCATTCTGTAATGTATCTCGTCACAGCTGTTATTTGTGGGTGGGATGTGCCAGATTCCCATCCTTTTGGTATTGTTGTATCCTCTTCTGTAGTTTGAGGTAAAACCCCGGCCGCATTATGGCGCTGTAGTGCACTCCTTTGGCAACAGGTGTTGGGGGGGTGGCTTGACGATGCAGGACTTCCCCCTGTATTTTCCTGCAGCCCGTACTTTTTTATTGTACACCGCTTTAATACCTCAGGTCTAGGTGGTATATCAAATGTTGTAAATAAAGATAAAGATAAAGGGTGTTTTTTATATATATATATACATATCTATATCTATATCTATCTATATATATATCTATCTATATCTATATCTATATCTATATATATATATATATATATATATATATTTATGTATCTCACATATCTTATATGCTGCCTCTCATGATACCAGTGTGGTGTACATTTCACAAACTTATATTACATTTAACAGGGCATTGTGACTCGGGGAAAACTATTTTTACAGGGAACATAGGCAATGTTGGGTTAGGTGGCTTGCACATGACCACGGGGAGCACCTGTGCGACTAGGGACCCTGGGCCTTCCAGCACATGGTTGTTGTCCTTTGGTGGGATTTGACCCCGCAACCTTCCAGCTTGGGGGTAACTTGCCCCAACCACTAGGCCACCTCTCCAATGACACATACTGATGAAACATTGGGCTGCAGATGGCGTGGATCCATGTCCCCCAGTGGGGGCGATGGTGGCAGAATATTTACAATGCTGGGTCGATAGCGCAGTGGTGGTACCATGCACATTGGTAACAGGCAAGGCACACATACAGATGAGCAATGCGGGACAGGGTACCAGAGCAGGACATTGGGTGACACCCTGCACAGCCAAACAGGACTCTACACAGCTGCCAGATGCGGATAGATGGACAGGGGGAAGTTTGGCATCTGGCATGTGGTTATTATGGCCTGGCAACATGGCTCTGCATGGCTACGTCTGTTGCAGCATGCAAAACATCAGAGTTGGGCAGCCATGAGGGGGGAAACAATGTGGAGTCACCACATAGTTACTGTTTGCAACGTCAGTGTACTAAAGAGTGGTCTATACCTCTATTGCCTGTTGTACAGCAGTGGCTGGTTACTTAGTGAGTACAGGTCACTGCAGAAACCATCTGCTCTGTGCACCAGGATAGGTTTACAGCACCTGCACCCATGATGCATTGCACATGTGGAACAGCGGTCTACAGCTGTTCACCAATTGGGGTCTGCACCTCTCCATTACCACAGCTTGTATGGATGGCCTGTCGTGCGTGATACTGACACGGACTGGCTACAGACCCTGCCATTGTGCAGGTTCTGTGTTCACCTTGAGGGTAATGATGTGCGCACAGAACTAGGTCCACAGTACATGTGATGCAAGGGATAGCTCCTGCTGCACAACACCATCATTGGCAGTGTGTGGCAGGTGTTCGTCGCAGTGTAACCGATGGTACCTCTGTGGCCATCTGGATTCCGCAGTCACATGTGGCTCTCTGGAACCAGACACCACCCAGATCTGTGCATACCCAGTGTTAAGGTCAGGCTGCCATGGACACCTGTTAGTAGGGCGGGGAGGTGTCTGGACATGCATGGGGGTTTATGTCACACTGACCTCCTACTGCTCAGGGTGGGATACACTATATGCCCCTCCCCACTCATGGAGGGGGGGGGAAGCAGGGGAGCTTTGCCTGGGCAAGGGGGACTGCCTATCAGCGCAGTAAAGCCAGACATGATGGGGAGGATAACCCTCCCAGGCTGGTGCGTATGACCCATACCTGTGACTGGGCCATTGGCAGACAGGCAATACTGTGTCTCTTTGCCTGTAAGTCCTCACTTGCCTCATACCACAGTGTACCATGCACCAGTGGACAACACTGTCATTCTACACCTGCAGCAGTGTACAGTGTGTTGTAACCATGCACTGACTATCTCCAGACAGTCTACTGGCCACTCCCTGGGACATGCTCACAGAGGACACATGTGCACCCAACCGTAGGGTGTGCAACACACACACATATGTCAGTGATGAGGCCCCAGAACAGGGATCACACAGGTGTCACTGATAAGAGCTAGCATAGAGCATTATAGGGTACCCTGAATATGCCATGGTCACTGCTGGGTCAGGGCAAAACTGAACTTCCAGCATGACATGCTGTGGCCACCCTGTACATGCAGGTGGTGTTCACACACTGGTGTGCCCCAGCCATTGTCCTACTCCATGTGCAGATGCAGCCTGGCCACCTCGCCCTCTCTGGGACATACCCACAATATCTTGCTCCTCATTATTCACATTTGCAGGGTAATGCTTTCAACAGTTGGACAATGTAGCCCAGAGCATTGTGGGTAGCCACAGAGACCAATGGTTCAACATACACACACACACACACACTCCTACTGCAGCACTGTGCAGTTTTCATGGTGTTTGGCAGGCCTGCCCACCACACTGCAGACATTTTTGAACTGTGCAGGGGGTGGTGGTACTGCGATGATGGTACCTGCAACTCCGGCCTGGACCCAACAGCCTTATTCTACCTGCGGTTTTGGATGGTGGTGCCTGTGTGAGTGGGTTTTGTACCAGTGTTGTCTGCTGCTGTGGGGATTGCACTGTTGGATGTTGTATCTACCTCATAGGGTAAAATGTGGTGATGTGCTCTGCAGGGTCTGCATCTGTGACCTGTCTCTGTGCCCCTCTGCTCTGGGACACACTCACTGTGTGTACTACACCTTAGTGCTGCCACTGATGCACAGCAGTCCATGGGGCTACCTTTACTTCTCCTCAGCCAGGCCTTTGCTGTTTTTATGTTGTATGTCCATGTTTGTATAAAATGTGGTGATGTGCTCTGTGGGGTCTGCAACTGTGACAGGACCCTGTGACCTTCTTCTCTGGGTTACATTGGCTGTGTGTACTGCACCACAGCATTGCCACAGGGGGCACAGAGGTCCATAGGCTACCTTTACTTTTCCTCCCTCTGACCTTTGCTGTTTTTCTGTTCTGTGTATATAGTCTGGTAAAATAGTGGGCTGTGCTCTGTCAGGTCCACAGCTGGGGAACTGAACCTGTGACCTTCTGCTCCAGGTTATATTGGCTGTGTGTACTGCACCACAGTGTTGCCATAGGGGCACAGAGGTCCATAGGCTACCTTGTACATTTCCTCACCCAGACCCTTGCTATTTTTCTGTTCTGTGTACATAGTCGGGTAAAATAGTGGGCTGTGCTCTATCAGGTCCACAGCTGGGGAACTGAACCTGTGACCTTCTGCTCCAGGTTATATTGGCTGTGTGTACTGCACCACAGTGTTGCCACAGGGACACAGAGGTCCATAGGCTACCTTTACCTGACCTCTGTCAGACATTTGCTGCTTTTCTGTTGTATGTCCATGGTCGGATAAAACATTGGGATGTGCTCTGCAGGGTCTGCAGCTCAGACATGGACCTGTAACCTTCTGCTCTTGGTTACATTGGCTGTGTGTACTGCACCACAGCGTTGCCACAGGGGGCACAGAGGTCTATAGGCTACCTTTACTTTTCCTCCCTCAGACCTTTGCTGTTTTTCTGTTCTGTGTACATAGTCTGGTAAAATAGTGGGCTGTGCTCTGTCAGGTCCACTGCTGGGAACTGAACCTTTGACCTTCTGCCCCCCCCCCCCCCCAGTTACATTGGCTACCTTTACTTTTCCTCAGTCAGACCTTTGCTGTTTTTCTGTTGTATGTACATAGTCGGGTAAAATAGTGGGCTGTGCTCTGTTGGATCCGCAACTTGGACATGAACCTGTGACCTTTTGCTCTGCGTTACTCTGGCTGTGTGTACTGCACCACTGTGTTGTTACAGAGTCACAGAGGTTTCTGGGCCTACTTTCACGTCTCCTCAGCCAGGCCTTTTCTGTTGCACTGCGCACCACATACTGGTACAGGGCATGGCCTGGGTCCACTTCAGGTAGGTGGAACTGCTTCCTCTAGCACAGACACCCCCACCCTGGCCTTCTGCCATGCCCATATGCTGTTTGTGCCGGTGGTGCACTGTCCCAGGCCATCCATGGTGCCGGTAGGCGGCTGCTTCTGGTGTGGGTTCCAGGGTGGGATGGCTACATCGACATCCGCGCCTCCCCCGGGCACTGCCTGTCAATGTTATGTGCCCTGTGGGGTACCTGCTGGGTAATGTCCCCTGGATGGAGCACTGTGGGACACAGACACATGGCATGTCGGACCTTGGTCAAGTTGCTGTCTTGCTGATTTCCATTTTCTGCGTTCATATGTGCCACCTAGGTGACAGCCTAGTCTGCCCTGTGCCCCAGCTGATCCCACTGCACGTCCCGCCTGTGGCCCCCTATGCCCCAGTTGCACCCTTGCCATAGTGGCCTTTCATACCTGAGCACTATGCTATTGCTGCACATGTGGCACTACCATCACCTTTAAATGGTCTCTCTGCCTTTGCTACACATTGCTGACCTAAATGGTTTCTCTCTCCTGCAAATGTGCCTCTAACGGCAGGTTTTCATTCGCGTAGGATTCAGCCCTTCAGTTCAGCGCGTTAGTGTGACAGGAGCCTCTCCCCGCCCACTCTCTGCCCATTGACCCCTTCTCTCCGCCCTCTCTCCGCCTTCTGTGGTGTTTAACGCGGCCGGGAACATTAACGATTGTTAATTAATAATAACGTGCGTTAACGCTACATACCGCACGTTAACGTTACCTAACAATCGTTAACGTTACATACCACGCGTTAACGTTACCTAACGATCATTAACGTTACATAACGTGCAGTATGTAATGTTAACGCAGTTTAGTAAACATGCCCCATAGTGTTGTTCACAGAAAGAGAGAAAGGAGGAAGGGGGAAGGTGGGTTTTGGGGGAAAGATAAGGATCTCCCTCTTTGCCATGTTTAGTTTCGGATAGTGGTGAGACATCCAGGCAGCAAAGTCAGACAAGCAGATATGGGCCTGGATTCCTGGAAAGATTTCAGGTGCAAAGAGGTAAATCTCAGAATCATCAGAGAAAAGATAGTACTGAAAACTGTGGGAGGAAATCAGGACATCAAAAGAGAGTATAGAGAGAAAAAAGAAGAGGTCCCAAGGCAGAGTCCTGAGGTACACTAACAGAAAGTGGGATAGCAGTGGAGGAATTTCTGCCAGAAGATACACCAAAGGTGCAATGGGAGAGATAAGAAGAAAACCAGGATAGAATAGGCCCCTAAATTCATGCAAGAATAGGTCATTAAGGAGAAGGTGGTGATCAATAGCAGATAGGTCAAGAAGGATAAGGATCAAGGAAAGACTCTTGGATATGGCCAGAAACAAGTCACTGGAGACTTTGGCAAGGGCTGTTTCTGTATAATATAGGGGACAAAAGCCAGATTGCAGTGCATCCATAATGGCTTGAAATGAAAGAAAGTCAAGACAATTGTGGTGAACCTCATTTCAAGTAGTCTGGATGCAAAAGGGAAGAGGGAGATGGGCCAACAATTGGAAGGGCAGGTAGGGTTAACTGAAGTTTATTTGAGGAGAGATGTGACCACAGCATGTTAGGAGGCAGCAGGACAATTGCAGTGGAAAATGTTAGGTTAAGGATATGACAGAGAGAAAGGATGACAGTGGACGAGATAGAGTTTAATAGACAGGTGAGAATGGGATCAGAGAAGCAGGAATTGAGCTTGAAGGAAAAAAGATGTGCATTTTCTGCCTCAGTGATTTCATAAAATGAAGAAAGGGTGACAGAGGTTGAAGGAAGGATTTGAGAGTGAAGAGGGGGAGGGAGAGATGGAGGTGTTCCTGTGGAGAACTCAAGACTAATCTTCTGAACATTAGTCAGACAAACTTTGGGGAAAAAGATAAGGAGGGGCAAGAGGTGGAGGCATTTGAGGAGAGTTGAGCGATACAAAGAGATGGCAAGGATCAGAGGCAAGAGAATTGGTCAGATGGACATAGTTCTCTTGCTTGGTGAGTGCTATCGCAGACTGGAAAGAGATTAGCATGTATTTGGAAAGAAACAAACAGGAGTGAGGTGAAGTAAGACAGCCTTTATTTGACAAACCCCGACATGGCCGTGTTTCAGCAACTATGCCTTCTTCAGGTGGGTAAGTCTGTTGTGCCCTCCAAACTCCCTACTGACTTCCTACTGTTCCCTAACCTCACACTAGGGGGCAGTACCACAGGATCATGGCCATTTTTAGTAGTACTACTGAGGAGGCCAGGAGCAACTTTTTTCATGCATTTTGACCTGCACATTCAGATTACACCTAAATATCATTTCTAAAATGTGCCTTCACATGAATTAATTCAATCTTTACTGAGGAAGGTGTTAGGGAACTACCCATGCCAGAAATGGTATTCACTGGTGGCAATTCAGAAGAACTGAAACAAATCTCAGTGAATAGGGAAGATATAAGGTCAGGCTCCCTGACAGGCCAAACAGTGAAGCAGGAACACAGCCACTGGACTGGTATAGGGCGGCCTAGGAGTGTGTGGCCTGGAGGAGCCACGTGGGCAGGCGGAGATGTCTTCTGACTCATTGGAGGCAGTGTCATTCGCATCTGGGGAAGGATCCTGATTAGTGCCTCCCTCCACTAAGCTTTCTGGACAGAACTGTGGTCTTGCCAGCAATGGGCACCTCTTCCTCCTTCTCTTCACCGGGCAGAGTTTAGCTGTGCTTCTTGCTGGAGCAAGCCATGGCCCAAAGTGCTGTCAGAACCAGCATACACAGTACGGGCATAAGCAGCACCCACCATCATCATGCCATCGCTGTAGGATCTGGCTCCTTTCTGCACAGATGCCAATCTCCTGAACCATAATATGACAGCTTGTTCACTCTAGCAGCCTGATAAAAGCGGCGGTTGCAGGTGGAAGACTAAGGCGGGCAGGTATTTGCTACAGTCGCTGTAGCTGCAAACAACACGTGCTGGGGAGAGACCTGACTGGCTCAGCAGACTGAGGTGGTATATGCTTAAAAGAGGCCTACCAGACCCTAGATGCCCTGAGACTATCAGAAAGACCATTGTCACCAAACATCAAACTTCAAGAGCTTTCTGCTCAGCAGAAATTGCAGCACAGGCAGCAGCATCTGGCAGTCCTGGGACTACGGCAGCACCTGGAGCGGAGCGGGAGAGGGAGAAGCAGCCAGAGGAGCAAAAGCTACTACTATCGCTGCTGCAACAGCCAACTGAAGATAAGGTCAGAGACACCTGACTGCCCAAGCCGTTCCTGACAGTGGGATTGTGTCTCCGCGAGCACAGCAACACCGAGGCAAAAGGAAGGAGCAAGACCAGCAGACCAACCTAATCTGGATGAACCTCTAGCAAGCTATATATACTGACATGACAAGCGAATCCCACTACTATTTATCTGGACTAAATCAGTGATTGTGTGATATCAGTTAAAAGGCTCAGCCTGTACCATACATTGACCTCATTATGTTAATTGCAAGGACAGTCTCTTGCATTGGTCCATGCAGCACTGCCTGTGCCTTTGCGCTGCATGATTGATCATTCTTTCCACTTAGTACTATTAATACTGTTAAGGTAGTTCTTATATTAATTCTTCTGTTTCCTCCTCCATCTCTTCTCTTCTCATGGCTCCGCATTATTTTTTCTTTTTCTTTTTTGTCACACCCTAACCTTCTTCCCTCATATCATCCTCCTCTTACTCCTCCTCCTTTTTACCCTTTCTCTTCTCTGCTTATCTCTTTCTCAATCTTTGTCTTCCTTCCTTTCCTCAATTCTTGAACTCTACCTTTTTCTTCCTTTCATTCATTCCTCTCCCTCCTCTCTTAAAATATCTCATCCTCGCTTCCGCTGTTCAATCTCTCTGCCTCACACTCTTCTCCTCTTTCTCTTTCTTTCTTCTGGTGACATTAATCCTAACCCTGGCCCCCCTAGACCATTCTCTCACTCTCATTCCTCTCTCAACCATTCTAATCTCATCTATATTCCTCCTCTCTCCCTTTCTCTCGTGCATTATGGAATGCACATTCCATTTCTAATAAACTCCCCTTTACTCATGACCTTTTCATTTCTAACTCCTTCAGTCTTCTAGCTCTTACTGAAACCTGGCTTTTCCTCAATGACACTGCTACAGTTGCTGCCCTCTGTCATGGTGGATACCAATTTTGCCACACTCCTTGTGCCACTGGTCATGGTGGTGGTGCTGGGTTTCTGCTTTCTCCTTCTTGCCAATTCCAGTCCCTCCTTCTACCTCTGTCTCACTCCTTTTCCTCTTTTGAAGTCCATTCCATCTGCCTTTTTAGTCCATTACCTCTCCGGATAGCTGTTATTTATAGACCCCCCCCCCCCCCTGATAAGTCCATCTCTACCTTTCTCACTGACTTTGACTCCTGGCTTTCCATATTTCTAAATTCTTCTTCCCCCTCGCTCATTCTTGGTGGCTTCAATATTCATATTGATAACCCCTCTGATCCCTATGCTTTTTAACTCCTTTCCTTACCTCCTCTTTCAATCTCCAACTTTGCTTTTCCATTCCTACTCATCAGAGTGGTCACGCTCCTGACTTGGTTTTCTTCTTTGTTTACCCTACAATTTCCATACCTCAATTCTTCCCTTATCTGATCATGATCTCCTAAATTTCACCCTTTATTACTCCCCATCTGAATCCCGCTCTGTCTCCTCTTACCTTTTTAGGAATCTTCAAGCTATCAATCCATTGGCTCTTTCCACTTTCATTTCATCACCTCTTTTTCCACTTTGTCTTCTAAATCTGTTGATGAGGCTATAGTTTCCTATAATACTGCCCTCTCCTCTGCTCTAGATACTCTTGCTGCACTTATCCCATGTTCTGTGAGACGCACTACACCCCAGCCCTGGTTGTTCTCAACTACCCGCTATCTCTGCTCCTGTGCCCGCTCAGCTGAGCACATTTGGCTCAAATCTCGCTCCCTTTCTGACTTTCTTCACTTCAAATTCATACTTACCTCCTTCCAGTCAGCCTTAGCACTTGCCAAGTAAAACTACTATATCCACCTGACTAATTCTCTTGCCACTGACCCCCGCCGTCTTTTCTCTACTCAACTCTCTCTTCAAGGTGTCTCCCCCTCCGACCCCCTTCTCTTTCTGCCCAAACCCTAGCTGACCTTCTCCCTAATAAAATCCACAAGACTACTCTCCAGTTCCCCACTAGGACAATTTCATCTCCTCTTCCCTCACCTCAATATGAACTTGTCCCATCAATCTCTATTACCCTTTCATCCTTTCCCATGATCTCTGAAGATGAAACCTCTCATCTTCTTTCCTC
Source organism: Ichthyophis bannanicus (assembly GCA_033557465.1). NCBI lineage: Eukaryota > Metazoa > Chordata > Amphibia > Gymnophiona > Ichthyophiidae > Ichthyophis > Ichthyophis bannanicus. The sequence goes on along the minus strand of CM066031.1, from coordinate 300,855,492 downwards.
CTCTGAACTTATTGCTCTTCTGATCCTATCCCCACTCATCTCCTTAACTCCATTTCCTCCTCTGTCATCCCTTCAATCTCACATATTCTCAACCTCTCGCTCTTCACTGCTACTGTCTCTTCAGCCTTCAAGCAAGCTGTGGACCACCCCTACTCAAGAAACCTTCTCTTGATCCTAGCTGTCCTTCTAATTATCGTCCCATCTCCCTTCTTCCCTTCATTTCCAAACTTTCTTGAGCAGGCAGTCTTCCACTGTTGTCTTGAATTTCTTTCCTCTCAAGCCCTTCTGGATCCTTTTCAGTCATGGCTTTCGCCCCTTCCATTCTACTGAAACAGCACTTGCCAAAGTCTTCAATGACTTGTTCCTGGCTAAATCTAAGGGCCTGTACTCTATCCTTATCCTTCTTGACCTTTCTGCTGCTTTTGATACTGTTAACCACCACCTTCTCCTTGACACATTATCCTCACTTGGTTTTAGGGGCTCTGTCCTGTCCTGGTTTTCTTCTTATCTCTCCCATTGCTCTTTCAGTGTTTGTTTTGGTGTTTCCTCCTCTATGTCTATCCCATTCTCAGTTGGTGTATCCCAAGGGTCTGTTCTAGGCCCTCTCCTTTTCACTCTCTATACCCAGTCCCTTGTGCTCTCATCTTCTCCCATGGATCTCAGTATCACTTTTATGCTGATGATTCTCAGATCTATCTTTCTATGCCTGATATTTCTCAGACACTCCAGGTAAATCTCTGCCTGTCTCTCCAACATCGCCACCTAGATGTCTCATCGCCATTTGAAACTAAACATGAACAAAACCAAACTTCTTATTTTTCCCTCTAAACCTTCCTCCTTTCTCTATCTCTGTTGATAACACTCTTCTACTTCCTGTTTCCTCAGCCTGTAACCTTGATGTCATTGTTGACTCCTCCCTTTCCTTCTCCTCACATATCCAACAGATAGCTAAAACCTGTCATTTCTTTCTCTATAACTAATAAAATGTGCCCTTTCCTCTTTGAGCACACTACTAAATCACTTGTCCACTCTCTAATTACTTCCCATCTCGACTACTGCAACCTCCTTTTTGCTGGTCTCTCTCTAAGTTATCTCTCTCCCTTCAATCTATTCAGAACTCACTCTGCAACTAATCTTTCACCAGTCTTGATATAGTCATTTAACACCTGTTCTCAAGTCACTTCATTGGCTTCCCTTCCATTTCCATATCCAATTCAATCTCTTCCTTCTAACCTTTAAATGCATTCATTCTTCTGCTCCTCACTATCTTTCCTCTCTCCTCTCCCCTCCCCCTACACTCCTCCTTGTGAACTTCAATCTTCTACTGGCTTGCTCCTCTCTTTGCCCTTTTCTTCCACTGCTAACTCCAGACTTCTGTCCTTTCACCTTGCTGTTCTTTATGCCTGGAACAAACTGCTTGAGTCTGTATGTCAGACTTCATCTCTGCCCCTTTTCAAATTTATGCTAAAGGCTCACCTCTTTGAGGCGGCTTTTGGATCCTGATCCCTTGTTTCCTTATGTCTCCTTACCCTTCCCTATTCTATCCTTATTCCTATCTTTTGTCTTGTCTGTCTTGATTAGAATGTAAGCTCTGATGAGTAGAGAGCGTCTCTATCTGTGTTTGTGCAGCGCTGCATATGCCTTGTAGTGCTTTATAAATGTTTACTAGAGTAGTAGTAGTGATCTCGAGGAGGGGAAAGAGAAACTCAGTTGCTGATATACTCTGATAATTGCATTGGCTTCCTATTCAGCAGCGGAGTAAATTTAAGCTATTAGTGTTAACATTTAAGACAGAGCATTTAGAACGGCAGCACCGATGTGGTAGAATAAATTCCCAGAGAATTTGTAGAAGGAGCAGGAATTGTTGGTTTTTAGAAAAAAATTAAAAACCTTTCTTTTCTCTCAATGAGGAAGCTAAGGCTAGTGCGGGGCATTGGAGATACTCAGATATTCAGGGTTGGTTGATGGGATTGTTATGTGACAATGCTTTTATGGGATATTGCAAACCACCTAGAATGCTGTGGCATATGGCAGTACAGAAATATTTTAAAAATAAATAAATATAAAAGGTCAAATCAACAAAATAAAGAGCGGCAAATTGCCTGGACCAGATGATTTACACCCCAGAATGCTGAAAGAACTCAAAAATGAAGCAGAAGATCTACTATTAGTAGTCTGTGGCCTTTCATTGAAATTAGCTACAGTAAGCCAAGCTAAGATGGCGGCTGCAAGGCGATTTTGAGGATGCCGACTATCTATGGGGAAGAAGCATAAAGCTAAAGAAAGTTTGAAGCCCTCTCTTACCCCTGCAGCTTCTACGCCAGTTTCTATGGAGGCGGTTGATCCCCTGGATACTTTCTTGGTGCAGTTACCTCAGCATTCGGATATGGGGGAGAAAGGCTCAGCTGATGCTTCACCGGGACTGGGTAACTTGGTGGTAGCCTCGTGCTCATCAACTCTATCCCCCTTTGGGCCGGCGCTGAAAGCAGCGTGTGTACAGCATACACCCGATGGAAGCCTGTCACCAAGCCTTGCTCCAATAGTGGGTGAGGTCGCGGTGTGTCGGGGGCCAGGCGAGGACGTGTATGTGGCGGAGGGAAGCATTTTCTCTGCCCTGGATCAACCTCAACACGCTCAGGCAGTGGCGTCAATAAGTGGAGACCGGTCCCTTGAGCAGGTCAGTGGGTTGCAAGGAGGAGTTGCATCTTCAGGAACGGAGACTGAATCTGTTCAAGCAAGAAGTTTGGTAGCATTTACGTTTGTTAAACCAGCAAGTTTCACTTTGGAGTCTATATGGATGGCTATTGTGTCCTTGGAGGAAGCTTTATTACCTTAAGTCTCATCTACTGTATGACTGTTAAAGTCAATTTATTTATTTACATTCTCTTATATACCACGCTATTCCTCATCAGTGCGGTTTACATGGAACAACTATATACACATTTCAAACTGGTTGATCTGCGTTTACAATTAACAAGTACTAGAACTTGGTCGAGAACATGGGTAACTATTTACATCTGTACAATAGCGACTAAGGTGAACTCTTTGTGCAGCACTGGTTAGCTTGATGATGACAATGAAAACATTGCAAAAATTGATCAGCTTGCTGAATCTGTAACTGTTGCCACTGCAGAGATTTCTGACTTGAAAGCTAGGACAAATGACCCTATTTCATACATTCTTGTCTTCCAGTGCTGAAGTGAGGGTTCAAAGTCCACTATCCAATTATGCAGCACAATGTTCTTGACTACCAAAAGTCCCAACATGATAAAGCGCTTTTTAGCTTTGGGCATCCAACATTCGTCCAAGGGATCTTCATCCCCCATTAGAAACCATCTGGTGGTTGCCGTTTTAAAAAAGAAAAAAAACACTTTGGTACTTCAAGACAAGCAGGAATCGCGGGAGCTGGCTGCAGGCCTTTTGGGGCAAAGGTATCAGAATGGGGTGGGCCGCACGGACCCTGGCCCCATCAAAGTTTTACCATCAGCAGAGAGAAGAGAGCAGCCTCGATGATGGCAGTCTCTATGATGGCAGCCTCGATGATGGCAGACTCCTGTCTGCTTGTGGGAGATCAGATCCCTGAAAGGCCACTGTGATCGCGGCAAGGGCTCTTTGCTGTGATTGTGGTGGCCTTCCCCTCCTGCCCCCAGGGATTTGATCTCCCACAGATGGACAGGCGTCTGCCATGATCGTAGCCATTCCCTCCTGTTCTGCCCACAGGAAATGGGATCCTTCCAAGTGGAACCGGAGGGGAAAGCCGCAGAGGGCTAGGGGCGGAGTTAGGCTAGAGCTTGGAATGGAGTCAAAGTGGAGCTTGACACCCCCCTCCCCCCCCCCCCATTCAAAGAGGTGTTCTGCGGTCCCTGTTTTGGGGAATAGCTCCTGACCTCCAGTGGTTTCTGTGATTTGGGCCCAGCCACAGGAGTAAACTGGTGGTGAAAGCCTGATGCAGTCTTGCCAGTTTCGGGCCTGGCTCCTTCTTGCTGCATGCCCCAGAAGTCAAGGGGTGAATCTGATGTCAGCCCTGAACCATGGGAAGAAAGGGGCTGGCATTAAGCATCAAGGGTTGATTTGGGGGCCATAGGGGGCTCCAAGATTTGCTTTTTTCCCCTCACAGCTTGGCCTGGCTGGCTCATTCTGCTGACTGTGCAACTCTCCCGTGACTGCCACACTGTGCAAGTACATGGTTTGCACAATGGGTCGCTTCATCCTTGCATATCATGACCAGAAGGTAAACTGGACTGAGATAAGGGGGAGGTAGAAAGAGGGGAGATGGTGAGCTATAGGGGGTACAGAGAGAGGAGATGCTGGGCTGAGGGGGCACAGGGAGAGAGATACAGAAAGAGGAGATGCTGGATTATAATGGGGACAAAGAGGTAAGAGAAGGAGATGGTTGGTCAGTGAAAACTCAAAGGAAATTAAGTACTAGAGGGTGAGAAAGATGATGAAATTTGAGTGGATAAAGAGACAAAAAAAGAAATGGAGGAAAGATCAATATGTCAGAGATAGATGTAGGAAGGGAATGGAAAAAGAAGAAGAAAAGAGCAAGGAGAAATGGACCATAGACACTGAAAAAAAACTTGGGAAAAGACAGAGGAAAGCAGAAAAGAGACTGGGGACATCATGACTGGAAAAATAAAATGCTCACACAACAAAGGTAGAATAAAGTACATTTGGAATTGTTCACTGGGATTTATTTTATTTATTTATTTAATGGGGTTTCTATCCTGCTTTATCATTGATTCAAAGCAGTTTACATTTTAACTTGAATTAGTAAACAAATATTATAAAGGGACTATGAACTTGGAGGCATACAGATTAAAAGGGTAATTACCTTGGAGTATAATGAACTTGGAGTATACATAGTTTCAGATATTACAGAGTGGAGATACATTGAGGTAAAGGGACAGCCTCAAGGAGCATTGGATATGTGGAAAGTAAGTATTAGAGAAAAAGTTAATGGGTGCTGGTGTAGGGTGGTGCCGAGCCAATATGTTGTTGTCATAATACTGTGTAATATGTTCCTCCAAATTTCTTCCAAGGCTAAATATTGCGCCCGATGGTCTCTATTATGGAATGTGGCCGATAGGCATCACTCAACACGCTTAGCATGAAGGAATTGCCCAGGACTTGTGGACACTCAGTGCTTGAATAAGAAGAATCCCCTGAGGAAACTCACCGGAGTGAAACGCTTACATGGTGCCAGAAAGTGGCGTCGGGGTGCATTTTCAACAATTTCAAACAATCCAGATAAGCACTGTATGATTTTTGTGGGGGGCCTCTAATGGACAGATAATACAAACTTCTATTTAATATGTGTGATTCATTTTAAAACAAGAGGTCATTGATGCAATCAGTGCATTGGTCTAACTGCTGGGTTTCATAACCAATGCCGATAGAAGTCTAAGACCTCTGAGCACACAAGTGAAGTAAGATCTAGTGGGTCCCCACATTCCATAATAGAGATCATCGGGCGCAATATTTAGCCTTGGAAGAAATTTGGAGGAACATATTACACAGTATTACGGCAGCTTCAATTCCTCTATGAATTCAGACCAAGATTACGAGTGATAATACAAAAATATGTTGTTGTGTCATTTGTTAGGTCCATAGTGTTCTGTCTTTGTGAAGTCCCAAATGTCTTTGATGGATCTTGTTTTCTGGGAGGGTATTCCATATTGAAGGTGTGTATATGGAGAATGATCTGTTGCAAGTTATCTGCTTGGATTTCTTCTTTGTGTTTGGGATGGCCAGTAGGTTTTTGTACTTGGTTCCTTTTATTCTGTTCTCCAGATCCTTGTGAATCAATGGTTGGAGGGTGTCTGGGGATATCTGATGTATAATTTTGAATATGATAAGCAGTATTTTGGATTGGTGCATGCATGGACCAGAAGCCAGTGTAGTTGTTGTAGGGTGGGCATTATGTGACTGTGTCTTGTGGTTCTTGAGATTATGTGTGCTGCTGTATTCTGGACCATTTGGAGGGGTTGCGTTATGTGCTTTGGGAGGCCATGGTAGTTCAGAATAGGCGTTATCGTTGCTTGACATATTTTTCTGAAGTTGTCGTTGAGAAGAGCTTTGAGTTTCTGTATTATTCTCATTTTGTCATAGGCTGTTTTAGTTGTTTTGTTGATATATGATTGGAAGCTTAGTTTTTGGTCCAGTATAATACTCAGGCATTTTACCTCAGGTCATTGTGTACCTCAGGTCATTGTGTAGTATTTTTATGGTCATGGGCTTGGTGAATGTTGTGTTGCTGGTAATGTGGAAGACTTCTATTTTTCTGTAGTTTTTGGCGAGGTTTTGTTTAGTGAGTCACTTTATCATTGCCTCAAGGCATTTTGTTAACTGTATGTACTCAGGTTGTTGTGTGTCTCATAATATCATCTGCATAGATACTGTATTGGTCGTTGTGATCTTTTATGGCACATAATGGCTGCAGGTACAGTATATATTAAATAGTAGTAATGATAGGGAGGAGCTCTGTGGGATTCATTGGGGTTGGTCAATTGGTCTGATTTATGTGAACCACATTTGATTTGCTGTTTTCTGTGCATCAAATAGGAAATGAATCATTTCAGGCAGGTGCCACAGATCTCTTTTTCTTGGAGTCTTCATAGAAGTGTGAGGTGGTTGACTGTGTCGAAGGCTGCTGTGATGTCAAGGAAGATTAAGATGAATCCTTAGCTTGCATTGTCAAAACCTATTATTAATCTGTTGAGGAGCAGTGTGAGAAGTGCTTCCATGCTATGCTTAGGTTTGAAGCCATGTTGATGAAGGTCCAGTGGGGCATATTGATCTATGTAGTATTGTAGTTGTTGTTGCACCATGTTTTCAATGATCTTAGAGATAAATGGCAAACTCGAGATGGGCCTGTATGCGCTGGGATCCTTAGGGTCGAGTCTGGAGTTCTTTAGTGTTGGTCTTATAGAGGCTTGTTTGAGGTTGGGGGGTAAGTAACCTTGAGAGAGAGATAACTGAGTGATTTATTGATTTATTTATTTAGCAGTTTTTCTATACCACTGTATCTCCAAGTCTAAGTGGTTTACATGATAACAGAATTGGCCAACAGGACTTTACAGGGAACCTTCTAGTAATTATAACAATAAAGAATGTTAATTATAACATTAAAGAACATTGTAATATTAAACTATAATACATTCCTGTAGTTACATGAGTAAGCAAATTGGATGAAATTGGGGAGGGGGGATTTTGTTTAGAGTGTGAGGTGTCCATTGAGTCCGATCGGTTAAGTTGGGTCAGTCAAGGAAGAGATGGGTTTTAAGTTTTGTTCTGAAGTTTGCCAGGTCATTCGTGGCATGAAGATCATCTGGCTGTGCATTCTAGAGGGTTGGGGCGAACAGGGACAAGGCTCTCTTGGACGTTGTGTGTTTAGTCTTGGTAATTGTAGAAGGAGTGTAGTGTATTAAGGGTGTGTGTTCTGGATCTGTTGTTTGATGTTTTTTTAATGAGGGATTGTAGGTAGCTTGATGACCATTCATGGTTGAACTTGAAGATTGTGAGTAGGGCTTTGTACTTTATACTCTCCTCTATGGGCAGTCAATGTAGGCGTTTAAGTATCAGGGTGATGTGTTCAGCTCTGGAGGTATTGCACAGGATCCTTGCGTGGTGTTTTGGGCTAGTTGTATCGGGTATAGTGTGCACTTAGGCAGACCTTGGAAGATGAGGTTACAGTAGTCTAGGTGGGGGAATATGAGTGCTTGAAACACTGAGTGGAAGTCATGGGGGCTGAGTAGAGGTTTGAGGCATTGTACTGTTTTGAGTTTGTGATAGATGGATTTCATGATGTTCTTGATGTGAGGAATGAGAGTCAGGCCTTGATCAAGTGTGATTCTTAGGTAGCAAACGTCTTGTTTGACATGCAACTGAGTTCCAGCAATGGTTATGATGGGAGGTGGTGAAAAGTGGTTGTTTTTGGTGATGTACAGCACTCTGTCTTCTTGTAGTTTATTGTCATGTTACGTTTGGAGAGCCAATTTGTGATGGCTTTGAAACATTTCTCAATGTGCGAGGTTATGGGGTTGTTGATTGAGAATGGTGTGTATATCATTACATCATCAGCATAAACGTGGTATAGTATGTTATGTGCCTGTATGATTGTGCATAATGGTTGGAGGAAGATGTTGAAGAGCAAGGATGATAGGGCGGATCCTTGAGGGACTCCTTAATCCTGTGTAAATGTTAATGATTTCTCAGTGCCCATTCTGACTTGGCTGTGACGTTCAGTGAGGTAGGATTTGAACCACTTCAGTGTGGTTCCAGTCAGTCCTATGTCTTCTAGTCATTGCAGGATTCTGTTATGCGGGACAGAGTCAAAAGCTGCCTTGATATCAAGAAAAATGAGTATAAATCATTTTTAGGGTATGACTGTTCCTTTTATTAGTTTGTCAGTGAGGGTAGTTAACAGAGTTTCCACCCCATGCTGGGGTCAAAATCCATATTGTTGTGGGTGAAGTGGGAAATGAGCATCAACATGATCTTGGAGTTGATTTTGTATGATTTTTTTATTATTATTTTGGCCAGGAATGGTGGGCTAGTGATGGGCCTACAGGAGCTTGGAAGGTTTTTGCCAAGGCTTGCCAGTTTCATTAGTGGGCGGATGGAAGCTAGCTTCAGTTCTGCTGGCATATACTCTTGTTGGAGTGATAGAGTTACCATCTTGAGTATTGTGGGAGTCAATTCCACTCTTGTTATTTTAATCCAATTTACTTGGCAGGGGTCTAGTGGGGAAGTAGTGGTATTCACGTTTTTGCTGATTTGTTCTAGTTGTTCTGGTGAACTGGATGAGAATGAGTCCCAAGTGATTCTGTTTTGTTTGTGGTTATGGATTGTATGTGTGAGGATTTTGTGCTGGTATTGGTATTCTGAGAGCTGGCTTGGCTTTTGAAGTGGTCTGCATAAGCTGTGGTATCAGGTCTGCCTTTTCTTCTTGTGGCATTGGGTTTTTTCATCATTCTCTTAATTAAGTCAAATAGTTCTCTGGGCCTGTTAAGGGAGCATTGTAGGCTCTTGGAGAAGTATTCCTTCTTTGTGTTGTATGTTGTTGCTTGATATTAGTGGAGTTTGACCATATACTGTATGTGTCTCTGTTGTCTATTGATTTACAACGTTGCCATTGTCTTTCTAGTAATCTGAGCTTGCGTTTCATGATTTTTAGCTGAGTAGTGTACCATGTAGCTGAATTTTGCCTGCATGAGATTGCAGGACCATGCTGTTTAACTGCTATCTTGGCTACTGTCCGGTTCCAGTTTTGAATGAGAGCATTGAGATCTTCTGAGTTGCTATTGATTTGAGGCATGATTTTTCCAGGAATTCTTTCTTTTCCAGATTGTGAAATCTGTGTGTTGAGGCTTGCGTGTGAGGGTCTGTTTGGAAAGATAATATGTATGGGAGTGAAAAGTGGATTCTATGGTCAGACCATGAGACTGTGTATATTATAGGTGGGGGGAGGTTGTTGGTCCTGAGAGTTTGTTATAGCACGAAGATCAGGTTGAGTGTGTTTCCTTTGTTATGTGTTGGTTTGTCAATGAGTTGTGTGTATTCAAGTGTGTCCATTGCATCTAGGAAGTCTTTTGCAGTTTTGGAGTTGGAAGGGGTGAGATTGAGATCACCCAGTAGGAACAGTTGGCTTGCATGTGGGCCGTTTCTGCATGCCATTTCGAGTAGTGTCACGAGATCATCAGAGATTGCTCTTGGTTGTCTGTATGCTAAGCATATTGTTAGGAGGTTGTTTGTTATAGATAATGGGGGTCATTCTGACCTGTGAATAGTGGGGATGTATTTCCGGTTTGGATGTGCAACCCCTGCTATTTTCAGGGGCTGTATTCTGACCCAAGAGCTCCCCATAAGCACAGGGCCTTTGTGCAGGGAATGGGCTGGAGGGAGCAGTGACTGGGCGGAGAGTCAGTGGGCTGTATCACCGGATGTACAGGGCCTATTCAGGCCACAGCCCTGTATGTCCACCGGAGGCTGGTTAGACATGGGACTTATTCTACCTCGGAGGTGGAATAAGCCCTAGGGGTGGAAGAGATCGGGAGACATGGACCTCCAAAGGTCCCAGGGACACTGAAGGTAAGGCCCCGCTGTTCGATCCTTTCCCTAGCTGCGTCCACCGAGGGTCAGGCAGCAGGGAAAGGAAGCTGTTGGCAATTCCAGGCCTTCTGTACTCCTGCTGTGCATCCCAGTGCCATGGTGATGGGATGCCATGGCACTGGCACTCCAGCAGGCGCATAGGGCAGGCTGGCTGGGCAGGGAGAAGGATGTCTCCTGAAGCAGAATGAGGGCATGTCCGGGCCATCTAACTGCCTGATTCTGCAACTTCAGGAATGTCTAGCTCCCACAGTTGCAGAATCGGTACAAGTTTGGCCTGTCCAATTTTCAGCTGTCCAAATGGCCCGGACGTGCCCCGATTGGAATTGCCCTCAATGTGTCTAAACCTGAAGTAGTGTTGATGCTACAAGTGTGGAAGTTGAGGTGTCTTTTTTATGTACTGAAAACGTCTCTACCTCTATACTCAGTTCTTGAGGAGATGAATATGTTGTAGTTAGTTGATAGTAGCTGATTGATTATCACGTTGTCTGATTCAATGAACCAGGATTCTGTGACATACATGATGTCTAGACCATTGTCCGCGAAGTAGTCAGTAAGGATCTGTCTTGTTGAATACTGATCGTACATTGATTAGGGCACATTTCAGGTATTGAGTGTCGTTGGCAAGGTCGTGTTTGGGTGCTTGAAGTGATACCTGTTGTGGCTTGATATGAATGAGATATAGATAAGGTCTGGATCTGGTTCTGGTGTAGGGAGGTGATAAGGTGTTGCGTGTAAGAGTGTATGACTGTTACATGTATGGAAGATGTGGCCTGTGATGTAGTGTGTGTTAGGAGGCAATGAGGTAGAGGAGGCTGAGTAGAATAGCAAGTGTAAATATGTTTGTGCGGCGGAAGTGTTTTGTGTTTTGATTTGTGGGGTGTGGGTGGTGTGTCTATGGTAGGGGCTGATGAAGAGCCTGGCCTTACTGAGGATGTTCCTTGTGTGGAGGAGATTCCTTGTTGTGTTGGCGGTAAGCAGTCCGATGTCAGTCTAGATTCCGCACTTGAGTGTCGAGATCAGTAGATTCCTGGATGATACTGCTGCTTCGGTTTTCCTGTAGGACCCAGGGTCACGGTTGTTGTGCCCTAAGCAGTGAAGAAGTCCTAAGAGGGACCTGGTGAAGAGAGCCTGCAGATTGAGTGGGGCTTGGGAACAGATGTGTTTGTGGTCGGCGCTATGGTGCGTTTCTTGATGGTGCCCTGGTAGTGTCTGTTATTGTGCTCTTTTCTTTTTGTTTCTCATTTGCGTCCCCACCTAAGGGCCACGCCAAAGATCCCTCTGGCGAGGCCCTCAGGGATGAGCCCACCAGGCATGAGTGTGCCTTCACACCCTTTATGTTTAAGCCTGGTACAGTATCCTGATAGGTACCAATGGTGGGGAGCAGGGAGGAGCTTACCTTCTGCCTGCTCCCTTCTGTTGCTGACGATCGGGGTTCTGTAAGATGATCAGCGCCTTCGTGCCCTTTCTGTTTAAGCCTGATGCAGTGTCCTGATAGGTCCCGGTGGTGGGGAGCAAGGAAGAGCTCACCTTTTGTCCACTCCCTTTTGCTGTAGCCGATTGGGGCTCTGTAAGATGGTCAGCGCCTTTGCGCCCTTTCTGTTTAAGCCTAGTGCAGCGTCCTGATAGGTCCCGGCGGTGATGTTGAGTAAGACTGGTCCTAGTTCTTTTCTTGTGAGCTTCATCCATGAAACTGGGCATGGATCTCAGGGAGATATAGCTGTGTTTACACAGGCTATGATGTTGTCCAGTTATTCTGTGGTAGGTATATGGAATGAGTCCCATTTTCAATTGCCATTATGTTGTGTAAATGTGTTGTCTAAGTTTTGGGGGATATGTGCTGACGTGTTTGAATTTTGATTCCAAAACGTTTTCCATATCTTGTGGGTTTATTATGTTGATATCTTTTACCTGAGTGGGTTCTTTTGTGTGTGTGCATGCTATCTCAAACATTTCTCTAGGTTTGATGAGGGAGCTCATAATGAGGTTTGTGTGGTATTCTTTTTTTCAACTGTATATTAGGTGGTTATATTTTTGTAGCATGACTTTATTCTTTTGTAGGTTTTCTTGGTCTTTGGTTTGCCACCATGTATGTTTTAATTTCTGTAGTGCTCTTTAATTCGTTGATATCTTTTGAATACCATGATGCAAGGTGTTTTCTGTGTTTTGATGTCCTCTTGTATGATGCCACTGCAGCGTTGTGTATAGTATTGTTCCAATTGTCAATGATGGTTTCCAGGTCTGTCGTGTTGTGTCAAGGTGTGATATCACTTGTCACAGGAATGCTTCATTGTCGAATTGTTTAAATCTTCTGTGTTCATTTGGCATGTCTTCTTGCTTGTCTGTTGTTGTGGATGTTTTTATGTCGAATGTGAGCATGTAGTGGCCTGACCAGTGATGTTATAGGATAGGTTATAAGGTTTTAGTCCTGCATTTGTTTTGGTATGAAGATGAGGTCTAAAATACCCCGTTTATTGTGTGCTGGGGTTTGCATTATTTGTGTGTAGTGTAGAGCCTCCATGGCGTTCAAGAAGGAGCTGGCATTTTTAGAGGACAAAGGTGCTAAGCGTAGGTCCCCTAAAATAATGAGGGGTTTCCATGGAGTTGAATGTGAACATACTGTTTCTAAAATGTCTGATAGCTCTTCTGCTGTGGTGTTTGGAGCTCAGTATGTAAGGCAGACTATAATGTGCTTGTTAGCTATTGTTATTGTTTTACTTCCCTCAGTGTTGTGAGTGGATAGCATGCTCAATTTTAGTTGTTTCGCTATTACAAAGACTCCTTCCCCCCTTTTTTGTCATTCTGGGACAATTGTTCATGGTGTATGCTTGTGAGGTTATCTGCACACACATATGTTCCAGTTGCTCCATAAGATATATTGATTTAATATTTGTAGTTTAATATAACATTATCAGTGTCTGTGAGCCATGTTTTGGTTATACACATTCAGGGTCATTCTGAGGCACGAATAGGATGTCCATCCCCGCTATTTGTGCCTTTTCCCAGTTCTGTCTATCTTCCACGTGTCTTGTATGGGGAAGGTAGATGGGGGTGAGAAAGGGGTGGATCGGGGTTGGCATTAGGGTGGGCAGTGGGCAATCGTCAGCCCCAGATGTACAGGGCCAATTCTAATATCGTCCCTGTACGTCCGGGGCCGGCGACTTGCACGGGAAACTTATTCCACTTTCAAGGTGGAATAAGTTCCCCTGGTAGCCAGGTATCGGCAGGCTTGGGGCACAGATGGGACAGGGGGGCCGAAGACATTTCCTGCAGCCCAACCCTGGCCTTAGGATGCCAGATTTGGGGTCAGGCTGTGGGGAATCAGCTTCAGGAGCCGGTAGCAGGGAATCGCGGCTCTTCAATGGAGCCGCGGTGCCATGGCGCCGTGGCTCCATTGAAGAACCCTGACTGAGTTAGCCGAGGAAGACCTATACGTGCAGGCCGGATGGAATCGGGGTCCCGGCCTGCACGTGCAGGCCTGTTCATGATTCTGATCCCGCAGTGCTAGACATGCCCCACGGGATCAGAATCGCAACTCCCTCTGTGCATTCGTGGATGCATAGAGGGCCCAGACGTGTGGAATGGAATCGGGCTCATTATGTCGATCTGCTGAACCTTGCTGTAGTTGACTAGTGTGTGAATTTTGCTCCTAGAGTATGCATTTATTAGGGCACATTTTAATAATTGTTATTGAGAGATATGTTGTGCCTTGTATCTTGGTGTAGAGAGGTTTATTTGTATGAGTCTGTGGGGCCTTCTGTATTCCGTTTGGTGGGAGTAGTAACACAGTGTTCTGGTTCAAATTCCTTGTGTTATTGGTATTGTTTGGTTTGCTTGTTGTTGAGTGATGTCCCCAGCATATGTTTGCAAGAGATGACGTTGTAATGTTATTGTGAAGAGGCTATATGTGAGTAGGCTAGTATCCATGGTGTGTTTCGAATGATTTGTTGAGGGTGTTTGGTCGGTCAGTACTTGTGACTCTAAATTGTTCCTTTTGTGCTAGGCTTACCTTAGGATGATATAGTGTTGGGTTACCACCATGCCTGCGGTCCACTCCAAGGGCCACATCTAAGGGCCTTTCAGCGTAGCCCTCTGGCGCAGGCATGCCTGTGATCTGCTCTTTAAATGGCTTGGCTGTCTGGAGCAGGATGATGCCATGCTGGTGGGAGGAGATTGAGGCTGCATGTAAGTTTGGGGGCCTGTTTTCTCCTGCTGATGCTGCCCTTGTGATACTGAGTCCCTAGAGCTCCATGCACATGCTCAGGTGGAAATGCAGGTGTTGCAGCTGAGATTGGATCAGTCACTTTACCTTGTTCGCCACCTATGATCTGCTCGTTAAATTGCTTGGCTGTCCAGCGCAGGATGATGCCATGTTGGAGGAAGGAGATTGAGCCATGTGTAAGTTTGGGGGCCTGGTTTCTCCCGCTGGTGCTGCCTGCCCTTGTAATGCTGAATTCCTGGAGCCCCAAAAGAGGGGGCTCTATAATTAGGCAGAGTGAGGCAGTGGCCTCAGGTGGCAATCTTTTGGGGGCGGCAGAAATGCCCCCAAAAGAGCTGCCTCACTCCGCCTTCAGTTAAAAAAAAAAAAAGGCGGACAAACTGCTGCGGCACCGATATCTTCGAAACAACAGGAAACCAATGCGGACCTCCCAGCAGTAAGGAACCTCTGCTGTTGCCGCGTCGCGCTCTAGCATCACTTCCTTTTGGGGGCAGGATGCGGCAGCAGCAGAGGTTCCCTACTGCCGGGAGACTCCGCACCGGTTTCCTTTCATTTCAAACGCAGAGCAGAATGAACTGGGGGGAGAGGAGGAGGAGAGAAGAGGAATGAACTGCATGGGGGGGGGGGAATGGGAGGGAGCTGACAGGGGCTGGAAGAAAGCTAACACAGGGGGAAAAGAGGGTTGGAAGGGAGCTGACAGGGGAGGAAAGAGATTGCTGAAAGGGAACTGAGAGAGGGGAAAGAGATGGCTGAGAGGGGAAAGAGATGGATGAAGGGAACTGAGAGAGGGGAAGGAGATGGCTGAAAGGGAACTGAGGGGAAAGAGATGGCTGAAAGGGAACTGAGAGAGGGGAAGGGGATGACTGGAAGGGAACTGAGAGAGGATGGGGATGGAGATGGCTGGAAGGGAACTGACATGGGAAGTTGGGGGCTGGAAGGGAACTGACTTGGGAGGAAAGAGGGGGATGGAAGGGAGCTGACACCTGGGGTTGGGACTGGAGGGAGCTGACATTTGGGGATGGGACTGGTAGGTGGCTGGGTAATAGGGAGGAGGCTGGCAGGGAGGGGGCATTGGGACTGGAAAGGAGCTGATGGAAGGAAGTGAAGAAAACAAAAGAAAAGACAAGAAATGGCAGATAGTGTGCTAAGAGAAGACAGGAAAGCAGAAGTCTCAGATCAGGACCAGCATAACCAGAGAATAAAATGGTCAGACAACAAAGGTAGAAAAAATAATTTTATTTTCAATTTAGTGATTGGACTTTGTGCTATTTTTATAGTTTACACAGTATGGGATACTGCATCTCTTATCTGGTGTTGCACTGCATCCAGAGTCTGGCTTCTTGGGGTTTCAGTTTAATTTTTCTCTAAATATTTTATTTTTACTTTAGGATGTGATCACTTATTCTGTACTTGGTGAGAGCCTATGTTTCTAGTGTGTGACCTAGGCTGTGTGTTCTGTTATCATGAGATCTGTACGCAGGGATCTGTACTGTAGCAATTTGCCTTGTTCAGTTTTTCAAATAGGTGTTAGATGTTCTAGGGCCTGCTGCAGTATTTTGTAGTGCTGCTTTTTTTGTATGAGTTTTGGAGGTTTATGCTGGTAATGGTATGGTAGATTTGGCCTTGTAGATCTTTGGTGACTTTTGTAGGGTTTGATATTAGTTTCCAATATTCCTGGTACTGGAGAATATTTGTTAGTGAGATAACCAGAATCATATTTTTTTTTTAAGATATTGAGTTCTGTGGGTGAATGTTCTAGTTCTGCTCTGCACCCACTGTTGAGGGAAGGGATTCTGTTGGTGCAAAATATATGTTCAAAAAGAAAAAGCAAGAACCATAACGCAGTTTATAACAAAATAAAAATGAGTTATAATTTAGTTTTATAAAGTGTGCTGTGGTTCTCGCTCATTCTTTTAGTTCCTTGGTGTGCAAACATCTTGCATTTCCTCCATATTATCTAATTAGCTTTTTGGTTTGGTTCAGTACTGACTGAGTTTTGAGAAGGCGCCCCCCCCCCACTCTATGGGAGGGGGGGGGATGGGGCGCCATCTCATCCTTCACCTCAGGCAGCAGATTGCCTTGAGCCGCCCCTGAGCCCCGTGTATATGATCGGGTGGAAATGTGGGCATTGCAGCAGGGATCGAGTCAGTCACTTTACCTTGTTCGCTGCCTGTGATCTGCTCTTTGGGAAATGTGCCCATGTTCCCTCTATAGCCCATGTTCCCTGTAAAAATAGTCATCGCCAAGTTATAATGCCCTGTTCAATGTAATTTCAGTTTGTTCAATGTAAACCGCACTGATACAGAATAGCACGGTATATAAGAGAATGTAAATAAATAAATAAAAATAAATAAATGTGAATTGCTGATGTCTTTATGTTTTGTTCAGTACAAGAGAAAATGTACAGTCTTTTGATTTTAATTCTCCAGTGTTGCAGTAAATGCTGAATTTGGCGTCTTGGATTTCCCAACTCAGTTATGGTCCTTCTATTTCTAATTTATGGTCCCTTGATCTGTGTTTGGTAAGGGTCTGTTTATGTTTTGCAATGTTTTCTTAGTGTGTAGTTTCTACTGTATATAGAAATCTTCAGCAGTCCCACTTGTTCTGTTTTCCCAGTAGGAATTTTATTGTTGTTCCATAAGATATATTGATTTAATATTTATAGTGCTGTCTTTTCATAAGTAGAGTTGGTGTTGTGTGAGCCCTGCAATTGTTGTGTTATGGTAAGTTTGCTATTGGCCCTAAAGTTTGCAGGGTTTTATGTACATGGTAGTTGGTACTGGAAGATAGTCATGTAGAAATCTGATACATCTAACACCACCACACATTTATTTAGTTTATTTATTTGGCTATTCTTCTATACTGCTCTTCTTCAAGTCAGAGCCGTTTACAATTAACCATAACAGATTGAATTGTTACACTGAATTATGAACAGAATGTTATAAGAGGGTGTAAATTACGTTGAACTATGTACATGATGTTAAATCAGGGGGTACAGGTATATATATATGCAAAGCTAGACCAAAAGTATTATTCTGTCTATGGCATTTACATAGGTGTATTTGTACAGATGTTTAGGTAATTGAGTTAGGATCTTTCTTGTGGTTTTCTTAATCGTTGCTGTTCCACCAGATAATGGAATTTTGGGTAGTCCATCCACTTATCTAAGTTTTATCTCCATAATACTCTATGAATAGGTACGTTTTTTAATTCTTTACAGAATGTTGAGAGTTCATATCTTATCAGATAGAGTGTTCCAATGTCCCAGAGCGTATATACAGAATGCTCTAGTGCATGCCACCTGACTGCTCTTTGTTTTTTCAGTTGGTATACTTAGCATATTTTGAATGTTTTTTCTTTTAGCTCTGTTGTTTCTTGTTATCTGTAATAGTGACTTTAGGCATTTAGCAGATAGACTGTGAGTGATTTTGAATGTGGTAAGCATGACTTTATAGTGGATTCTACTTTTTATGGGGAGCCAGTATAGAAGGTCAACGCAAAAGAGGAAGGCCAGCAATGAGATGGATCGATACAATAACAGCAGCTATGGGTACCAGTCTGTCAACAATAAGCCGCCTGACTGAAGACCGAACACAATTTAGGATAGCTATCCAGAGGGTTGCCATGAGTCGACTCCGACTCGACGGCACTTAACAACAATAACAACAACAGTATAGATATTTTAATATATTGGTCTGATATTTTCCAATCTTGATTTTCTCAGTATGATTCGTGCTGCTGTGTTTTGTGCCATTTGTAACTTATATAGTGAGTACTTTGGTATTCCATGTAAGATGATGTCACCGTAACCAAAATGCAGGAAGATTATTGCCTGGAATGCTGTTCATAAGTCATGTGGTTGTAGTAGTGGACAAAGGTGGTGGAGAGTTTTTATTTTATTGTAGATTGTTTTGACAGTTTTATTGATATGAGAGTTTATGTTTAGTCATTGGTCGAAGGTTATACCAAGGTATCACACTTCTTGTTTTACTTCTAGGTCTGCAATTTTAACTTTTAAGGTAGTTGGTGGGGTGAAGGTTTCATTTCTAGTAATGTATAGAACCTCAGTCTTTTTGTAATTTATTGCTAGACATTGATCTGATAACTAGTGAACCACTGCATTAAAGCAGTTTATTAGTTGTGTGTATTGTGGTCTTTCTGTGTCAAATTGTGTATATAGCATAATGTCATCAGCATAGATGTGATAGTTCACTTTATGAGACTGTCTGTGCACAGTGGCTGTATGAATAAATTGAAGAGGAGTGCAGATAGCAAGGATCCTTGGGGAACCCCTGTCTGTTGGAAGTGTGGTGCAGATTTGTTTGGTCCTATTTTTACTTGCCGTTTGCAATTAGTTAGGTATGAGTGAAACCATTTGAGTGTGTTGTTCTGGATTCAGATTGTTTGTAGGCATGACAGGAGTGTGTTGTGGCAGATCCAATCAAATTCATCTGTTATGTTGAGGAATATTAATACAAATCCTTGTTTGGATTTTTGGATACCTTTTATTAGTCTCTCCATGAGTGAGATTAGTAATATTTCAAATTCATGGTTTGATCTGAATCCATGCCATTGTTTGGTCAAGCGATGCATGTGTGTCAATGTACTCTTGTAGTTGCTGCTATACAACCTTTTCTATTATTTTTGCTATGAAGGGTAGGCTGGTTATGGGTCTGGAAGAGGCGGGTTCCTTTTTATCCAGTGAGGCATACTGAGGATAGTTTTAGACTTGCTGAGTGTTAGTTGTGTTATCTTTGCTACTGTCAATACCAGATCAGATCTCGTTATTTTAATGCAGCTCAGGGGGCATGTCATTATGTTAAGGTTCATTATTATGTTTTCTCTGTTATCGTTTGTTATGGAATTGAAATTTTGCTAGGTGGGATTTGTTGTAATGCTGTAGTATTGTCAGTTTGGTGTGTTTAATTGCAAGCTGTCTCTGTATATGTTCCACCATTAACTTCGGACTTACCATACTGTCTTCATTGTGTTGTTTGGGGAGTCTCACCAGTGAGTTCACTATGTTGAATAGTTCCCTCAGGCGGTTGAGCGAAGTCATGATAAGGTTTTGTGATAATTTCTCTTACATGTATCAGTCATGCTTCTTTATTCCTGTAACTTATCCATGTATAGGTTTTTATCATCTGTTTCAATTTTCTTCATTTGCATTCAATCTGAGTTTCTGTTTCATTTCCCTTAATGCCATGGTGTACCATGCCACAGAGTTTCCTTTTCTTTTGTTCCATTTTTAATTTGGAGCTGAGGCTGCTGTACTTATGATTTTGTTCCAATTACTTATGAATAGGTCTATATTGTTTGTAAAGATAGACAGGAAGAAAATTGATGCTTTTGAATTATGGTGCTGGCAGCGAATACTGCATATGCCATGGACTGCCCGAAGCAAAACAATAACAGCAGCTATGGGTACCAGTCTGTCAACAATGAGCCGAACACAATTTAGGACAACTATCCAGAGGGTCGCCATGAGTCGACACCAACTTGACAGCACTTAACAACAACAACATATTGTTTGTGTCCTCATTCAAATGTGGGGTGATTTCATTTATGAATGTCTCTTGGTCAAAGTGTCTAAATCTAGGATATGAGATTGGTTTGTGGCTATTGTGCTTCATCCTTAAATAGGATATGGAAGTCAATTATTGTGTGGTCAGACCACAGAACAGTTGTCAATTGGAATCTTGCATTGTTACTCTGGTCTATCATCTTGTTGGGGGTGGGGGTAAGGATAAGATCGAGTGTGGCCCCTTTTTCATGGGTAGGTGTGTTGATTATCTGTGCATAGCCTAATGCTCTCATGACTTCTATAAATAAGATGGCTTGTTTAGGTCAAACTGAGGCAAGGTTGAAATATTCTAAGAGAATTAGGCTTTCCTTCAGTGTGGTGTCATTGCATACTATTTCTAAAATAGCAGAGAGGTCATCAGTGGCTGTCAAGGCTCTATATATAAGGCAAATTGTCATATATTTGTTTGAGATGGTTAGCATGTCAACTCCGTCTGTGATCTCAGCAATTTATTAAAGTGTAGGTCACGTTTTGCTAGGATTAAAGTGTAGGTCACGTTTTCCTCTCCTATCTATTCTAGGGCTGCTGGAAATGTCATAGTTTATTGGCTTTAGTTGGTTTAATGTAACCACATCATTTTCCATTAGCCATGATTCAGTGATGCACATTACATCTAGAGCATGGGTTTCCCAATATTATTTTAGAACTGGTATTTTAATCCGAGCTGATCTTACACTGATGAGTGTACCTTGTATGTTCTGTGCTTTATGTTTCTGTTCTTTCCTATTGCATACTGTGGAATCTATGCAATGAATTTGAAATTAGCAGGTGTAGTTTCTGCTTTTTTTCATTTGTGTAGGTGAATCCAATTCCTTTGATGCCATAGCCTTGGATGATTGGAATATATCTCATGTGTGGTGATAGTGATTCCACTTGTGTGATTAGTATAATAATAAATCATATTATGTATATGGTAGCATGTAGAGAAAACATTTTGGTTTGTCTGTCTCAACTTAATGTTGTGGACTTCTGTGTGTAATGATTTTTGTGTAGCGCCCTTTATTTAGTGGCTGTCTATTTTTGTGTGTTAGTCAGTCAATCAATCTTAGCTTTGTATTGTGTCCCCGAGGATCTATACTTGCCATGGGTTGTTGCCTTTGTCAGGTGTATTTAGCGCTTTTCAAATTTCAGACCACTCTAAGGGACATGTCTAAGGGTCCTTTGGATAGGCCCTTAGGCACAGGCCCGCCTAGGAGCAGTGCTCATAAATACTGTGTCACAGGGCTCTTATGCTTCCTGGGGGGGGGGGGGGGGGAGCTTACTACCAAGGGTGCAGGTCTGATCAAGAGACCTGATTGCAGCTTCGGAGGTGCCTGGGGGGTCCAATAAAAATCATCCTCTTTGGGAGATGAGCCAGTATGTGTGCCTTCTCTGCACACTGCTGGGAGCGGTGCTCTTCTTAAATATGGTGTCGCAAGACTCCGATGTTCAAATACTTATTATGACAAAAATAGACTAACTTTAGAAGTGGATTCATCTTCAAAAGCTCATGCCTCAAAAAGTCTATAAGGTGTCACCTGCCTCTGTCTTTTTATTTTTACTCCACACTGATAAGGCTATCCCTCTGAAAACGTTCACTATGATGGGACAAAAATGAGGCTTGTGAAGGATTCTGTTGGAATCCACTGGAATATGGTAGAGAGGAGGCAGCACAATAATCACTCACACAGGGCAGCAAAAAAGATAGCACTGGCCCTACAGAAGCTACAAACCAGTTAGCCTGACGTCAGTATCAGGCAAAATACTAGAAACTTTTTTTTTATTTTATATTTATGCAATTTACAAATTAATCTTCCAGAAAAAATACAGACAATAAAGAAATAGCAAAGTCCTCAATCAAACATAATCAATATTAATATTAGACAGGAAACACAAGGAGCAAGAACAGGAAAACTCCAGAAAAGGAATCAAGAAACTATTATAAAAAACTAAATTACAGAACACATAGACAGACACAGTTTAATAGGACAAAGTCAATATGGATTTAGCCAAGGGAATTCTTGCTTCACCATCTGCTACAGTTTTTGAAAGGGTGAATAAACAGTTAAATGAAGGTGAGATGGTGGACATAGTGCAGAGAAGGCACCCATACCGGCTCACCTCTGGCTCCTCGAAGAAGAGGATTTTCATCGGAGCCCCCCACGCACCTCTGTAGCTGCAATCAGGTCTCTTGATCAGACCTGCACACTCGGCGGTAAGCTCTACCCCCCCCCCCCCCGGAAGCATCAGAGTCCTGCGATGCCATATTTAAGAAGAGCAGGCTCTGATCTGCCTGCCTATCTGACATTACTACCTGGATGTCTCATCACCATTTGAAATTGAACTTGACCAAAATAAAACTTATTATTTTTCCCACTAAACCCACCTCCCCCCTTCCTCCTTTCTCTACTCCTCCCTGTTTCCTCGGCTCACAACCTTGGGGTCGTCTTGGACTCTTCCCTCTCCTTCTCCACATACATCCAAACGATAGCTAAAATCTATCATTTCTTTCTCCACAACATCAGCAAAATTCGCTCCTTCCTTTCTGAACACACTACTAAGACACTTAGGGGTATGTTTACTAAACCGGGCTAAAGGTTAACCCAGGCTATCTGTCACTAGGTCCCATATTATTCAATGTGACCTAGTTGCAGATAGCCCGGGTTAACCGCTAGCCCGGTTTAGCAAACATACCCCTTAGTCACTCTTTAGTCATCTCTCATCTAGACTATTGCAACATCCTCTTTGCTGGTCTCCCTCTGAATCATCTCTCTCCCCTTCAATCTGTTGAAAACTCGACTGCGCAACTAATCTTCCGCCAACCTTGATATGCTCATATAACCCCTCTTCTCAAGTTGCTTCATTGGCTCCCTATCTGCTTCCATGGAGGAGTAGCCTAGTGGTTGGAGCAACAGCCCTGTACCCAAGAGTTCAGTGTTGGATTCCCACTAGCACTCTTTGTGCCCTTGGGCAAGTCACTTTATCCTCCATTTCCTTGGAAGAAAAGGCCTGACAATCTACTTCCGGTCTTACCTTGCCAAGAAAACTCAGGGGTTGCTGTGTCACCAGGCATTGGCGAGGGCTTTGTCACCTCCCACTCAACCAATTTCTAACCCAATCAGTAAGTTTAGGGTCCATCCCTAGGCTGCTTAGGTTGGTCACTCAGTCAAAGAAATCTGTCAGATTTGTATGACAAGGCCTGCCTCTGGTGCAGGCTGCCTCAGATTCTGCAAGCCACCTCGGATTCTGCAAGCCATTGGACTCCAGAAACCTCACCATTCTCTCTTTTAGTAGCCTTTCTAATAATTTACTAACTGCTGTGATGTCATCTAGAAGGAGACACAATCTCTACAGGGAGAACTATTCTGGCAACTGGTAAGAGAACTCACACATGAAGGGGCCATACTGGACTTGGTGCTTTCCAATGGGGAATATGTTTCTGATGTCATAATGAGAGATCATCTCACATCCAATGATCACCAGATGGTGTGGTTCAGTATTAAGACTAGGGCTGATAAAGTCCATTCAAAACCAAGGGTTTTAGACTTTAGAAAAACTAGTTTTACCAAGATGGGACAATACCTCAAGGAGTTGTTACCGGGATGGGAACAGCTGGGGGATGTAGAAAAGCAATGGGCAAAACTGAATGGGGATACATTAATGATAGCAAACCTTTTTGTTAGAAAGGTGAATAAATGTAAGAGGAAAAGGAGGCCGCTATGGTTCTCATAAGAAGTAGCTGAAAAGGTGAAGAAAATAAGGGTGGCATTTATAAAATACAAGGGATCACAGAAAGAGGAAGACAAGCATCTATATTTGGAGAAACAGGAAACTAGTCAGGAAAGCAAAGATACAAAAAGAAGGAGGAATAGCCAATTCAATATAAGGCTTTTTCAGATATGTTAGTGAGTGGAGGAAGGGAAAAATGGTAGACATACTCAAGGGTGAAGGGAGGAATATTTAAAAGCTGATGAGAATAAAGCGGAATTGATTGACAAATATTTTTGTTCTATGTTCACAGATGAAGGGCCAGGAGCAGGACCTCAGAAAACACCCACAAATAGGAACTGAAGAAACAGGGATCTTGGATGATTTTCAGAAGACTGTGTTCATGAGGAACTAGCTTAAAAGAAAAATAGACAAAGCGATGGGACCAGACTGGATATATCCAAGAATGTTGAAGGAATTTGAAGTCATTCTAGCTGTTCCACTGACTGACCTTTTCAATTCTTCTTTGGAGTGGAGAGTGGTCCCAGAGGACTGGAGAAAGGCTTTACACAAAAGCGGATGAGGTTGAAAACTACAGGCTGGTTAGTCTAACCTCAGTGGTGAGTAAATTATTGAAAATGCTGCTAAAAGAGAGAATAGTGAGGTTTCTGGAGTCCAATGGCAGCATGGGTTTACCAGAGGCAAGTCTTGTCAGACAAATCTGATTGATTTCTTTGACTGGGTGGCCAGGGAGTTGAACAGAGGGGAAGCCCTAGATGTGGGATGCTTAGATTTCAGTAAAACGTTTGACACTGTTCTGTCCAAGCAACTTATAAACAAACTGAGCAGTCTAGGGATGGACCTAAAAGTGGCTGACTGGGTTAGAAATTGTTTGAGGAGATGCAACAAAGGGTACAGATAAAGAAGGATGTTACCAATAGTGTGCCGCAGGGATCTGTCCTTGGTCCGATTCTTTTTAACATCTTTGTTAGTGATATTGTAGAAGGGCTGTCAGGTAAGGTTTGCCTCATTGAAGATGATACCAAAACCTGCAATAGAGTAGAAAGCCAGGGAGAAGTAGATAACATGAGGAGGGATTTAGCTAAGCTTGAAGCATCGTCAAGAATTTGGCAGCTGAGATTTAATGCTAAAAAAAATACGGGGTCATGTATTTGGGCTGCAAAAATCGAAGAGTGCAGTACAATGAAGTTGCAAAGTTCTTCTGTCCATGAAAGAAGAGCGAAACTTAGGCGTTATTGTTTCTGATGATCTTAAAGTGGCTAAACAGGTAGAAAAGACGACAGCAAAAGCCAGCAGGATGCTTGGGTGCATATGGAGATGAATGGCCAGAAGTCTTCTCTGATCCGACCTCATTTGGAGTATTATATGCAATTCTGGAGACCACACTTTCAAAAGGATAGAAACAGGATGGAGTCAGTGCTGAGGGTGGCTACTAAAATGGTTAGTAGTTTTAGTTATAAAGCATATGAGGACGGACTTAAAGATCTTAATAGGTATACATGTATGTACACATATGTATGTGTAAGGTGGGATAGGTGAGACATGATAGAGATGTTTAAATACCTCCGTGGCATAAATGCACAAGAGGAGCACCTCTTGCAATTGAAAACAAGTTCTGCTACAAGGGGAAATAGGAGTAATATGCAGAAATATTTCTTTATGAAAAGAGTGGTAGATGTGTGCAATAGTCTCCCAGTGGAAGTCATAGAGACAAGTCAGTCCAACACAAAAGCACGAATCCACATGCACTGAACAAACACAGTCAAAAACGTGGATAACACAGGAAGAATACTTTTATTAAACCACTTTCAGCCAAGGCCCGACACAGGCCGTGTTTCGCTATATCTTCAGCAGGGGCTAAGTTTGGCTATACTGCAAATGCAGCTTGAACTTACTGAACAAAGATATTTTTCTCATAAGAGATCTTTAAACACATTCACCATTGTCAATATTGCTATAACTGCCGGGATGTGTACTAGACTTTCTTACAGTTCTTACTTTCTTTCTATTCAATTTATACTTGATGTTTTAGATCATCATGGAAGTCAATTATTGTGTGGTCAGACCACAGAACAGGAGCTTGTTAAACCCAAGATGATCTAAAACATCAAGTATAAATTTAATAGAATTCCATAAGTAAATGTTTCTGGCTCTAAGTACAACTTTACTGAATCACAAGGAGATATAAAACCTTTGGTACTCTATGAAGAAAAAGAAGACTCAAGCAAATGATAAAGAAGCTATTTTCACATGCAGAAAAAGACCTATTTTAAACTGTGGTGGGAAAGCTGTAAGAAAGTCTAGTACACATCCCGGCGGTTATAGCAATATCGACAACGGTGAATGTGTTTAAAGATCTCTTATGAGAAAAATATCTTTGTTCAGTAAGTTGAAGCTGCATGTGCAGTACAGCCAAACTTAGCCCCTGATGAAGATATAGCGAAACACGGCCTGTATCAGGCCATTGGCTGAAAGTGGTTTAATAAAAGTTTTCTTCCTGTGTTATCCACGTTTTTTGACTGGGTTAGGTCGTAGAGACAAGGACAGTATCTGAATTCAAGAAAGAATGTGTTCAAATGCAGATCTCTAAAGAAAAAAAGGGGAACTATTGTAGTTGATATGGAAGGGCAGACTAGATAGAAACATGATGGCAGAAAAAGACCACATGGTCTATGTATCCAATTCAAACTTTGCTTATTGACCTATAACTGCATTCATTCTGCTGCTCCTCACTACCTTTCCTCTCTGATCTCTCCCTACACCCCTCCTCGGGTGTTCTGCTCTTCTGGCAGATCCCTTCTATCTGTGCCCTTCTCTTCTACTGCCAACTCCAGATTTTGATCCTTCCACCTTGCTGCTCCTTATGCCTGGAACAAACTGCCTGATTCTGTACATCAGTCTTCAACTCTGACCCTTTTCAAATCCAGGCTGAAAACTCACCTCTTCGAGGCCGCTTTTGGATCCTGATCTGTTTAGTATCCTAAGTGCTTTTGTATCATTCCCCTGTCCTCAACTGTTGTCTGTCTTGACTAGACTGTAAGCTCTGATGAGCAGCGACAGTCTTTTACATGTGTCTGTACAGCGCTGCATATCCCTTGTAGTGCTACACAAATGATCAGTAGTAGTGTATGTGGATTTTCAGACAAGGTCCCTTTCATGAGAGACTCTTCAGCAGATTAAAAAGTTATGAGAGAGAAGGCAGGCCATATTGTGGATTGGGAACTAGTTAAAAGATAAAAAAAAACAGTGGGACTAAATGGTCAGTTTTCTAAATGGAGAAAGGTGAATATTGGAGTACCCCCAGGGATCTGTACTGGGATCACTTCTTTTTTAATGGGATGAGTGAGGTGATCAAATTTGCAGATGAGACAAAGTTATTCAAAGGTCTTAAATCACAAGAGGACTGTGAAAATTGCAAGAGAACCTTGAGAAATCAAGAGACTAGGTATCCAAATGGTATGTGAAATTTAATGTGGACAATGGCAAAGTGCACCTAGGGAAGAATAATTTAAATTACAGCTACACAATCTAAGGTTGTCAATTAGGAGTCACCACCCAGGAAAAGGATTTAGGTGTCGTCATGTATAATACCTTGAAATCCTTAACGCAATGTGCAGCGGCAGCCAAGAAATGTATTGCTATGAATTATAAAGAAAGGAATGGAGAATAAAATAAAGGATATCATAATGCCTCTGAATTGCTCCATGGTGCTACTGCACCTTGAGTATTGCATGCAATTCTGGTGGCCACATCTTAAAAAAAGATACATTGGAATTGGAAAAGGTACAGAAAAGGGCAACCAAAATGATGAAAGGGTACTCCTATGAGGAAAGACTTAAAAGATTAGGTTTTTTTCAGCTATTTATTTATTTAACAGTTTTTATATACCGTCTTTCTACAATTCAAGACAGTTTACATGTAACATAACTGACAGTATTAAACAACTGTTTACAAAGAACATAGAACAAGGTAACAGATTACATAGAACGAGAATATGTGGCTATATAAGTAACATAGGAACTGGGAAACTGATAAATAAATAACTATGTACAAAATATTATTTACACTAATATGAATCGTTTGTTTACCTAAAAATAGCAAGGGTCACTGAGATCTCAATTAGATGGACTAGTAGAAGGGTGGGAGTAGTGGAGTGGGAGTAAGGAGGAGGAACTAGGGTGGTAGGGAAAAGTGTTCGAGGAAGAGGTAAGTTTTTAATCTTTTTCGAAATTCTGCGTGGCTCACACAGTTACGTAGGTCATGGGGAAGGGCATTCCATAGGGAGGGGGCATAGAGAGAGAAGGCCCTGCTGCTAGTAGATTGTTTAAAGTGTATCTTGGATGTAGGAATAGATAGAAGGTTTTTAGTAGAGGAGCGGCGCGTTCTTGTATTATTAGGGAAGGCTAGGAGGGGGAAAGGCAAGGAGCTGATTCTTTTGAGATAATCTTATGAATAAGGGTAAGCACTTTAAATTTAGCTCGGAGTTGGATTGGGAGCCAATGTAAGTCATAGAGGACAGGTGTAATATGGGATCGCCTAGGGTTGTTAGTTATTAAACGTGCTAGTGTATTCTGTGCAAGTTGGAGAGGTTGGATAGTGGATTTAGAGAGGCCATGATAGATAAGATTACAATAGTCAAGTGAGGGGGTTGTGAGAGCCTGACAGACAGTACGAAAGGAGTTGGGGCTTAAGAGGGGCTTGAGGTTACGGAGAGTATGTAACTTTGCGTAAACTGCGTTGGTAGTTTTCTTTATATGATCAATGAAGGAGAGGTTCTGATCGAGGATGATTCCAAGATATTTCACTTGGTTTTTTATAGTGAGAGTGAGGTCGCCAAGGGTGAGTGTTGGGGGAGGGGTATATAAGGGGTTGGAGAATACTTGGAGGATCTCAGTTTTGGATTGGTTAATAAGTAGGTTGTGTTGGGAAAGCCAAGATTTGAGATTGGTTAAACATTCATTTAATTTGGTAAAGTCAGGGTTAGTGAGGCTAAATGGTGTGAAGCACATCATATCATCTGCGTATAATTGGTATTGAATGCCAGAGTTTTGGAAAATTTTGCAGGCAGGTTGGAGGAAGATGTTAAAAAGTAAGGCAGAGAGGCTAGAGCCTTGGGGGACACCTTGCTTTAGTATAAATGGGAGGGAGGTGTCACTACCAATACGGACCTGTTGTGTTCTAGAGTCTAGGTATGAGCGAAACCATTTAAGAGTAGTGCCTCTCAGACCTATTTCATGAAGTCTGGTGAGGAGTTGATTATGGGGAAGAGAATCGAAGGCAGCAGATAAGTCGAGAAATATAAGTAAGCAACCCTGAGTAGGGTTATGAGTGTGTAAATACAGTGAGTCTAGAAGGGAGGTTAGGAGGGTTTCAACTCCATGATTCTTCTTAAATCCATGTTGGTATAGGTCAAGAGGAGAGTGGTCATCTATGTAGTCCTGTAGTTGGGCTTGGACAATTTTCTCAGTAATCTTTGCTAGGAAGGGTATACTAGAGATGGGTCTATAGGAGGAAGGGGAGGTGGGGTCAAGTCTAGATCCTTTTAAGATGGGGCGGATAGAGGCATACTTAAGTAGGGGAGGTACAGATCCAGACTGGAGGGAGGATTGTACAATGGTCTGGATGTAGGGGCTGAGGGATGTTCTGGTGGATTTTATCCAGGGGGCAGGACAGGGGTCAAGGGCAGATGTAGAAGCATTCAAACTATTTATGACATTAGATATAGTTTCCGGGGTGACAGTGTGAAATTCGTACCATGAGTTCTCTAGTGGTTGAGTATTATAGACTTCAGGTGGTTGGGAATTGTTTGTTAGATGGGGAAGGGAAGAGGGGGGGAGGAATTTAGATGCCAGGTGGTCAGCTATAGCTTGGGCGGATATTTTAGATGGTTGGTCATGTGGGTTGGGGTCTTTTATTAGGGATTTGGCGATAGAGAAAAGTTCCCTTGGTTTGTTGAGGGCACGCTGGATTATGTTTTCATTGTATTCTCTTTTATGATTAATGGTTTCAGTGCAATAGGATCGGAGTTTAGTTTTATAGGTATTGTATACATCTGGATCTTGTGTATGTCTCCATTTGCGTTCAAGCCGTCTAAGCTCTCTTTTGAGATTTCTCAGGGTTGTAGAAAACCAGGGGGCTTTTCTGCGATGTTTGTTAGAAAGATGTTTAGGTGGGAGTAGGGATGCTAAGGATAAAGCGTAGTTACTCACCTGTAACAGGTGTTCTCCAGGAGCAGCAGGAATCAGTCCTCACTTATGGGTGACGTCGGCGCCGACGGAGCCCTTGCGGAGCAATTTTCCCCAGCTTTCAAAGAAAGCCTTTGGGAATTGCAGCGCGCATGCGCGGTCGTCTTCCCGCCCGAGGGTGCCATCTTAGCCAGTCAGATGACATAGCTAAAAAAGACAGCATAAAAATTTGCAAAAAGAACATAAGCAGACGATTGCAACTCCAAGGGGAGGAGGGAGGGTAGTGAGGACTGATTCCTGCTGCTCCTGGAGAACACCTGTTACAGGTGAGTAACTACGCTTTCTCCACACCAAGCAGGAAGTCAGTCCTCACTTATGGGACTCCCAAGCTCAAGGCTACCGGAGACCCTAAGCACAAAAAATGAGCTCCCTCTAGCTCAGCAGCACAGAAGGATAGAATCTTCGCTGAATTATCACCCACCGGTAGCCCACATCCGGGATGGAGGGTAGGAGTTGCTCAGACCTCAAAGAGATTACGGAGGACTGCCTGTCCGAAAGCACTGTCCCTACGGGACTCCCTCTCGAGACAGTAATGGACCGCAAAAGTCTGGCTCGAAGACCAAGTAGCGGCCCGGCAGATGTCTGCCAGCGGAACAGAGCGGAGGTAAGCCACTGACGTGGCCTTTGCCCGAACGCAATGAGCCGTGACTCGACTTTCTAAGGCGAGTCCGGCTGCCCCATAAGCCCAAGAGATACAGTCCGCAACCCAGATGGACAGAGTACGCTTGGAGACCGGGAGCCCCAATTTATTGGGGTCAAAAGACACAAAAAGCTGAGCAGCTTTACGGTGCTCCCGCGTACGGTCAAGGTAGAAGTTCAATGCCCTTCTACAGTCCAGGGTATGGAGGACCGTTTCAGCTCGGCTGGAGTGTGGTCTGGGAAAGAAGGTTGGAAGTACCACCTCCTGATTGATGTGAAAAGGGGAGACCACTTTAGGCAGAAATTTCGGGTGAGTCCGAAGGACTACCCTATTCTTGTAGAACCTAGTGTAAGGGGGATCAGACACGAGGGCCTGCAATTCACTTACGCGTCTAGCGGAAGTGAGGGCTATCAAGAACAGTGTTTTCCAAGACAGAAAAACGGAGAGAACAGGTAGCCATAGGTTCAAAAGGCGGACAGGTGATCCGCTGCAAAACCACATTCAGGTCCCAGTCAGGCGCTGGCGGGCGCAGAGGTGGTTTAAGTAGAAGGAGACCTCGGAGAAACCTCGCTACGAGAGGGTCGTTGGAGAGAGGTCTGCCGTCCACCGGCACATGATGTGCTGAAAGAGCACTGAGGTGAACTTTGACGGAGTTGGACTTAAGTCCCAGATTAGAGAGGTGCAGCAAGTACTGCAAGATCACCGACACCGGGCAGGAGAAGGGATCCTGAGACTGTTGGGTACACCAGACTGCAAAGCGACGCCATTTAAGGGCGTAGCATTTGCGGGTAGAAGGCCGTCGCGAAGCCAAGACGACCTCCTCCACCTCCGCCGGCAGGAGAAGGGGAGCAAGGACTACCCTCTCAGCAGCCAGGCCATGAGGTTGAGAGACCTGAGGTTGGGGTGCAGTAGGGACCCCTGATCCTGAGTGAGGAGATCCGGTTGTACCCCCAGAGGGATTGGATCCTCCACCGCCAGTTGCAGCAGGAGCGGAAACCACGGCTGCCTGGGCCAGCGAGGGGCCACCAGGATCATGAAGGCTTTGTCTCGGAGAACCTTGAAAAGAGTCCGAGAGACTAACGGGATGGGAGGGAAAGCATACAGAAGGCTCCCCGACCATGAGATCAGAAAGGCGTCCGCCGCAACCCGAAGGGGGTGTGGCTGACGAGAGCAGAAGCGAGGAAGCTGCCGGTTGTGAGGACTGGCAAAGAGATCCACCGTGGGGAGGCCCCACTTGAGGAAGAGCTTCTAAACTATCAAGGGATCCAGACGCCACTCGTGCGGCTGGAGGACCCTGCTGAGTTTGTCCGCAAGGCAATTTTCTTGGCCCGGGAGATAAACTGCCTTGAGGAGAATGCCGTGACTGACGGCCCAAGAGCAGAGCTTCTGTGCCTCCCGGCAGAGGAGGAAGGAGCCCGTGCCCCCCTGTTTGTTCACGTAGAACATGGCAACTTGATTGTCCGTCTGGACAAGGACGGACTGTTGGGAAGTCAGGTGGGAGAAGGCCTTGAGAGCTAGGCGGATCGCCCTGAGCTCCAGGAAGTTGATCTGCTGAGCAGACTCCCACGTGGTCCAGAGGCCCTGAGTACGTGCCTCTTGGCAATGTGCTCCCCAGCCCAGGAGGGATGCATCGGTGGTCAGCACCCGGGTCGGTTGAGGTGACTGGAAAGGCATTCCGAATATCAGGTTCGGCTGCCGGAGCCACCACCGGAGAGACGAGACCAGCGGCTCGGAGACGCGCACTAGGTCTGCTAGGCCGCCTGTGGCTTGTCGCCACTGCTGGCGGAGACACCATTGAGCAGACCACATATTCAGGCGGGCATTGGGGGTCACATGGACGGTGGAAGCCATATGGCCGAGCAGTCTCAGGAAGCGCCTGGCGGAGACCAGGGGCTGGCTGCGAAAGCGGTCGGCGAGGTCCATGAGCCGTTGAGCCCTGTCGAGCGGTAGGTATGCTCGCGCCTGAGGAGTGTGCAGCCTCGCGCCGATGAACTCGAGATCCTGTGAGGGGAGCAAAGTGGACTTTACGAAGTTTATAACAAAGCCCAAGTGCTACAGCAGAGTCACCGTGCGGCACGTGGCGTTGGTGACCTCCTGAGCGGACGCTGCTCTGATGAGCCAGTCGTCGAGGTACGGAAAGACATAGAGGCCGTGAAGCCGGAGATGGGCCGCCACGACCGCGAGACATTTTGTGAAGACTCGCGGTGCGGAGGACAGGCCAAAGGGCAGTACTCTGTACTGGTAATGATTTCCTGCCACCACAAACCTTAGGTATTGGCGGTGGCTTGGGTGGATGAGGATGTGCGTGTAGGCATCCTTTAGATCCAAGGAGCATAGCCAATCTCCCTGCTGGAGGTAGGGCAGAAGGATTCCAAGGGTAAGCATTTTGAACTTCTCCCGCACAAGGAACTTGTTGAGGTTGCGCAGGTCCAGGATGGGTCTGAGGCCCCCTGTTCTCTTTGGTATCAGAAAATACCTGGAATAAAAGCCTTGACCTCTCAGGTGGTGGGGCACCGGTTCCACCGCCTGTTCCTGCAGAAGACCTGCTAATTCCTGAAGGAGTAATTCCCTGTGCAGAGGGGGTCGCGGAGGTTCTCCCGGAAAATAGGAGGGAGGGACCTGATGGAAGTGGAGAAGATAGCCTTCTCGCACGACTCGAAGCACCCAGGCATCTGCGGTGATGCTGGACCACCTGTGGGCGAAGTGAACCAGCCGGCCTCCGGTGCTGGGAGGAACCAGCGGGGGGGGAGAGGCTATGCTTTGTGAGTCAAAAACCCCCACCCTGCTGAGCAGGGGCTGGTGGTGCAGGCTTGGGGGCTTGCTGCCTACGGGACCCGTTACCCCGTCCCTTGGCCTGCTGGCCCTGTTGGGGAGCTGCAGGGGCCTGATAATGGGGGTATTGTTTGTAGGCAGCCGCCTTCCTCGGGTAAAAGGACTTTTTCCCCGAGCCCTTCTTTTTCTGGGAAGGGGCGGAGGTCTTCCTAGAAAGCCTGGTCCTGGTGAGAGTCTCAGTCTCAATTTGTGCAGCCTTTTCCGCCATGGGCTTGCCAAAGAGGTTTTCGCCTCGGAAGGGGACATCGACCAACTTGTCCTGCACCCAGGGCTCAAGGTCTGACGACTGAAGCCAAGCCTGTCGGCGGGCACCGATGCCAGCTGCGGCCACTCGAGCCGATGCTTCAAAGCCATCATAGGCTGCTCGGGACATGAACTTTGAGCATTCCCGAATGCCAGTGGACAAGGCCAGGAACCTCCGCAAGGGTTCCTCGGACAAACCAGCGGAGAATCCGGCTAGCTCTTTAGCCAGATCCCGGAGATACATGCCCATGTATAGCTGGTAAGTCTGGACACGACGTGCGAGCATAGAGCCCTGGAAACACTTCTTACCAAGGCCATCCAGGTTACGGGCCTCCCTGCCAGGAGGCACCGAGGAGTGCATCTTCTGACTCTTAAGACGATGCATGGCCGATTCCACTACCATGGAATGGTGTGGTAGCTGTGCCTTTTGAAAGCCAGGGCTCTTGCGGACTCGATAGATAGAATCGACCCGCTTGCTCAGGACCGGCGAGGAGGCCGGACTCTCCCACATGCGGAAGAGTAGTCGTTCCAGCATAGGAGGAACCGGTACAGTAAAGTGTTCCCTCGCGGGAGAGTCATACTGGAGGGCGTCGAGCTCTTCGGCTCGAGGCTCCTCCTCGGGATCCGCAGGGAAGGCCAAAGCCTTGGCCATATCCCTAACGAAGTCCGAGAACCGGGCATCCTCCGGGGGGGACTGCTTCCGAGGCTCAGACTCCGGTGAGTCCGAGGGGACACACCGAGTCCGGAAAGAATCAGGTGACTCTTCCTCTTCAGACTCCCAGACCGACTCCGACGAGGACTCGGTGGGGTCGGCCCGGGCAGGGCGCGGCGCCTGCCGCCCCGACGCCGAGGGAGTCAGCGTCGGCGACCTCGGTCCCGAACGGGAGGCCGAGGGTGACCTCGACCGAGGATCGACTCGAGTTCTCATCGACTCGAGGATCGGCTCGGTCTCCGGGGTCGACTTGGACGTCGACGTCCCGGCGGTCGGGGCAGCGGCGCCAGCGAGGCCAGCGAGCAGTGCCCGCTGCTGGTCCATGAAGGCAGACAGTCTGCTCTCCAAGGCCGTCAACCTGAGTCCGAGCTCAGGTGACCCAGCAGCCCCCGACTCGGGCCCCGACGGCGTCGGGCCCGACGTTGGCTGTCGCGGAGGCGAGTCCAGAAGGACTACAGGACTTACCCGAGCAGGCATCTCCGACTCCAGGCGAGGTCGCTTCGGGAGGTGTTCCTTCTCCAAGGACCCGGGGCGGCTATCGGGGCTATGCGACCTGGCCCTCGCGGAACCAGGAGCGTCCACCGACGCCGCCCTCGCAGGTTTCACCGTCCGACGATGGTCCCCGGAGGGAGAACCCCGGTCGGAGGAACTCCGGCGACGGTCCGAGCTGGAGCCTTTTGACGCGGAGGCCTCCGACGAGGTCCGGGTACGGCTGGGGTCAGCGAAGATTCGATCACGCTGATGCCGCCGACTTCTCAACGCTTTTGAGGACATTTTGCCACAGGGCCCACAGATCAGTTCCTCATGATCCGGGCCCAGGCAGCGGAGGCAAAAGTCGTGTGTGTCAGTTAGTGACATATTTCGGTCACACTGACCACACCGCTTAAAGCCACTGGCAGCCATCGGGGGAAAAAGGGCCCCTGCGAGGTCAAAGGACCGGGCTGCCAGGGAAAAATCGAAAACGAAAGCTGACAAAGTCAGAAAAACCGAAAAAAAGTACGAGGACTCGTGACCGGCGTCGCGAGTCCGGGCGGGAAAACGATCGGTGAAGGAAAAAGGATAAAATAATGAATAAAATCGACTTTTTCGCGGGGACAAGACGGGGACGTCTGTAGGGCTCCGCGGAAAAAAGAAGACTGGCTAAGATGGCACCCTCGGGCGGGAAGACGACCGCGCATGCGCGCTGCAATTCCCAAAGGCTTTCTTTGAAAGCTGGGGAAAATTGCTCCGCGAGGGCTCCGTCGGCGCCGACGTCACCCATAAGTGAGGACTGACTTCCTGCTTGGTCCTGGAGAATGTTTGATTCCAAGAAGAGATGGTGGAATTTAGATTGGGGATTTTGTCATTTAATTGGTCAAGTGAAGGAGTGATTTGTTCTAGGAAGTTAGCTGCATTGAATGGTTTGAATTTTCGAATGGGTTGAGGAAGGGAGTGAGGTTTATTTTGAGAAGATGAGTAGGGGACGGTGAAGAAGATAATGGAATGGTCAGATCAAGGAATGGGTTGGATAGTATGCTGGATCTGGTCTTTGAGATGAGGGTGTTGAGGGATGAAAATTAAGTCGAGGGTGTTACCTTTAGAGTGTGTAGGGTTATGAAGTATTTGGGTAAAATGGAGGGCGCTCATAGCTTGGAGGAAGAAGGAGGAATTTGAAAAGGAAGTGGAATGTAGGTTTAAATCACCTAAGATTATTAGAGGGTGTGATGTAAGATGGGGGGAGCAGGCAGTATCTAGGATCGTGGAGAGATCTGAGGAGTCTGCTTGTGGTGCTCGATATATGAGGTGTACGGTTAAAGTAGAGTTGGAGACAGTAATAGTGTCCAAGCCTCGGGTGGAAGAGGATTCGATAGAGGAGAGTTGTAAGCTGGATCTAGAAATAATAGCTACACCACCTCCTCTACCTTGTAATCTGTTAGTAACATTAATTGAGTATAAATTGGGGCATATTTGATTTAGTAATACAGTGTCAGAATCATGGAACCATGTTTCGGTAAGGCAGAGTATATCAAGGTTATTATCAGTAATGATATCAGCAAACAAGGGGATTTTGTTTCTGGATGAACGGGCATTAAGTAGGGCACATTTGAGGGGGGGATGGGGTGGATTTGAGGGGGGTGGGGGATGTAGGTTGTGGTTTAAAGTAATGGGTCTTAGTTTGCAAGAACGGTGGTAGGTGTTATAGGTATTATAGTGGGAGGGAGGTGGGGGGAGTAAATGCCTAGGGGAAAAGATTATTGGAATGGTGGCACTGGGGGTTAGGGTGAGGGCGTAAGGTAGTGTGAGTAAGAGTAAGTATGCTATGAAAATAGATGGCTAATGGGAGATATGATAGAGGTCTATAAAGTAGTGAATGAAGTGGAACGGATAAACATAGATTGATTGTTTACTCCTTAAAAAGGAGAAAGACTAGGGGACCCACAATTAAGCTACAATGTAGCATATTTAAGACTAATCGGAGAAAATATTTTTTCGCCTCAATGCACAATCAAACTCTGGAATTCATTGCCGAAGGATGTAGTAAAAGCTGTTAGTATAGAGGGGTTTAAAATAGGTTTAGACCAGTTTATGGAGGAAAAGTCCATAAGCTATTACTAAAGAGGACCATGGAAATCCACTGCTTATCTGGGATAAGCAATGTGGAATCTGTCTAGCATTTGAGAACCTGACAGGTACTTGTGACCTTGATCAGCCACTGTTGGACACAGGATATTGGGCTTGATGGGCCTTTGGTCTATCCCAGCATGGCAAATCATGTGTTCTTATTCTTTTGACTTCCAGGTCTCATGATCCCACAGGCCAGTCCTAGAAGACCTATGGGGTGATCAACATATTAATTTAAATGCCAGTTGTGGTGCTGCCCCTCATTATGGTTATGGTTTTAGGCATTTGATATACCACCCTTTACTATGTGTATCAGGGCAGTTTACAGATATATTCTAACAGGCTCTTTTTATTCCCTCTTCCTCAAAGGGCTCACAATCTAAGCATGCCTGAGGCAATGGAGGGTTAAGTGGCTTGCCCAAGGCCACAAGGAGTGATCATAAGACTGGAGACCCAAATCCCTCCAGCCTGAGGTAGCCTGTTCACATTATGGCTCACTCCACCATCAATCCTGGCGCTTTCTCTTCAAAGAAGGGGGCTGCAGAGAGTGGCAGTACTGAACACGTTCATGTGCTACTGCTGTTGCTTTTCAGCAGAAACTGTGAGGAACATCAGGGAAGGAAAAGAAGGAAAGGTAAAGTCAGGAAAGAGGAGAAGGAAACCTATTTGGTTCTCCAAAGAAGTAGCTGCTCAAATAAAGGCAAAAAAACACAGCTTTCACAAAATTCATAAGCTTGCAAACAGAGGAACACAGAAAGGAATACAGGATCAAACTAAAAGAGACAAAAAGAGAAATAAGGAAAGCAAAATCAAAGGCAGAGGAAAAGATGGCTAAAGATGTGAAGCGTGGCGACAAAACTTTCTTCAGATATATTCGGGAGAGGAGGAAAATCAGAGATGGAATTGCAGGACTCAGAAGTGCTGGGAACGGACTCGTGGAAAGTGACATTGAAAAAGTGAAATTGCTAAACAAATACTTCTGCTCTGTTTTACTAAAGAAAATCCTGGAGAAGGACCACCTGTGACTCTCAAATATAAAAATGGGAATGAAGTAGATACCACACCATGGGACTGGATGGGATACATCCCAGGATACTGAAAGAGCTCAGAGAGGTTCTTGCAGGGCCATTAAAGGATGCTTTCAACAGATCCTTGGAAACATGAGAAGTTCCTCAGGACTGGAGAAGGGCTGACGTGGTACCTCTTCACAAAAGTGGTGACAGGGAAGAAGTGACAAAACACAGGCCCATGAGCCTTACCTCGGTGGCAGGAAAAGTAATGGAGGCGCTCCTGAAAGAGCGAATAGTGAACTTTCTCAAAACCAACAAGTTGCATGATGCGAAGCAACATGGTTTTACCAAAGGACAATCTTGCCAAACAAATCTGATTGAGTTCTTTGACTGGGTGACCAGAGAACTAGATCAGGGGCATGCGATGGATGTCATCTACCTGGATTTCAGCAACACCTTTGATACTGTTCCTCACAGGAGGTTTATCAATAAACTCAGTAGCTTGGGGATAGGTCCCAAGGTGGTGAACTGGATCAGAAATTGACTGACTGACAGACAGAAGGTGATGGTAAATGGAGCTCACTCGGATGAAAGGAGGGTGATTAGTGGGGAGCCCCAGGGTTCGGTTCTGGGCCCGGCACTGTTCAATGTATTTGTGAGTGATATTGCTGAAGGACTGAATGGAAAAGTCTGGCTTTCTGCAGATGACACAAAAATTTGCAACAGAGTGGACTCCCCTGAGGGAGTGGATAACATGAGGAAAGATCTACAAAAGCTGGAAGAATGGTCTAAATCTTTGCAGGTAAGATTTAATGCAAAGAAGTGCAGTGTCATGCACTTGGGAAGCAGAAATCCAAGAGAAATGTAAGCGATAGGGGCGAGAGGTTGGTGTGTACGGACCAGGAGAAGGACCTTGGTGTGATTATTT
The DNA here is from genome assembly GCA_033557465.1 of Ichthyophis bannanicus. NCBI lineage: Eukaryota > Metazoa > Chordata > Amphibia > Gymnophiona > Ichthyophiidae > Ichthyophis > Ichthyophis bannanicus. The sequence continues at coordinate 300,816,660 of CM066031.1, read as the reverse complement.
CTGAGGATCTCAAGGTGGCAAAACAGTGCAACAAGGCAGTGGCGAAAGCCAGGAGGATGTTGGGTTGCATACAAAGAGGAATTACCAGCAGAAAGGAAGAGGTACTAATGCCACTGTATAAGTCGCTGGTGAGGCCTCACTTGGAATACTGTGTTCAGTTTTGGAGACCATATCTTGCAAAAGATGTAAAAAGACTGGAAACTGTTCAGAGGAAGGTGACCAAAATGATTTGGACCCTGCGTCAGAAGCCTTATGAGAAGAGACTTGCAGACCTAAATATGTACACTCTGGAGGAGAGGAGGGACAGGGGGGATATGATTCAAACCTTTAAATACTTAAAGAGAAATAATGAACAAACAATCCTCTTCCAAAGACGGGCAAGCTGTAAAACTAGAGGGCATAACATGAAGCTGCAAGGGGGTAAACTGAAAGGCAATGTCAGGAAATACTTTTTCATTGAAAGGGTGGTGGATGCTTGGAATGCCCTTCCGATGGAAGTGGTGGGAGCAAATACAGTGACAGAATTCAAAATGGCATGGGACAGACACAGTGGATCCCTTTACAGCAACAGGATAAAATCAAAATAAACTTAGCTATCTAATTTCTCAACAAATAGGGGTGTCCTGCATGGAGTGGTGGGTTCACCCCTAAACAAAGACATGGGGAGGGGTGGCCTGCACGGAGCGGCAGGTGCACCTACTCTTGCCATCTTACTGGGCAGACTGGATGGACCATACTGTTCTTTATCTGCCATCATTTTCTATGTTACTATGTTATTATGACAGATAGAATGGAGTTAGAGATGCAGAAAAAGGAAAACCAAAGAAGGGAAGGATGGAGAAAAGATGAGGGAAGGAGGAGAGGTGCATGCATGAGATCTGGGGAGAGAAATGCATTAGCAGGGTATGTGGAGGAAGGGATGTGTGAGAAGAAAATACCATGAACTAGGACAAACAGAAATAAAAGAAAAAAAATAAATGGTATGCAAGAATGAGAATTAATGTAATTTAATCAACTCCCTTCTGAAATTCAGTCTTTTGATAATGGCACTCTGTCATGTTCTTAAAACTTTCTTGTTCCAAAATGGTTTTGGTTAATTGGAATCTTTTTATGTTTAATGAAGCTTATTTTACATGGCTTTTATTGTAATATGATTGTGTGGCTGTGGATTTTAGATTTCATTATGTGTAATCCTCTCTGAACAATTGGGATATCGCAAAATACAAAACTTGTATTATATAAAATTAAATTAAACTAAACTCAAGTGATGTGTAATCTGAAGTAACAAACAACCAAAAGGCTGACAATGAGTCTAAAATAAGAAATCCAAAGGTTTAAAAATGTTTCATTGAAAGCATATTGGGTGTTATTTTAAAAGTGCAATTCCTAATTTTGGCATCTGCAAACAGGCATGCAAACATCCAAATCAAAGACAGCTCCAGAGACATTTTAGAAGCCGGATCTGTGGACATCTCCAGGACAAGGGCGTCCAAGTCTAAAAAGGGGCATGATGGAGGCATGGCTGGGCGATATCTAAGAATATGGATGTCCCCACCTGATCCCAGAGATGCCCTGAACATCCCAAATCGCATTTAAAGTTCAACTTGCTCCAGGCATGAACAGGTACCTGAAAAGTGCTTATTTTGTCAGGCAAACATACGGAAGGTGTGAAGAAGGAGCTACACTACTACCACCTATATTTTATCATATGTCAACGAACACCCCAACGGGGAATGGCAGCTCATGTTTGAATTTTGCTATGCCGCTGGACGTGCCATTATGCTAGCTTTCCTGAGATGGATGTCCCTCACCCAAACATTCCTGGTGCGAATGTCTTTCTGCCTGTTCATGTGCAAATCCACATCCACGTCAGAGATGTCTATGTTCCGAAATCTGCCAGAGACACAGACACGATTGGCATTTTTCTGCACGTTCTGCCATGAACATCCCCAATTTAACTTGAAAGTCCTTTCTAAAATCATAGTAACATGAGATCCCACGTGATGCGTGAATGAGCAGGACAGGTTCTTGTTCGCTCCGGGGCTGCCCTGAGGAATATCCTGCTTTTTACTGATCTTTCGATAAACTACAAGGCAAACTGCAGCAAAATAGTTAGTGCCTCCACACAGGTACATGAAACGGGGGCCGAGAGTGGAAAGAGCTATGCCGAACCCGACAAAGAAAGACCGGGAGAAGCCTGGCAGGCCGAGCACCTCGCCTATAGCAATGGTGCAGCAGGCTGTCTCGAGTGTGGGAAACATAGATTCAGCGACAGAAGATCTGGCCAGAGAGTTTGCAAACCTATTGGAGCCTAAATTTGATCAAGTTATTAAAAAGCTTGAAACCTTGGGGGACTCACTCTCAGAGATTGGGAGAAACGTGGAAGAACTGGAACATCGAGTGTCAAGTGTCGAAGATGGAGAAGGGCGTCAAGAACGAGAGCGTGCCGAACAACGGAAACAAATAGAGGCCATGCGTTTGAAGATCGATGACCTCGAAAATAGATCCCGAAGAAACAATTTAAGGGTAGTTGGAGTGCCTGAAACCATGACTGATCGCATGCTCTTGCCGTTGTTAGAGGAATGGCTCCCCAAAGAATTGAGCCTATCCGCACTGGTGGGAGAGTTGAGGATTGAGCGTGCACACCGTCTGGGCCGGCGGCGGGAGGACCAACAGAAGCTACGGGTGGTGATCATGAAGATACTCAGTTTCCAACACAAAGTTCAGCTATTGCGTGCTTATCGAGAGAAAGGGGACTTAAAAGCTGGACAATCATAGACTTTTGCTATTTCAGGATTATTCGGTGTCTGTGGCCGATCAGAGGAAAGAGTTCACCCCTGTGTGTACAGAACTGTTCAACCGAAAGATTCGCTTCACGCTGGCTTTTCCAGCAGTCCTAAGGGTATGGCACCAAGGAAAGAGTTTCGTGTTTCAGTCCCCGAGTGAGGCGAAGCGTTTCTTGGAGGCCGTGAGAGGAGGCGGTGATGGAGCGGGGGATGCTGTTGAGGCCTGCAATAGCAGAACTGCCGGGAGATGACCGTGATGGGAGAGGCAGCGTTGAAGCCGAGATGAAAGCCTAATAAGGACAGTGTACACTGCGGTTAGCTCGGCAGACATTGAAATAGGCACCTGTATGCCAGGGCACGTATTATATATATGTTTGTTCAAGTTTAAAATTTCTGTAAATGCAAATGTAATTTTAAAAGTTGTGGTGACCGGAAGGGTACCTGGGGGCAGCCCTGTTGCATGGGTTAGGGGATCGGGCCTCAGCGGGGTAGGCTGAGGGTTTGATTTTGAATGCAATGTATGTAGGGAAGGGGGGGTGGGCAGGGGGGGTGTGGAGGTAGGGGGGTTGGGGAGGGGGGGGAAGACGGTATACTAGAAGTCTGTGTGTCACCATGGGTCAGTATACTACTAACAGGTCCACTTTGGAAAAGGAGTCGGGGGGAGGAACGGGATAAGCGCATTAGTCCACTGAGAGGAGCAAAGTTCTGGGCTGAGGCTGGGCAGTCCGGGATGTTTGGCAAAGTAGGAATGACCTTGGCTACTATGGTGCCAATAAGAGGTGCCTATGCAGCATGATTTGAAAATAACCTCGTGGAATGTGGGGGGAATCAGCACTCCGGTTAAAAGGACAAAAATCCTGCAAGCCCTAAAGAGAGGGCGGGTACACATAGCACTGTTGCAGGAAACTCATTTGAGCCAAAAAGAACATGGTAAGCTACAAACAGACTGGGTGGGGCATGTTTTTTCGGCTTCTTCAGGTGCAAGGAAGCGGGGAGTGGCGATCTTAGTGAAGAGAGGGATTTCCTTAGAAGTTATGTCGGAGGAGTGTGACCCTCAGTGAAGATTCCTCTTTCTGCATGCCAGGATCAATGGGGATGAAATGATGTTGGGGAACATCTACGCTCCCAATAGCTATGATCATAAGTTTTTCAAGCTAATTTTGCAAAAGATATTGGGAGCACCGCGAACACCATTGATCTTGGCTGGGGACTTCAATTGTCCGCACGACCCGGCACTTGATAGGTCACAAGGAGTGAGAGGAGGGAGGGGGGAAGACTGGGACAATAAAGGAGTGGGGTTTTGTGCAAAATGGGGGATTTGCTGGATGTGTGGCAGGTTTGCATGGAGAAGAGAGAGATTATACCCATTTGTCTAGGGCGCACCAGTATTGGTCCCGGATTGACTACATATTAACTTTGAGGGATCTATTTAATAAGGTGGTGCGCTAGGAGATCGAGCCGATAATAGTATCAGACCATGCTAAAGTAACTATAGATCTTAAAGGAAGGTCCCGCCCGGGGAACAGATGGGCATTTCCCAGACATCTTGGGCATAATGAGCAGTTCAGAAAGTATTTGGTCCAGAAGTGGGAGGAATACGTAATGTTTAATGACTCACCGGAGATAAAAGTGGCGACATTTTGGGAAGATGGGAAGGCAGTTATGCGGGGCCATATCATAGCTTATGTGGCAAAGGAAAGGAAGAGAGTTAATGCAATTATTTTGGAATTGGCTCGCACTCTCCAGGACGCTAAGAGAAGTGCAATTGCGACTCCCGGGAAATTGAAATTCTATCTAGACACGCAGAGAGCTCTGAATGCTGCGTTGCAGGAGAGGGCGGTGTACTCGGCTCAGTACTATAGACATCAGTTGTTTCGATATGGGGACCGTACAGGGAAGCTGCTGGCAAGATTAGTAGGAGGTAAGGGAGGGGTGCAGGCGATAAATGTCATTAAAGATAAGACTGGAGTGAGGCAGACTGAAGGGGAGAAAATTCTGCAAGTATTTGGGCAGTATTATCGAGAACTGTATACTCCGGAGTCAGAAAGTAGAGAGTGAGAATGGGAATTTTTAGAGAAAATTCAGCTTCCGAGGTTGACAGATCTGCAAAGGCAAGAGTGAAATGCGAGTATTACGGGAGAAGAGATACAAAGAGTGATCACTAATGGGAAGTCGCATAAAGCTTCTAGACCGGATGGGTACGGGGTGGAATTCTACAAAATGTTGATGGTTTCACTTACCCCCACTCTGATGGCTCTTTACGGGGAGGTGGGCGAAACTGGCTCCTTCCCGAGAGATGAGGACAGCAGCAATAACCATCATACCAAAGGCGGGGAGGGATCCAGAGGATCCGGCTTCATATAGGCCCATTTCACTAATTAATTATGATATGAAGATTATTGCATCAGTTATGGCGACCAGGCTGCAAAAATTCTTGCCGGGGTTGGTTGGAGGACATCAATCGGGCTTTGTCAGAGAGAGAGATGCTTTTGTGAATATCAGTAGGGTCCTCTTAGGAATGGAGCAGTGCATAGCACAGGATACCCCCCTGTTGCTGGTGAGCCTTGATGCTGAAAAGGCTTTCGACTGCGTATCCTGGCCCTATATGTTTGAGGTATTGAATAAGTATGGATTTGAGGGGGCCTTCTTGGAATGGGTGAAGGCATTATATAGGAATCATGTATCGCGAGTGGGGGTAGGTGTTCGCAGGCCTTTTCTTTGGGAAGGGGTACGAGGCAGGGATGCCCCTTGTCCCCACTGCTTTTTGTGTTGCAATTGGAGCCTTTGCTAGTGACCCTTATCAAGGAGAGGAGGGTGCAAGGGCTATCGTGGGCCAGAGGAGGTATTAAACTCAGTGCATTTGCGAATGACATGTTACTTTGTTTACGTGATCCACAATGGTCGCTAGAGGCGGCCCTGCAGATATTGGAGGCATATGGATCCTTTTCAGGGCTGCATATTAATCAAGATAAATCTTTGGCGCTTGATATGGGAGGGAATGTTAGAGATAGCTGGCAAGGGGCTTTTCCGTTGATATGGGCGCAGGGGCAAATTAAGTACCTCGGTGTCCAAATACCAGATCATACTGCAAAGTTAAATGAAGTGAATGTTAGACCGATGATTGATAAAATGGTTGGTAGGCTGCAGAAGTGGCGGGACCTCCCACTGACGTTCCTGGGAAGAGTAGCGCTTATAAAAATGGTAGAGATTCCTAGGTGGGTGTACTTATTACGTCACCTCCCTTTATGGGTGAGTCGTAGGGATCTGGTGATACTGCAGAAACACATAGCCAAGTTCCTTTGGAAGGGGCAGAGGTCTCGCATTGCTCTCTCGGCGATTATGAGACCTAGGGAGGAGGGGGGGACTGGTCTGATTTCTCTGAGTACATACAATCTGGCCTGTCTCCTCAGGCCTCTTCGGGACATGGTGGGGACTGGGGGGGAGGTATTATACCTCTGGAGTTGGTGGATGCTATGTCTGCGCCTCTTCATAGAGTGTATTTATTGCATGCAGATGGTGGGGTTCTTCCAGTAGCTTGGAAGCAGTCGGTGTACATGGCGACTCTTAGACAGGCCTGCAGGGTGCTATGTCAGCAGAAAGGCCTTAGTTGGAAGTGCACTGATTGTCTCCCTCTCACAGGGAACAAAGATTTTGTTCCTGGTAGACAGGGGACAGTGTCAAACGGGTGGGTTAGGAAAGGATTAGAATACATTGGACAGTTGCGGATGGAAGGGACCGAGGAGTTGGACTCTTTTCAGTCCTTGTTGCAGAGATATAAACTAGAGAATAAAACATTTTACTTTTACCTACAGACCCGACATTACGTAAGGGACCTTCAAAGAACCATGGGATTACAGTTGGGCAGGGGGGCGATGTGGGTCTTCTTAGGCTCAATGGAGGGAGCTATCTCAGTACGGAACTTGCGACAAGAGCTCCGGCCAGCAGGTGAGTGAAGTGAGTTGGAGAAGTTAGCACGGAGGTGGGCCCGAGATACTATGCCGCAGATGGCCGCAGATGACCGCAGCTATGCTCCAGGAGGCATTTTCAAAGATCAAGTCTATTTCAGAATCTATGCGCTTGCAAGATATCCAATATAAATTCTTGTGGCGAGCTTATGTACCAAATGTGTGGGTGGCTAGGATGGGGCTGACCTCAACAGATTTGTGTACATTGTGCGGAGTGGAGAGAGGGACATTAATACATCGATTCTGGTATTGTTCAGTAATTGGCAATTTCTGGAATGCGGTGTGGCTTCGGCTGAGGGGTTGGAGGCCGCAGGATAGGGTGCTCTCACCAGAATGGTGCCTATTTGGTGTCCAGCAAGGGGGAGAAGTTATGCAGAAGGAGTGTAGGGACTTATATGAGAGAGGGTTCATCATAGCGAAACAATGCATATTAAGACATTGGTTGGCAGATAAGCCCCCAGGAGTCCAGGAGTGGGAGCAGGGAATGCGGGAATTACAATTAATGGAATGGGCTACGGCACGGCTCTTGGGAGGAAGGAAGTTAGAGGTGGTTGGTATAATATGGGAAGGGGTTGGATAATCCCCCAATGGATGGATGTCCCTGCATAGGTCGAAATGGAATTGAGTCTCTTGTATCGGAGGGCCCGTAGGCTCAGGCAGCGTGGGGGGGGGGCAGTAGGATAGGGTCATGGATGGACCTGATACGGGAGGTGGTGGGCTAGATAGGAGGTGATGGTGAGACACACACGGATCAATGATACAGTCTAGGGGGGAGAAGGGTGGGTTGGGTGTGTGGTCGGGGGGGGGGGCTAAAAGGGGGATCTTTCTTCTTCTTTTCTTTCTACCATCGTGATTGTTTAGCCATTTGCTCTGTCTGTTTGTTTGGCTGAGGATTATATATATATATTTTGCTGTTAGGATGGGGGAGAGGTATATTAGTTGGAGGATGCAACCAGCATACTGTGACTGGGAGTAAGTGACGGCTGTGCTATGTAATGTGGAGAGGGGGTATGTATATGGTACTGGACGGGGTTGGTATAAGGCATATACACTGAATTATTGCTTGTTTATGGTTGTGAAATTCTAATAAAAATGATTTTCAAAAAATCATAGTAACATATATGGTAACATAGTATATGACGGCAGATAAAGACCAGTATGGTCCATCTAGTCTGCCCAGCAAGGCGGCAAGAGTAGGTGCACCTGCCGCTCCATGCAGGTCATCCCTCTCCATGCCTTTGTATAGGGGTGTACCCACTGCTCCATGTAGGTCACCCCTATTTGTTGAGAAATTAGATAGTTAAGTTTATTTTTATTTTATCCTGTTGCTGTAAAGGTCACCACTGTGTCTGTCCCATGCCATTTCGAATTCTGACACTGTATTTGCCCCCACCACTTCCATCGGGAGGGCATTCCAAGCATCCACCACCCTTTCAGTGAAAAAGTATTTCCTGACGTTGCCTTTCAATTTACCCCCTAGCAGCTTAATGTTATGCTCTCTAGTCTTACAGCTTCCCCGTCTTTGGAAGAGGTTTGTTTGTTCATTAATACTCTTTAAGTATTTAAAGGTCTGAATAATATCTCCCCTGTCCCTTCTCTCCTCTAGCATATACATATTTAGGTCTTGTAAACTGACAGTCCAGAAGTACCAGGCAGTGGTGGCCTTAGTGGTTCAGGCTCTGGACAACAGATTTATTTAGAACTGCTTAAAGATTACATTACCTATAAACCTGTCAGACATTTTTTTTATTTCACTTTTCCCTATTCATGACATTGCAGTGAAAGTTGTTTCATGCATCATAATAATTTGGGTGGGAATCAGGTAAAGCATTGGAGAGGACTAAGGGGCATGTTTACTAAAAACCGCTAATTTGCGCACCGCAAAATAGCGCACTAAAAGCGGTACTTAAGAGCGCTTAAATGCCCCGCAATCGTGCGTGTCACCCCCGCACAGGTGCGCGGCACAATAACGGGCCCCGCACAAGTACGGGCCAGCAAATGTCCGATAGAGGCGTGGAACGGCTAACGGAGGGCGGAGGAAGGTTCCTGAGGGGCGGAGAGAGGGGTTTATTGGGCGGGGAAGGGGAGGGGAGAGGCTCCCCGCACATTATCGGGGCCGAATCCCAAAGCAAAACTACCGCGAGTGAAACACTCGCGATAGAGGGCATTTAAAGGGAAGAGAAACCATTTCCGTCAGCAATGTACAGCAAAATCGGGGAAACCTGCAAAACGTGAGCAGTGTGATACATGTGCACAGCACAAAAGTGAAAATAAAAATAGAAAGTGACCACAACAAAAATATCACAAATAGTAATGCAGCTGGGGAACAGTTATAGTAATGGGCAAATATGGAAAACACACCCAGGAAAGCTCCAGAAAGAATAAATGAATATTGGAAGGGTCTACGGAGCGGAGACTCATCCAAAACAAATGTCCTTTTTGGAGCTTTCCTGGGAGTGTTTGCTATGGTTGCCCATTAATATCACTTTTGCCCAGCGTGGTGATATATTGTCCCCCAGTGTCTGTGGTCATTTCCGGGGTTTATGTGCACGTTTGTCACCAGACAGAGTGCATGTGCCCACAGTAAAAATGCGTAGAGCAGGGTTTGTGACTCCATCCTGCCAGGTATACTACCTCCAGGGGCTGCATTGTCTCTGTGACCATAGTGTGGTGCAACGGACAGAGCCAGTACCTCTAGGACCAAAGGGTCAGAGGTTCAAATCCCAGCTGGGGCACATGCCAGCCCAGCTCCTATATTTTACCCACCACTAAACAAAGATAGCACAGACACCCCTGTATTGCAGGGAACATAAGCATGGGGAAAATACCTATATTTTACACAACACTGCAAAAACACAACAACAATGGGCATTACCTACAACCAAATCCCCCAAATGCAGTCCCGTACTGCCACATTGCAATCTGGTCATCTGCTGTTTCTGAGAGAAGCTCATGCCAGCATGTTGGCGGACAAGTACATGTGGTGCAGGGGGCAGTGGCTGCTAGCCACAGAAGACAGAGGCCTAGCCATGTGCAGGCTGGCACAGTCCACTGCAACAGACAGGCCCTGCCGGATCCACAGTCATGGATGTTCCTGGGAAACCAGCCAATCTGTGGCTACACGGTGGTGCAGTGCACACAGACAGTGCATGCAAGAACAGAAGGTTACAGGTTCAAAGCCCAGCTGGGGCTACCGCCAATCCTAGCCACATATTTTTCCCACACCTACACAGTGATAGTAAGGACACACCTTTCGTGTCGAGGACATATGCAATGGTAATACGTCTATCTTTTACCCCACTGAGCACAGACACCATGAACAGGGGCAGTACCTAGAGCAGACTCTCCCAAATGCATTCCTGGTGTGCCACACACCAGTCAGGTTCCATGCTGCCACTCATACAAATGCCTGTGCTGTATATCTATGCACCACCCCCATGGCATGTAGATGTAGCTCATGCATATTCATGAGGGACAGCAGGAAAACACGAACAGTGTGATGCAGACCTGGACTGGGGTTGGGAATCTCTGCCATAAAGCAGCAGCCAACAGGGGCAGACACACCCACACCCACAGGCCCCATTGGCCAATGTCTCCTGGAGAGGCAGAACAGTGGACCCTGCGTGCATCTCCCAATACTAGCACCTGCATACCTTAGCAATGTCACCCTACACCTGAGGTATACGGTACACAGCTCTGAGATGTTTGCTAGGAGTACTGGCAGATAGATATCCATACGTTACGCACATACTGCTAGTTGACCCCATCAGAACAATCTGTTAGGTGTTTGCGGGACGTGCTCCAAGACTGGCCTCTGACGGTGTTTACCACCCTGGGGAGTGACCCCCAGCAGTACTGCGCACCATATCCATGCCTTGCCGTGCCTAGGACAGGTTTGGTGGCCAAGGCTAATTACCTCCTCAATAGTAGCACCATGCTGGCATAGGTGTGGAAGTGTGTGTCTGTCTATACAGTGGGTGCTGGCTGCAAGCCCCTTCCACAGCCCACACTGCCAGCACTGTTGCCAGTATTGGCCTGCTAATGTGCATAATGAGTAGCAAGGGACCATGGGTATATCTCAGACAGGGTGGGCTGACCAGGATGCAGCTGCACAGGGCATAGGGCACTGGCAGGGACATGGTAGTGCCCGGCCACCACCTACACAGACAGGGGGACCTCTGTATGTGCTGCTGGGGGATCACTCTCACCCTGAGTGTGCAGTGATGGCAGCATGGCTAGGCACACCCATAGTGCTGTATTGTGTTTCTCTCATGTGATATATATGGGTTTCCTGTTGGGGTCTTTTCACTGACTTATCTGCTTGTGTGTGCTGCCACCCCAGTTGTGGGTGCATGCATTTCCATCAGGACCAACCAGCAGACTGAGCACAGATGGTATGTGTCTTGATGGAGTGCCTTGCAGGGTGCAGTGGCCGATGGCTTGCTGCAGGAGAATATCAGATAGTGGTGGGGTGCATCTATGAATATCCAGGCCTAATGTCTGTCTGATATTGTGTTATGGATGTGTGTGGAGCTGCTTGGACTGCCCTGTGGGGGGTCTACTTCCCCAGCAGGACTGGTGTTGATGGTCGACTCTACTGCCATGGGGGGGGGGGGGAAGAAAGATAGTATGGGGATCTGTTGGTGGGAGACCCTGTTTTATCCACCTGGGGGGGGGGGGGGTGTTCCACTAACTGTGGCAGACAGCGATCTCCAAGATGTTTATGCAGCACCTACCTATTTCACAGGTTATTGCTGCTTTGGAGCTCTGGCATGGCCGCATTCAGCCATGCAAGGTGTTGTGCACCTGGTCCTGGGCGCATCATCACACACTCAGGGTGGGCATAGTAACCGCATAATGTGATGGTGTTTAGCTACTCTTTGCCGTTTGTCCACCCACTCAGGACACCCTACCAGGCTGAGGTGCTGTGTGGGTGCACAAGGACACCTCCCCCTACCAGGCCGGGTAGCTTTAGGGGTGCAGTTCCCGTCTTGTGTGCATCTGTGGACAGCTGATTTGCATGTGCAGTGCATCATGGGTATGGGTGGCCTAACCCTATCCTGTTTACACCAGCAGACTGTCTGTGATGTGACATGCAGGCTATCTGCAGCCAGGCAGGAGCTTGCTTACAGCTATAGAGGTGTAGTCCAATGGTTACGCCACTGCCTATGCAGCCAGAGGTCATGGGTTCATACCCACAGTGGGGTTCTGTGATAGGGTTTTCCAAAGCATTTTTTACATTTACTGTACATATGTTGATGCCTGCAATAACACCCTCAGCGTACTGTACCCATAAGGTGCCTCTGAGGGTGCTTTATTGGGCGCCCTATAGGGCACTTTATGGTTGGCATCCATATAGGGTGCACTATACATTATCCTGTGTCACAACATACATGCTGCCCTATAGGGGACATTCTAGGGTGCCTTGGCGGACGGTGCACTGTAACATGTGCCTTATGGTCCGCCTTATGTTAATATGCTGTGAGAGTGTGTTTGCTAGTAGTTATCACAAAATAGAATTAAAAAGCCTCCTAAAGCACTCCACAACATAAAATATACTGCCTCAGCTAGCCTTTTTCAATGGGCATTGTGAGGGATTGAACCCCTGGTCCCTGCACCATTGGTCAGTGTCTTAACCATTGTGCTGTGGCTGTGTTCCTTTGCTTTAGCATCAGCGCACCGCCTTGTGGCCATCAGCGTGCCGCATCCTGCTGCCCACAATGAACAGTGCGCCACCTTATGCCACCCCACAATGAACAGTGCGCCGCCTTATGCCGCCCCAATATGAACAGTGCGCCGCCTTATGCCGCCCCAAAATTATTTTGCCTCCTGACACACATTTCCACATTCAAGGTGGTGCCTCAGCCAGCCTTTTTGGGCTGCACACACTGGGGGATTGAACCCGTGGCCCCTACACCATTGGTTATTGTCTTCACCGTTGTGCTACGGCTCTGTTCCTATATGTGCCCAGCTGCACCCCACTTAGCCTTCCCACGCGCTAATGTGGGCCCCGCACATTAACACGACGCACACACATACGGTCTTTTTTTTTTTTCCTTTTTTGGCCTGAACCGCCCACTCCTTATATGGCACAGGCACACTACCGCGGCCCCGCACGTTAGGAATGTTTAGTAAACATGCCCCTAAGAGTGCTTTGCTTAGTTCTTGGACTGTCTAGCAAGCATTTTATTCCGATTTTATTTTTTCACAGAAATATATCACACATGATATCTGCTAAGATGTGGCTTTCTCATTAGAGCAGCAGTGTACAACTCAGGCAAAATTATTGGTCCTTGAGAAAAATAGTTTTTGAAGGTTGTCTGTATTCAGACAACAAAGGTTAAAAAACATCATTTTAATTTTGGTTTAAAAAGTTGAATATTTCTTTATATTTTGCACTGTGCAAGAGGAAATGCATATATGTTTCTAATTCTCCAGCATTGCACTGCATAGAGAGTCTGGCTTCTTGGAATTTCCAATTCAGTGTTTGCATGTTTCTATTTACAATTTGTAGTTCCTTATTCTGTATTTGGCAAGGGTCTATCTATGTTTTGCATGTGAAACCATGAAGAGGAATTCTAGCATTTTAATTTGTTGCTTTGAACCATTATTGGGGGAGTTTCTGTGGATGTAAGGTATTTTTAGAGCACTGGATCCGTAGGTTTTATTCCAAGGTTCAGTCCCATCCTGCATAAATACCAGACTTCACGCCTTCTAGGGGTAAATAAAAACCCTCAGTAGTTTACAGTATATTTGTCCCAGCTGTTTTTCATCTATAAATTGGGTACTTCTCTTTTTCAAGATGCTTGATATGATAAAGTAAACATTCAAAATGCTTGTGCTTTGGAAAATAATTTTTGGGGGGGGTTGTATGCACAATCTGGAAAAATGAAAGAGGGCCCATCTACAAACGTTTGTCCAGGACCTCCATAAGCAGTTAAAGCAGCACCTAGTTAGTGCTGAGTGATTATTCTGTGAATCATACAGAGGAGCAGATCCTCAAGGACCAAGAAATGCAGTCAGAGACAGAAATATTTCCCATTTTATCGGGTGCCACAGAGCTGATCAAAAGCAACGCCCAAGAGTAGCTCAATAGGTTGCCTATACATTACAGCCTATGAACTCCAGAAGGAAGCTGTCTTTTGCATGATGCAAGTACCTACAGCAAATGTGGCAGTAAACTTGAGAGATTGAGGTCATACATCTCATACCTCTGTTTCACAGCAAGGTTCATTACTGCCATGGTATGCGCAAAACTACACCATTTAGAGACATTACCCCAACTGAGAGATAATCATACATGTGGCACGTGGTACAAAAGACTAGATAGCCCAAATCTCACTGCTGGACCAGTATCTGCATCTTAGTGTTGTTGTGTTGTTTAGCTAAAGTTATTGAGAGAGTCAAGATACTTAAACTAATCTGAAGTCCCTTAAGTTTATTAGGTATATTTTATGCTATTATTTTGTTTGCTTCTCATTGAGCTCCAAAGGATCTAGAATTAATCTATTGATAAGGATTAATCACTTGATGATAAAAAGCCCCAATTAAGCCCTGTGGTGAAAAATGTGCATTTTAGTTTAAAAGCCTATTAAAGATTGACTTCATCCTACCTTAGGCACAAATACAAAGCTTTTAAAACTGACCTACTATTTACCTGACATTTTGAAATACAAATAGAAAGCTTTTAAAATAGCCTACTACTTGCCTGGCTTTTAAATAAACACAATTTATCTGTTTAACCCACAATCTCCTTTTCCCCAAGGCACAGTTTCCCAGCAAATAAATACTAGCACATGCAGATTCCTTACCATCAGGGGCTGGTCCTGTTTCAGAATCAGCTCACTTTGGAGAAGGAGAAGGAGAAGGAGAGGGAGAATGCATCAGGCTGATTCAGGAACCAAAAGGGGAGACCTCAGAAATTTAAGACATGTGTCCTGGGAGTAGCCTGATAGAGGCTTTTGAATCAGAGGAAGCATCTCTTGCTGTTGAGCTGTGTTGGTGACAGCTTGGAATTTAGTTTTTGTTGGGAACATATCCCACAAGGAATTTGCTTTTTGAAACACCACCATGGACCTAAGAGCCTTAAGAATCAAGTTATCCCAAGTAGAAGAGAACCCGGGAGCTCCCTGATGTGCTCCAGTGTCCTACCCAAAGGTGGAAAGGGGTTATACCTCATTTTTCCATAGCTATGTAAACTCCTAGCACACCCACCTTTGCTTGGTCTTTGTATTTTGAATGTGAGGATTTGGCTTCCTAATTTTTTTTTGCTAACTTTAAAGAATGACAGAGACAAAGATCATAATCTTTATTTTTAAATATTAGTAACACTACATGAACAGAAAAAGGGTACCAAAGGTCAGAAACAGAAAGACCTCTGGAGTAATTGGTTTACAGGTAATACAGAACAATACTCTTCTCATTAACTAAGTATCAATAATGCTCTGCTAACCAAGCAATACCAATAACAAATTAATACAGTAAGCCATTAGATCATTAAAAATTGTGTCGTTTTACTCTCAGGTCCTCTGCATCATGAACAAGCCAAGCAGCAGTGAATCTTAATTAATAAAAAGTCTAAATCAAAGCTGCTGCAAAAAATATTCTCTAGCAAACTGGTAACAGATCAAAGAAGTACCGTCATTTTTAAGGAAGAAAACATTAAAAGGAGGATAGCGGTCTCTTGCTGGAAAAGGACATGCAAGTAACAAGCTGCAGAACTCTAAAAATGGCTCTAGTTGGTGTTGCACAGAAATAAAATGTTAAAGAGAATCAATACATTATGCAAATGAAAGGTTTGTGAGAACAGCAGTAAGCGAAAATGCACTCTTGCTAGATTACAGGAGATGTGATTATCAGCTTTCATGCCATTTTAAGATGGAGGCGACGCAGTTCAACACAAGGTGATACACAGTGCTGACACAAATTGGGTATGCCAGTTACTTAGATGGATGTGTAATCGTTGCATAATTGTATATCAGACCCAACAGTTAAGGTATGCAGAGGAGCATCTGAGAATCTCCAACAACCTAAAATCTATTTCTCAAAACTAAAAATACTTTGCACAATAACATTTCAATCATTCATCTACACAGAGTTATAGGATGTCATTAAGAAAGGAAATGACTTCATTGGCATTCACAGTAACTGACTAGATGCTACCATGCATAAGATAGGTATGAGCATTAGGAGGAGACCAAAATCACTTTGGTGGCTTCCAACCAGAAGATAATGCACCAGTAATGATAGACAAAGGTTATAACACCACATGATGTTATAAGGTTCGTCAAATATTTTGCTCAGAAGCCAGAAGGAAAGTGATAGGTAGGTGCATAAATGCCTGATGCACGCCAACAAATTCAAACAGTCCATAGCATGCCTGAGGAAGATCCTAAACTGGAGCTTTCGGTAAATTGCAGGAAAGCTTCACTACTTCTGCACCATCTCTCAATTTTGAAGTGCCTTCTGTCATTAGAATGTTTAACACTTACCATTCAGGGATAATGATGGGTAACACGGTAAATGAATGCACCTTACACCATGAGCAATCAACTCCCTCTCTAAAACTTTAACCAGAGAAGCTCAGTCCACATATACAATCAAACAAAACTGTGCTCAAAATGTTATTTCTGTGTAATGCGGTGCAATGCTATGGTACTGAAATTGGACAAGTCCATTTTAGTGATTCACTTTGGTTGACTTCTTCTTCTTCTGTTCCTCTCTCTGCTTCTGCTTCCTCCTCTTGCCACTTTCTTTATGTCCTAAGAAAACAAGGCTTGTAAAACACTGCTCGCAAAGTAACTATCTCCGTTCACAGAGCATAAATCATTTCTCGCACTTCAGTCTCAACCTCTCTTATAGTTTTGCTACATTTTCGCTCAGCAGAGCAGCATATCAACAATCTAAAAGCAAAACAAGCTTCTTTGTAGGTTAAAGCATTGTCTATTAAACCAACAAAAGAATCATTCACTGATGCAGCTGAGTTTTCTAGACCATAAAACGTCTTCCTTCAGAGGTCTGTGGATAATTCTTATATTGGTCCAATAAAAGTTATCGCAGCCTGTAAAGAATTCACCGTTCTTCAGGAACATGTTACCAGAACTCTGCACAGCAAAAAAGGATTTAAAAATGTTTTACATAATTGAAGTTTGCAAAAGGAAAGAAAAGTTCAAAGGAGTTAAAGTAACAAGGGACTGGCCTTGTGAACTTTGTAGCAATGCTGTGCACTGCCATGCAGGGGTGGGGGGGGGACCTGGACTTTATTCTCAGGCCAGGACTCTGCTTCCTGTTACAGTCACGTTGGGGATGCCGTGAAAGCAGAGTTTACAGTCCCTAGGGGGGAGGGAGGGGAAGGGAGAGCCAGTCATTGCACAAGGGACACCTAGTACCTGGATTTAAGGCTCATAATTATGGGGCTTCAGACGGCATCCTGGAGCATGATTCCTGGCTAATGACTGTATGTAGTGACTGGAGAAAAAGTAAGTTGGGAAGGAATATAACATCTCCTAGTAATCATGAAAGGTGGCTCATAGTGCCAGATTCCAGTCCTTGTCCTGAATGATCTGGAAGCCCAAAGGAACAGAAGAAAATTACCAAATCAAAAAATAATACTAAGAATCAGACAAGATAAACAGATAATTTAAAACATGTAAAAGTAGACTCAGGGCTGGTGCAAGGATATGAAACCCCTAGACAACCCTCATTACAGGCACCCTTCTGCTCCTGTCCCCATCGCCGCCCCTCTCTGGGACAAGCTGTGGTGGCAATGACTTGAAACAGTACCACAGCACTTAGCAAAACCTTTGGTGCTGCGGTGCTATTCCTGCTTCCACCCTCTTGAACCAGCCACTTTTGCCCCTATGCAAAAGGAACTTTGCATCAGAGGGGGCGGAAGTAGGAACAGCCAGAGGTTTTGGTAAGCATCGCAGTGCTGTTTCAAGTCATTGCTGCCACCGCCTCTGGCACCAGAGAGGGGAAGTGGCAATGGGCTACCCTCACACCATTGGCGCTCTAAGTCATTGCCTAGTTCACCTAATGGTAGCGCCAGCCTTGAGTGAACTGTGCCTTTTACTATAGGTATCTTGTTTTCAAAAAAAAAAAAATAGAGCAATTGGACTAAATAAAATCCCTTTGTTCATATTAAGTTTCTAAGTGGAGAAGTGGTTATAGCAGCCTGCTGAGTACTAAAGAAGCCTGGGTTCGAACTCCCTCCCCAACTCTCCTTGTGACCTTTGCAAATTACTTGCTCTCCAAGGACCAGCTTAGATTTTGAGCCTCCTACAGACAAGGAACCTACATAACGTAACGGAATTGTAACTCACCTTGAGCATGGGTTTGGAAAGGTGAGTAATCAAATCCAATTGTTTTTGTTTTCACATTTTTATATTGTTCTATTAAAGAAATATGTAACTACAAATGGCCACCTGGAACAGGAAGAATGTGCCCCTTTGTGGCTTAGTTTCATTTAGGCTAGAGGTTCTCCAGTCCTCAAGATACTCCCAGACAGTCAAGCTTTCCTGGTATCCAGAATGAATATGGATGAGATGGATCTGTAAACAGTGAAAGTAGTACATAGAAATCTCTCATGTATATTCATCATAGATATATCCTGAAAACTTAAAAGACTAGGATGAGAAACCCCTACTTGGATTAACACCCAACTGAAGCTACAAAGTCATCCAACCCCTTCTGTGGCAATGCTGATCTAAAGCTATATAACAATCCAAGCAGGCTCCTTCATATACTTCCTTTAGTTTTTAGGTGCATTTCAGATATAGGGGAGGGTTTGTCTGTTTATCCATTCAAACAAACCCATGCACACATTAAATCTAGGGAAAAGAGAAGCAGGAAATAGCAGGGGGGCTGGGAATTTAGGTCCCATCACCCAAAAATGATCAAGGGTGGCGGCAAAGGTGGTAGAATGAAAGCTAGTGCTGAAGGGACTCTAACCCTTGCAACATAAAAACAAAATGAAACCATCAGAGCAGTTCTAGTGTGACCTGCCGTGCTCCAACTAGTAATTACGCACCGGTGCTACTGCTGATTAACGAGGTCATCCCTGCTGCACCAGCAACAGAGCAAGTTGCATGAGCAGCTTCATGGTGGCCCCATCTATGGGAATGAACCTGGACATTGAGCTACAAGGAATGACCTCTGGAGAAACAATTGAGACAATGAAAGCATCAACATCAAGACCCAATTGGATCATGAATGTGTTAGATATCCAGGGGATCTACAGAATATCTTTAGATTGGAGAAGCCCCCTGTATTACTCTGGGGGCTATTATTGGCCTCAATCGGGCCTTAACCATTTCCTCAACTACAGTGAGATCCAGGCTATGGAGGAGATTGTACAGAAACAACAGGCTTAGTTTTTGGTTTTAACAAAACGTGTGGAGAATTCGTAGAATGAGATTGGAGAGATGAGAAATTTGCAGGGGGTACTTGTTAAGGAAAACATGTTACTATAAAACAAAATTGGAAAATGTGGCGAGAAGGTGTATTGCTGTGTCTAATTACTTTTCCCAAGATTAAGGACAAGTCAGCAGCAGATATGTTTAAGAGATGTTTACTTGAGGTTCTTAAGGATCATTTCCTAGCGGTATCTCTGGTGTTTAGGATATATTCTCTCCCTCCATTTAAGAAAACCGGGCCTGCTAAAACACTTGCAGAGTACTCCTTAAAGCTGGAGGATAGTCTACTTTAGACTTAACATCTTTTCTAGAGACATCCAATGAAAAATGTGTTGTTCCTTCTTTGCTGCTGGTATCATTGACTTTTGAGTCAGATAGAGACAGCCAACATGGCTTTAGACAAGGAAGATCTTGTCTTACTAATCTGTTATGTTTTTTTGAAGGAGTGAATAATCAGGTGGACAAAGGTGAGTCGGTTGATATTGTGTATCTGGACTTTCAGAAAGCCTTTGACAAGGTCCCTCATCAGAGACTTTTGGCAAAACTAAAGAGTCATGGGATAGGAGGCAGTGTACTATTGTGGATCAGGAACTGGTTAAAAGATAGAAAGCAGAGGGTAGGGCTAAATGGCCAATTTTCCCAATGGAGAAAGGTGAATAGTGGTGTACCCCAGGGATCTGTGCTGGGTCCGCTGCTTTTTGACATATTCATAAATGACCTGGAAAGTGGAATAACGAGTGAGGTTGTCAAATTTGCAGATGACACAAAACTATTTAAAGTTGTTAAAACCCAAGAGGATTGTGGAAAATTGCAAGAGGATCTTGATAAATTGGAAGACTGGGCATCAAAATGGCAGATAAAATTTAATGTGGACAAGTGCAAGGTTATGCACCTAGGGAAGAACAACCCAAACTATGGTTACACGATGCAAGGTTCCACATTAGGAACCACCACCCAGGAAAAAGATTTAGTCGTCATTGTGGATACCATGTTAAAACCCTAGGCCCAGTGTGCAGCGGCAGCCAAGAGAGCAAATAGAATGCTAGGTATGATAAGGAAAGGAATGGAAAATAAAACAAAAGATATTATAATGCCTTTATATCGTTTCATGGTGAGACCGCACCTTGAATATTGTGTGCAATTCTGGTCGCCGTATCTTAAAAAGGATATAGCGATTTTAGAAAAGGTTCAGAGAAGAGCCACCAAAATGGTAAAGGGGATGGAAGGATACTCCTATGAAGAAAGGCTAAAAAGGTTAGGGCTCTTTAACCTGGAAAAGAGACGGCTGAGGGGAGATATGATAGAAGTCTATAAATTAATGAACGGAGTGGAACGGGTAAACATAGATCGATTGTTTACCTTATCAGAATATAGAAAGACTAGGGGACATGCAATGAAGCTACAGGGTAAACTATTTAAGACTAATAAAAGAAAATATTTTTCACTCAACGTGTAATCAAACTCTGGAATTTGTTACCGGAGGATGTAGTAAAGGCTGTTAATGTAGCTGGGTTTAAAAAAGGTTTGGACAAGTTCCTGGAGGAAAGGTCCATAAACCATTATTAAGAAGGGACCCAGGATATCAATGCTTGAAGCAATACAAGCATTGTGGAACCTGTGTCCCTTGGGGAAACTGCTAGGTACGTATGACCTAGATTGGCCACTGTTGGAAACAGAATACTGGGCTTGATGGACCTTGGTCTGACCCAGTATGGCATATCTTATGTTCTTATGTTCTAATGTTTGCTAAAAGTGTTTTTTAAACAGTGGGAGAAGCTGTTGTGGGATTAACTTTTAAAATTTTCCCAGATGTTTCTAATTCTACTCAAAAGAAAAGTAGGATGCTATTGTAAATAAAATGGAGTTTTGCAGTTGGCAGGGGGGGGTCTCTTCTCTCAAAAGTGTCCATACATATGTTTGGTTAAATATAAAAATGTTTCCTATATCTTTTTTGTGGAACCCTCTCAACCAACTGTTTTGGAGTGACAAGATAGTACAGGAAGGTCACCTTCCCACTTTATTCACTGGAGTTTCTCTAGATGATAGCCCTTTAAACGACTGTGTTGTGCCTCAACTGACTAATGATTTTCTTATGTGTATGCCTTAGACAGACATAATGGGGGGGTGATTTAGAAGATCTGTCCAAGTGTAATCTGGGACGTCTAAGCCAGAACCTCTGAAAAAAAATGCAGGCACCTGGACGTACCTGATAGGGACATCTGCAGGGGTGTCTAACTTGGATGTCTAGGATATAATAATAGTTAGAAAAGTGAGTCAGGAACAGGGCAGCCATGGTTCATATCCCACTGCTGCTACAGCTGAACTTGTGCCGAGTGCTGGGGATGATAAGAATGCTTTCCTCTCTACACACTCTGTTGTTTTTCAGCCTAAACGGGCACTTTTCAGATGCTTGTTCGTCGCTATGAGTGCCTCGGAGCTGGTCTAAAGTTAGACATGATGTCAGACATCCATGACGTTTCTGTAATCAGGTGGAGATGTCCTAGTCCATGGGAATGCCCTAACCACGCCTCCACAGTCCTGGGAATGCACCAGCCACACCTCCGTTCAGAGTCTGCCGTCCTCATGGTGGGGATGTCCCCACACCCAGTTTCTAAAATAGCTCTGGAGATGTCTCTATGCCCATTTCCAGATATCCAAAGCATGAATAGGGCTTCTTAAATTTCACCCAATATATTGTTGGATTTTAGGTATCCTCCTCCTTTTAATGGTGAACTGACAGAGTTCAATTGGGGGTTTGGAAATTAATTTTTCTTATGGCATTAATAGGTGATCATATTGTTGGTTTTCTTTATTTTAATTGTATCCTATAATGCTCAAGATTTTTCTTCAAACCATGTTAAAAATAATAAATAAAAAACAAACCGAGACCCATAGCAGCAGGAGCGCAGTAATCAGCATGCTGGTGCAGACCCAAATCCTGCTTGGAGAAAACATGGCAGTTCCCTGGCAATGGTGAAAAACATAGGAGTAAGTCAAGAGAGGCGGCAGCTTCCCAGCAGCAGCAGACTCTTCAGTATACTGGCGATGATGGAGGAGCCACTGACTTGACCAAAGGTGGTGATATGAAGCTTGGGGGCGGAAGGGTGGGGGGAGGAAATGAGTATAAGGGAGAGGTGAAAGGGGAAAGGAAGGAAGTAGGTGGCACTGGGACGTGGAGGGAGTGACTGCTAGGGGGAATGGAGAAGGGAGGAGGAGGGCGTTAAAGGTAGAAGCAGGGCCAGCCCGTCCATTGAGCAAGAATGTTGTTTGCACAGGGCCCCGCATTTCATTTCCTGTTTCCCATCAGCCCCGGCCGGCTTAACAGAACCATGAGAGGGAAACCCTCCCTTCGCGGCTCTGAAAGATGCGACGAGGAGAGTGATCGAGGGAGGGCTCTGTTGGGCGGGCGGGGCGCCGCGGGAGACACTTGATTCTGCCGCTGCCATAGTGGCGGCAGCAGCGGCACCAGCAAGTTTGTTTTTCTTTTAAAGTTTCCCTGGGCTGATGGGGGGGAGGGGTTAGGACTGGTAATGGGCTGGGGGGGTCTAGGACTGGACATGGGCTGATGGGGGGTTAGGACTGGTAATGGGCTGATGGGGGGGCTAGGACTGGAAATGGGCTGATGGGGGTTAGGAAGGGTAATGGGCTATGGGGGGGCTAGGACTGGAAATGGGCTGATGGGGGGTTAGGACTGGAGGTGGGCTGATGGAGGGGTTAGGACTGGTAATGGGCTGGGGGGTCTAGGACTGGAAATGGGCTGTTGGGGGTTAGGACTGGTAATGGGCTATGGGGGAGGCTAAGACTGGAAATGGACTGATGGGGGGTTAGGACTGGTAATGGGCTGGGGGATCTAGGACTGGAAATGGGTTGATGGGGGGTAGGACTGGTAATGGGCTATGGGGGAGGCTAAGACTGGAAATGGGCTGATAGGGGGGTTAGGACTGGTAATGGGCTATCAGCCCATTTCCAGTCTTAGCCTCCCCCATAGCCCATTACCAGTCCTAACCCCCCTATGGGGGAGGCTAAGACTGGAAATAGGCTGATGGGGAGGTTAGGACTGGAGGTGGGCTGATGGGGGGGTTAGGACTGAAAATGGGCTGATGGGGGGCTAGGACTGGAAATGGGCTGATGGGGGGGCTAGGACAGGTAATGGGCTATGGGGGGGCTAGGACTGGAAATGGGCTATGGGGGAGGCTAAGACTGGAAATGGGCTGATGGGGGTTTAGGACTGGAGGTGGGCTGATGGGGGGCTAGGACTGGAAATGGGGTGATGGGGGTTCGGACTGGTAATGGGCTATAGGGGGTTAGGACTGGAAATGGGCTGATGGGGGGGCTAGGACAGGTAATGGGCTATGGGGGGGCTAGGACTGGTAATGGGCTATTGGGGAGGCTAAGACTGGAAATGGGCTGATGGGGGGTTAGGACTGGAGGTGGGCTGATGGAGGGGTTAGGAAGGGAAATGTGTTATGGGGGGCAAGGACTGGAAATGGGCTGATGGGGGGTTAGGACTGGAAATGGGCTATGGGGGGTATTGTACAGGAAATGGGCTGATGGGGGGTTAGTACTGGTAATGGGCTATGGGGGGACTAGGACTGAAAATGGGCTATGGGGGGTTAGGACTGGTAATGGGCTATGGGGGAGGATAAGACTGGAAATGGGCTGATGGGGGGGTTAAGACTGGAAATGGGCTGATGGGGGGGTTAGGACTGGAGGTGGGCTGATGGGGGGGATAGGAATGGAAATAGGCTGATGATGGGGGGCTAGGACTGGAAATGGGATGATGGAGGGGTTAGGACTAGTAATGGGCTATGGGGGGCTAGGGCTGGAATTGGGCTGATGGGGGGGTTAGTACTGGTAATGGGCTATGGGGGGGACTAAGACTGGAAATGGGCTGATGGGGGGGTTAGGACTGGAGGTGGGCTGATGGGGGGGCTAGGAATGGAAATAGGCTGATGGGGGGCTAGGACTGGAAATGGGATGATGGGGGTTAGGACTAGTAATGGGCTATGGGGGGCTAGGGCTGGAATTGGGCTGATGGGGGGCTTAGGACTGGTAATGGGCTATGGGGGGCTAGGACTGGTAATGGGCTGAGTGGAAGGGGGGACTTGAACTGCAAATAGCTGATGGGGATGAGGACAGGGGCTTGGAATGGAAATGGCTGTAAGGGAAGGGAGCTAGGACTGGAAATGGGCTAAGTGGGGGGGGGAGCTAGGACAGGAAATGGGCTGATGGAGTGCTAGGATAGGACTGGAAATGGGCTGTTGGGGGGTGCTAAGATTGGAAATGGGCTGTGGTGGGGGCTTGGAATGAAATGGACTCATGGAGGGGCTAGAACTTGAAGTAGGCTCATTGGGGGCTTGGATTGGAAATGGGCTGAGTGGAGGGGAGCTAGGATTTGACATGGGCTGATGGTGGGGCTAGGAAAGGACTAGAAATTGGCTGATGGGGGCTGGGATTGGAAATGAGCTGATGGAGGGACTCGGATAGGACTGGAAATAGATGGGGGAGCTAGTACTGGAAATGGGCTGATGGTGGGGCTAGGATAGGACTGTAAATGGGCTGATGTGGGGGCTAGAAGGGAGCGGATGCTGGGTGGGGCTGGAACTAGAAGGGAGCTGATGTTGGGGGAGGATTAGAATGGGATGCGGCTAGGAGAGTGAAATGGAGAGGGGAAAAATATTTTGTGTGGGAGGGAAGAAAAATCTTCAATTGGCCGGGTATTGGGAGAGTAAGTGGGGATTGAAGATGGAGGGGTAGAATTTGAGTGGATGAGATAGGAATGAGGAAAGAGCAAAAGAAGAAAGATTAGAATGTTAAAGCAGATGTAGAGAGAGAATGGGAAAAAAACTAGAAGAGAGAAGAAAGGGCAAATGGACTGCAGATGATGGAGAGTTAGCAGAAGACACAAATAAACCTGAAGAAAGTGGCTGGAGCAATTGCAACTGAAAAAAAAAATGCACAAAAGGTAGAAAATATCTCTTTATTTTGAATTTATTAATTGGAATATGTCAACTCTGGGAAATGTGAATCATTAACATCTGCGCTTTATTTAGTACAAGAGGAAATTAATTTATAGTTTTATTTCTACAGTGTTGTTGTACATTCCAAGTTTGGCTTTTGGGTTTCCGAGTTTAATTATTGTTTTCCTGTTTCTAATTGTGATTCCTTGTTTGGTGATGGTCTATGTTCTGCATGTGTAACTGAGCTGAGGTATTCTGTTTATGTAATTCCTATTTGACATTGCCACTTGTTCTCTTTCCCCATATTCTCTGAAATGTATTGGTTTAATATTTGCAGTGTTGTCTTTTGATAGGTAGGGTCTGGTGCTTTATGAGTCCTGGTAGTGCTGTTATGATACGGTGGGTTTGCTATTAGTTCTAAATGGGCAGCGTTTGTAGTAGTTCCTAATGTGCCTGGCGGTTGACACTGGATTATAGTAATTTAGAAATCTTTTAGTCTTTCTTTATCCATACCTTCATTAAGAGGCATGTTGGTAACATTATGCAAATATGGACTCACACCCACCTTGGGCCGCCCCTGGGTAGGAGAGTGCAGATTATTATATCGTGACCTTCTCACATAGTGTCCTTCCTTTCCCTTAGCATGGCTTGTTGATTTAGAACACGTGGAGCCTAATCCCAGTAGGGGCACATCCAGGCCCTGGAGAGCCCCATGCAGGACGAGCCCATTGGGACCCGATTCTGCACCTGTGGGAGCCAGACGTTCCTGCAGGTGCAGGACTGGGCCCTTAGATGGCCCGGCATGCCCCTGCATACCGGCATGACCACCACAGTGCCCGCCCTGTCACCCCGCTGCCCGACTTCCAATGGGAGCAGCCAGAGCCCAGATCGGGTGGCGGGGACTCACCATGGGTGTCCTTTTGCTCCGGGCAGGGACAGCCGGGCAGGATCAAAGGGGTGTCCCACTCTTATTCCACCTCAGAGGTGAAATAAGCAGGGTGAACCCCCCTCCCAGTGATCCCCGGACATACAGAGCCATCACCAGAACTGGCCATGTACGCCCAGGGGTCAGGCCCGCCGACTCTCTGCCGCTATTCCCCGCAGCACGCACAGTGGCTCTGTACATGCAGCGGGGCAAGGAGGAGGAATAGGTTGAGGGTGGATAGCAGGGCTGGATGTCCCATTGGGATGTACAGCCCTGCTATTCGCCTTCCCAGATTGGGCCCATAGCACTTTATTGAAGCCATGCCTTACCCGAAGTATTGTGAAATTAGCTGTTGAGAATGCTATCATTGAGCCCGTCTTCACCCAGTGACTGACATCACTTACTGCAACAGCAATGACAATACCCTACAAAGCAGTTCCCTCAGGCAGGCCATCGCCAAATGACCATGCCAAGAGTCCTGTCCCTTTATGCACCTCTTCTTGCAGACTGAGTGGATATGCTACTATGTGAGTTTGTTGGACTTTCCTAATTTAGAGCTTGTGACTGAGGTAGAGAGATGGAATACCAGATACAGTGGAATAAACCTGATTAGAAGATTTGCTTTTAAATGTATTTTAGTTCATATGCCAATGTGAGCGTGTGCAAGTGTATAATCATTTGAGGAAATGCAGATAAGGAGCAGATAATATAGTTAAATGATGAGTGGTTATGGTATGCAGGCTTCTAATTTACTATACCTAACCTTTGCAAGTACAGAAACAAAATGAAGTGAATAAGTATAAGAACATGTAAATAACAATTGCTTATAGTAATGCACCATCAGTTTGGGAATGAATTGAAATTTTTAGCTGATTTAATAAAATGAATAGAAATTAGATGTGTTACGTATCAGTGAATTTTGGCATTCTGATGCTAAATATGTGTCCTTGAATATTCTTTGCCCAGATGGTTATGTTTGTGAATGTCACCCAAGTGTGAGTAAGAGAGGAGGAAGGAGTAACCTAATGGTTAGAGCAGAAGGCTCAGAACCAGGGAAGCTAAGTTTGAATCATAGGGCTGGCTCCTTGTGATCCTGAGCAAGTCACTTAACCCTCCGCTCTCCATTGCCTAAGATGGTAGATTGTAAGCCCTCCAAGGACAGGAAAATATCTACTGTATCTAGATATAACTTGTCGAACTTCTAAGAAAGGTGCGAGATAAATCTAATTTCCTTCCAAACATACTGGAAAGATTTGGGTTTTGAGGCAGCTTTTTGGTGTCTTGCATGTGCTGAGGAAGGGACAGGAGTAAGCTGAGGATTTCGATATAGTGTCCATTATGACACAAAGGTCCTTCTCTTGAATGGTGATGCCTAAGGTGAAACCCATTCAAAGAGTGGAACAAAAGTGCAGGTACTTTTAAGTCGCAAACTTTGCATCAATTTTCAAAGTGAGGACACAAGTGCGCGTTTATCTTGAAACTTGACATGGGTGCATAATATCTGCAGACATTTCTACCTGTTTTGTACCAGTAGTATCCTGACGTAAACAGACACAGAAGCTGATGGTGTAAGTTGCACTAGGGTTAGTTTAACTTATTTCTGTTTTAGCACATTGCATGCTAAAGACCTGCATGTGCAATTACTTTTAATGCAGGAAAATGCAATTAAAATAAGCATATGTTTTTACTTTCAGCTTAGCACTGAAACTTTACTTCATTCCCTAAAGTGAAGTAAACTTAATTTTAAAATTGACTTCAATGGGAAGTTAATGGGAAGTCATAAAACCAACCACCAAACATCTGAGATCCACAAGTTGCTGGCCTCTGGTTAATGGGGTTCCCAATTTAGGAACCTATAGACAAAGGTCTTCTTGAACCAAGCCACCTTGGTTCCAGGGCCCTGATTCAAGGAACATCATACTCAACACCCTGAATCTGAGACCCCCATAATTCAGGGGCCATAGCAGAGACCAACTGTGATTCAGCCAGCAAACTGACACAGTTCATTTACAGGCACACAACAGAGCCCACTCAAGACCCAGAAGACTGCAAAGGAGTAGGTAACCAAATCTCTGAATACAATGCAAAGCTCTGAGACTCTGAAAATAAACTCTGTCAAATAGCAGCAGACAGAACCAAAAAATCAGAGAACCTTTAATGGACTCAAAAGGCAGATAGCTGGATGAGAAGGTGCTGAAAATCAGATGCAGAAACAGAAAGAATAGGGCAAGTTGTACTAAATCCTATAGAAACATAGAAATATGACGACAGAAAAACACAACATGGCCTATCTAGTCTGTCCTTCCATATCAACAACTACAACAGTCCCCTTTTTTCCTTTAGAGACCCTGTGTTTTTCCCATGCTTTTTGGAATTCAGTTACTGTTCTCATCTCTATCACCTCCACTGGGAGACTATTCCATGGATCCACCACTCTTTCTGTAAAGTAATATTTCCGCATTTATCACTCCTGAATCTATCTCCCTTCACCCTCATCCCATGTCCCATCGTAGCAGTACTTGCTTTCAATTGAAAGAGGCTCTGCCCCTGAACATTTATGCCACGGAGGTATTTAAACATCTCAATCATATCACCTCTATCCCGCCTTTCCTCTAAGGTGTACATATTAAGATCCCTAAGTCTGTCCTCATATGCTTTATAATGAAGACCACTAACCATTTTAGTAGCCACCCTCTGCACCGACTCCATCCTGTTCACATCCTTTTGAAGGTGCGGTCTCCAGAATTGCACACTATACTCCAAATGAGGTCACACCAAAGACTTATACAGAGGCACTATCACCTCCTTTTTTCTGCTAGCCATTCCTCTCCCTATGCACACAAGCATCCTTCTAGCTTTCGCCGTCCCCTTTTCTGTTTAGCTACTTTAAGATCATCAGACACAACCACGCCTAGGTCCCGCTCTTCTTTAGTGGACAAAAGTATTTCACCCCCTATACTATATTGCTCCCTTCGATTGCTGCAGCCCAAATGCATGACCTTACATTTTTTAACATTAAATCCCAGCTGCCAAATTCTAGACCATTCTTCAAGCTTAGCTGGATCCCTCCTCATGTTATCTACACCTTAAGAACATAAAAACATAAGATCATAAGATATGCCATACTGGGTCAGACCAAGGTCCATCAAGCCCAGTATTCTGTTTCCAACAGTGGCCAATCTAGGTCATATGTACCTAGCAGTTTCCCTTCCTGGGTGTCTACTCTATTGCAGATTTTGGTATCATCCTCAAAGAGGCAAACCTTACCCGACAGCCCTTCCGCTATATCACTAACAAAGATGTTAAAAAGAATCGGACCAAGGACAGATCCCTGGAGCACACCACTGATAACATCTTTCTTCTCAGAGTGAGCTCCATTTACCTGTACTCTTTGTCACCTCCCACCTAATCAATTTCTAACCCAAGCAGTAACTTTAGGGTCCATCCCTAGTGTGCTCAGTTTGTTTATAAGTTGCCTGTGAGGAACAGTGTCAAAGGCTTTACTGAAATCTAAATACACCACATCTAGGGCTCTCCCTTGGTCCAACTCCCTGGTCACCCAATCAAAGAAATCAATCATATTTGTCTGACAAGACCTGCCTCTGCTGAATCCATGCTGCTTCGGATCCTGTAATCCGCTGGACTCCAGAAACCTCACTATTTTCTCTTTCAGCAGCGTTTCCAATAATTTACTCACCACTGAAGTTAAACTAACCGGCCTGTAGTTTTCAACCACATCCTTACTTCCGCTTTTGTGTAAAAAGCCTCTCTCCAGTTCTTTGGCACCACTCCCGACTCTAACGAGGCATTGAAAAGGTCAGTCAGTGGAGCTGCTAGAACGTCCCCAAGTTCCCTCAGTATTCTAGGGTGTATCCCATCTGGTCACATCGCTTTGTCTACTTTAAGTTGAGCTACTTTCTCATGAACACAGTCTTCTGAAAATTGTTCAAGATGTCCCTCACTTCTCTTCCTGTTTGTGGGTGTTTTCTGAGGTCCTTCTCCTGGTTCTTCATCTGTGAACATAGAACAGAAATATTTGTTAAGCAATTCCGCTTTATCCTCATCAGCTTCTACATATTCCTCCCCTTCACCCTTGAGTCTGACAATTCCACTTTTGCCCTTCCTCTTCTCATTAGTATATCTGAAAAATTTCTTATCCTCCCATTTTATTGCATTGACTATTTCCTCCTCTTTTTGAATCTTTGTTTTCCTGACTACTTTGCTAGCTTCTCTAAGTTTTTCCAAATATAGATGCCTGTCTTCCTCTCCTAGAAAGAACAATCCCAAATACACAGTATCACCATTCATATGGGAACACATGAATTAAAACAACAAGAAAACATCCCTAAAAGGAACAAAAGACTGGCTATCCCTCACAGAAAATATATTACCATTAGCTAAGATAGGAAGAAAATTGATGCCTTTGAATTATGGTGCTGGCGGTGAATACTGCGTATACCATGGACTGCCCGAAGAACAAACCAGTCAGTACTAGAGGAGATCAAACCTAAGCTTTCTTTAGAAGCTCAGATGGCAAGACTTCGACTTTCATACTTTGGACACATCATGCGAAGAGAGAGATCATTAGAGAAAGATATCATGGCTTGGCAAGATAGAAGGTCAACGTAAAACAGGAAGGCCAGCAATGAGATGACTCGATACAATAACAGCAGCTACTGGTACCAGTCTGTCAACAATGAACCGCCTGACTGAAGAACGAACACAATTTAGGACAACTATCCAGAGGGTCGCCATGAGTAGACACCGACTCGATGGCACTTAACAAAAAAATCATCCTCTCAAGTCTGTTACTAAAAAGGGACAGGAAGAATATTATTCCACATATCAACTCTCAACTGCAGGGCTGCTGTCCAAATGCCCATTGTACATCTGGCCCACCATCAGGACATCAGATGAGATAAACACTTTCATGAGCAAGTACTTCAGAGTACATGGGGAATTTAAATATTTGCAAAATCCCTCAAGCTGAAACTCTGGGCTGCAATACTTCCCAAACAAACAGGAATAGGTAAATGGATGACAAGAACAGTGGCAGAGCCTCCTACAATGCAACAATATAGAAATCCACATCCAAAAGCCAGAATTACCCTATTTAGAAGTTACCAGAAGACCAGAAACACAATAGAACCTCCGCTGATACCACCCTGGTAGAGGACCAATCAGAAACCCATAGAGATCACATACAGTGATTGCCAGTCTTGCATAAGTAGTGTGGTTGCCGTGTTAGCCCACTTTAAAAGTTAATAAATAAAAATAAAACGGGGACTATTCATGAAGGATGAGTAACTGGAAGACAAATTCCCCACTTTGTAGATATTTGGGAAGTGGTACTGGCCTTTTGATAATCACCTAATCTGACATAAAAATTATTAAAAAGGAAGCTTCCTTCAGAAACTCATCAAGAAAAGAGCACCACAAATTCCTGCAATATACTGTGCAACAAATTAAGCAGCATATATCACAGCCAAGCCCAACATCAGTCAAAGCTGAACAAATGGGGGCAAATGGGTGCTCCATTCTGCTGGATGCCTAAGTGCAAAAGAAAGGCAAAGGCTTACTCCTTGGAGCCTCAACGATACACAGTTAGTCCAATGTATCATTTTGTGGGAGTCTCCAGGGCTGCAATGCAGGAGATTAGGTCAGGCTTGGCAGCATCCAGAATGGAGGGTCTGGCACTGCCTTCCGATGTTGAAACATTTCTGTCTCCTGAGACGATTATGCTGCCACCCTGCCTGGTCAGATCCCTTTCTTCACCTGACAGTCTAGAGTCAGCAGCTTCCAAAGTTGGAGCTGTAGTTGGCTCTTTGCGAGAGGAATAGTCAATCTCAGGATCAAGGGACAGTCCCTGGTAATGCTGGGGACTTTAGGGACAGTCAAGC
The DNA here is from genome assembly GCA_033557465.1 of Ichthyophis bannanicus. Classification (NCBI taxonomy): domain Eukaryota; kingdom Metazoa; phylum Chordata; class Amphibia; order Gymnophiona; family Ichthyophiidae; genus Ichthyophis; species Ichthyophis bannanicus. Next base: position 300,784,711 of record CM066031.1, on the reverse strand, counting down.
AGCAGTGGGGTTACCAATAACCAGTGTTACTGGTATTAAAGAACAACCTTTTGGAAGCCATGTGGTTGAACTTCTATGCATATACCGCCTCTTATTCAGCTGAAGAAATTTACATAGTTGTTGATATGGAAGGACAGACTAGATAGGCCATGTGGTCTTTTTCTGTCATCATATTTCTATGTTTACATTGGAGACTATCTGTGAGGCCATAGCCACGCTTTTAGAAACTGTTTCCAAACAGTCGTTTGATCTGTCTTGCCAGAGTACAACACAACTCCAATCAAAAACAATACAGTTGCAAGTACTGTTGAAATATTAAAACCTAAAGTTGAAGATCATGACCGGCAAATTCAGACTTTGTCGGATACAAATTCAGCTCTAGTTAAGAACAATATAGCTTTAAGATTCAAGCTTGAGCCCCTGGAGAATTCAGCCCGCTCTGCAAATTTGCGGGTTCTGAATTTCCCGTGTCCAGTGGGGATATCAGATACTGAGATGTCTAAAAAATATTTGTCAGAGATTCTTGCAGTTCCCAAAGAATTAATGCCTCCTCGGGCTAAAAGTTACTATCGGGGGAAAAAGGAGTTTGCTAGTCAAGGTGAACTGCCTGAAGTGCAAGCAGGGTTCAGGAAAAGGTGAGGAATGAGACACATCATCGCAGATGTGAGATGGATCCTTGAAAAGACAAAAGAATACTAAAAGGATATCCATATGTGTTTTATTGACTACAGCAAGGCTTTTCACTGTGTGAACCATGAAAAACTCTGGGCCACATTAAGAAGCATGGGTGTACCAGAACACCTCATAGTTTTCTTGCACAACTTTTATATTGATCAAGCAGTAACAGTTCGAACAGAACTAGGAGAAAAAGAATGGTTTAAAATCAGCAAAGGTGTACGACAAGGCTGCATACTTTCCCCCTACCTGTTTAATTTATATGGAGAACAAATCGGAGATTCCTGCACCGTATAAGTTTTCTGTTGTTATATAAACCGCACTGATATTGAATAGCACGGTATAAAAGAGACTGTAAATAAATAAAATAAATAAATAAATCATCAGAAAAGCAGAACTGTATGAAGACAACCGAGATGTGAAGATTGATGAAGGAATCATCAACAACTTCACTATGCTGATGATACCACATTGCTGGTTGAAAGTGAAGACGATCTGAAACATTTGCTTCTTAAGATCAAGAAACCATTTTAAAATGGGCCTGCACCTTAACATTAAGAAGACTAGCAAAATCAATAAGTTCATCATTGATTGAGAAGAAATTGAAATAGTTGACAACTTTAACCTACTTGGATCAACAATCAATAAAGAAAGGACAAGCAGTCAAGAAATCAGACGACACGTTGCTCTTGGCAGGATGGCTATGAAGGACCTAGACAAGATTTTCAAGATCAGAGTTGTCTCTCTCCATACAAAGATTTGACTTGTCCATGCCTTGCTAATAACATCATATGGATACGAAAGTTGTACAGTTAAAAAGATAGACAGGAAGAAAATTGATGCCTTTGAATTATGGTGCTGGGGACAAATACTGCGCATTATCATGGGCTGCCTGAAGAACAAACCAGTCAGTACTAGAAGAGATCAAACCTAGCTTTCCTTAGAAGCTCAGATGACAAGACTTTGACTTTCATACTTTGAATACATCATGCGAAGAGAGAGAGATTGTTGGAGAAAGACAATGCTTGGCAAGGTAAAAGGCCAACGCAAAAGAGGAAAGCTGGCAATGAGATGGATCAATACAATAACAGCAGTTATGGCTGCCACTCTATCAACAATGAGCTGCCTGACTAATGACAGAACACAGTATAGGTCAACTATCCAGAGGGTCGCCATGAGTCGACACAGACTCAATGGCACTTAACAACAACAAAAGTCAAGGTGTGGATCCTGATATGGAAATTTTCAATGTAACTGAAATGTTAGACACATCTGGTCAAGATAAATATAAACCTGCTACCATGTTGGTGTCTTGTGCTCTTGCTACAGATATAGACTAGATTCTCAAATTGTATTTTAAGAAGCAGTCTATGACATTTCTTGGTTTCTCTGTTTCAATATTTCGAGAGAGATGCAAAAGCATCATCAACAATTTTTGTTGTTAAAACCTGGTGTGTTGCAGCTGGGTGTGTCCTTCCATGTATGACTTCCTTGTAAATGTCTGATTTTGTTCAAATCCTGTAAGATATGTTTTCTTTCAACCTTGTGATTTAGTTGCATTCCTTAATGCCAGAATTTCTGTTTCATCTAATATCGCTGGCTCAGTAGTTGATTCTACTACCGTGTTGGAAAGTACTATGCTTTGGACTGCTTATGGAGCCATCTGCTTTCCTCATGAATAATATTCTTTATATACTTTGGGGTATAGACTTCCTACCTGTAAGTTTTTCTGATGTGTCCCCATTATAAATTGTGGGCTACTAGGAAACTTTGGTGGGTGGGGGGTTCTTTGTAAAATGTTTTTCCTTATTGATTGCTATGTTCAGAGTTTTCTTTTCTGAATGAGATTTTGTGTTGGTTAAAATATGGAAATCTGAATAAAGATAAAATAAAAAAAAGCAAGCTGAACAAATGTTGGTGTACACTAAATTGTTTAGTAGCAACAGTGATGGGGTAGTTTAAAGAGGAAATGGAAAAGGGACAAAGATGTAATTTGCCCACTGAATAGATTCTTCCTCAGAGTATATTTAGAATAAGGGGTACGATTTTGAGCATCCGTCCTTAGAGAGATTATTCAAGAATTAGAAAAGCGCGCAAAGGGTCACCAAATGCAAGGCATCATTATAAGCCCATTGCGCAGGAAAGACATTTTCTTAATAGCTGGCTACAAACCCAATAATATTTGGGGCTGCTGTGGATAGCAAATCCAAAGATAATTGCATTCCGATTTTACAGCAAAAAGTGCATGCTTTGACTGTGTTAAGTATAATAACACCCAGTAATTCTTTGGTTTTTGTATATAATTGTGTATTTTATCGCATTTGATCATTAGTGTCACATCATGTACTCCTTGGAAATAGGAACTGAAATTGAGCAGTTCTGGATACATAAGGACACTGAAAGTGAAACTGTTGATTAGGTATGAGATGCATTAGCATATATTCAGCTATAATATTTGAAAGACAATTTTGTCACAGGAAACACCATGGAGTTTCTCTTCTCTAACAGCATAAAATGTATTGTTTTTATCTCAAATGCTGCTGTGTCATTTCATGATTTTTAGTTCTTGACTAAAAGTTCTAAAGAACCAATCGCTAATTAGTCAATTTGAATACACCTCTTGAAATATAAAATTGAAATTGACAAATCCAAGAAATGTAGTTTGTCGCATTTCTTTTCCAAATTTTAGAGGCAGTACCCATTTGACACTGACTAAATTATCTTAGGAAAAGCCCTAATTTGATATACCTTTTTTCTTTTCAGTGTAATATTTAAAATAAATCAGATTGCTAATATTCTCTTGCCAGTACTATGCAAGACAAAAAAAAGTATTTATACAATAAAGTTTAAGAATCATTTTAGAAGTTCCAGCAGCAGAATGAAAGAAAAGCCTGCATGTGCCTTTAACATTCTGTTTGCTAATGAAAATTAACCCTAAAGCAATGTTGCTTACCTGTAATGAGTTTCCTCCATAGACAGCAGAGTTACTAACTACTACTTATCATTTGAATAGCGCTACCAGGCATATGCAGTGCTGTATGCATACAAGTAAGAGAAATTCACTGCTCCACAGAGTTTACAGTCTACTCAAGACAGACAAAGAGTATAAACAGGGGACTAGAATAATTCTATAAGGGAAAAGATTAAAACACACATAGGTGTTAAACAGGAGAATAAGGGGGTCAGGATCCAAAAGCAGCCTCAAAGAGATATGTTTTTAGCCTGGATTTGAAAAGGACTAGAAATGAAGCCTGATATCCTGTCTCAGGGTGTCTATTCCAGGCATATGATGCAGCAAGGTGGAATAAATGGAGCCTGGAGTTGGCAGTAAAAGAGAAGGGCACAGATAAGGGATTAGTCTGAGTGGAGTTCCTAAGGAGGGGTGCAGGGAGAGATAAGAGAGGTAATGAAGAGTCACAGAATGAATGCACTTGTAGGTCAGTAGGAGAAGTATGAACTACGTATATGCAGAAATGGATAGGGAGATGATTCAATGGGAGACCAGTGAGAGCAGGTTGCAATAGTCTAAATGGGAAATGATGAAAAAGTTGGGGGGCGGTGCTTGTGTGAAGATGGCAGCGGCCAACTAACCTTAGTGGCACGTTTTTCCTTTGCTCTATGGGAAAGAAGCGTAAGGGGAGAGGTGGGTCGTTACCCTCTCTACCCCCCTCAACCTCTATGCCAGTTACTTCTGGTCCTTTGGACTCCTTTCTTGTTCGTGCTGCATGGGACCCGATTGTTGGGGAAGAACGCCGAGTAGCAACCACGTCGGAGTTGGGTGACTCGGCAGGCACGTCGGCAACATCTATCTCCCCTTTGAGCCTGGCGCAGAAAGTCTCCCGACAGTTCTTGCCTGAGGGTTTCCTGGAGCTGGAGCTTCTTCTGTCTGAGGGAGAAGCTGTTGGCTCGAGAGGGTCGGGTTTGGCAGAACCCCAGCAGCGGGAGAGTGCAGCCTTGGGGTTGTACAGTCCAGATTTGGTTTCTGCGCCGTTGAGTGAGGTCGACTCAGGTCCTGCATGACCTGTGCTGACTGGAGGAGAGACACCAGTAGATATGGAAGCACTATTACCATCTGGAGCTCCGGGTACAGTTTTCGCTTTGCAGCGTCCTGTGAATTTTACTTTAGAATCCATATGGCAAGCAATTGTATCGCTGGGAGAAGCTTTGGTGCCACAGATCTCCGCGTTGGATAGGAAGGTGGCAAATTCTGCAGTAGCGGTGGAGGAGTTGGAGCAGCGAGTTGTAGCATTACGGTCTGATGTGGCAGAGAACCGGAGGAAAATCTCGGTTGGTGAAGATCAAACTGATGCATTTAAAAGGAACTTCTCCTCTGTACAAGTAAAATTGGAACATTTGGAGAATGTATCTAGAGTAAATAATTTAAGAGTGATTAATTTTCCCAGGCTTCTTATAGTATCCCCTAGAGAAATGTTCCATCAATATTTGGTAGAATTGTTGGGTGTTTCCCCTGAGTTGATACCACCTTTAGTGAAAGTTTATTATCTACCTAAAGCAAAGTTAACAACTGGTTTGGCACAGGTGGGAGGGGTGCAGGAACATGGCAATGTATTAAATGTTTCTGAATTATTGGAGCAATCGGATTCTGAGACTCCAGTCCCCTCCACGCTATTAATTACCTTTGCATTATATTCTGATAGGGAACGGTTACTAAAGCTTTTCTTTAGGAAGCGTAGTTTGTTGTTTAGGGGATTTATGATTCGTATCTATCCGGATATGGCTAGAGAAACTCAGAAGCATCGAAGGGAATTTCTCCTTCTGTGCCCTGGAGTCTTGCAGTTAGGGGGGGGCTTTTCTTCTTGAAATACCCCTGTAAATGCTTGGTTAAATACCAAGCTGTTTCCTACATATTTTATGATCCCCACCCCCCCTCCAGCTGACTGCTTTCATTAATGCTAGACGTCTTGAAACCTTCCATAGGTGCCTCACCTGTGCTTTCTTGATTTGTTGAATTGGGTTAATTGGTATGTTACCTTAATGCTTTTTCTTTGTTTAAACTTATAAGCGTCCCCTTGGTTGTGGGCTAGTGTAAGTAGATGCTATGTTTAATTAGGAAATTGCTTTTTTGTTTATTTTATTGATACTATTTTTCTAAATGTATCTGCTTTATTTCTGCAAGATTGTATTGTACTTTCTTGGTATATGTGAAAAATTTCATAAATATAAAATAAAAATAAATAAAATAAATGGGAGATGAGATAGTAGACAAGGGTTTTGGCAGTATGTTCAGAAAGGAAGGGACAGACACTGCTGATGTTTTACAGAAACAAACAACAGGTTTTAGATATAAGTTGGATATGCGCAGAGAAGGAAAGAGAGGAATCAATGAAGAATCCTATGTTTGCATGCCAAGGAAACAGGGAGAATGACAGTGTTATCCACAGAAATAGAGAAAGGAGAAAGGGGAGAGATGAGTTTGGGGAGAAAGATGAGAAGCTCCGTCTTGGCCATATTTATTTTCAGATATCTATGGGACATCTAGCAATGCCAGACAAGCAGGCTGAGATTTGAGCCTGGATACCTGGAGATATTACTGGTATACAGAGATAAATCTGAGCGATGTCGGCATAAAGATGTCCTGAAAACCATTGGAGGAGATCAGGGCACCAAGGGAATGAGTATAGAGAGAGGAGAGATCCTAAGAAAGAAACCTGAGGTACACAGACAAAGTGGGGACAGCAGCGGAAGAGGATCCAATAGAGCATATACTAAAAGTGCAATGGGAGCGAGAACATCACAACCAAGACAGAACAGAGTTCCAAAATCCAAGAACAAGGTGTTGAGGAGAAGGTGGTGGTCAACAGTGTCAAAATGCAGAAGATAGGACAAGAATGATGAGGATCGAGTAAAGACCCTTGGCTATGTCCAGGAGGAGATGACTGGAGACTTTGGCCATTTCAGTATAATGTAGGGACAAAAGCCAGATTGCAGTGGATGCAGAATGGCTTGAGAGGAAAGAAGGTTAAGGCAGCTGCAGTGTTATCGCATATTCAAGTAGCTTGGATGCAGAAGAGAGGAAGGAGATGGACAAATTGGAAGGGCAGGTTGGATCCAATGAAGGTTTTTTATGAGTGGTGTAACCACAGCATGTTTGAAGGCAGCAGGAATCATTGCAACGGGAAAAAATAAGTTGAGGATAAGACAGATGGAAGGGATGACCATGGGGGACAGCACGCTTAGTAGAGAGATGGGATTGGGATTAGAGGAACAGAGAGCAAGTCTGGATTTGAAGGAGAGATGTGCAGTTTCCTCCTCAGTGATTTTAGAAAAGGAAGAAAGAGTGGCAGGGGTTGAATGATTTCAGCATTAATAAGGTACACATGTCATAGCTCTTCCAGAGTTCAGAACTAGTGCAAAGCTTTTTGCATGCACAGCCCTTCCTGTGTGCAGTGGGCTACTCAGTCCCTTCGATTAGTTACACAACTCAAGTAGTAGTAGTACAGCACTCAGGGAGTTGGGAGGTATTGGATGCCTGATTTATTCCTCTGACTGTAGAGAATACCCCATAACAGGTAAGCAACTTTGTTTTCTTTGTCAACAAGGGGGACTCAATCTGGTAGACATGTAGGCAGCTTTTTTTTATTGAGGTGCAACCCGGACAGACGCCGCTGTGGAGGTTGAATAGATTACATGATTGATTGCTCAGAACTGCTTGACTGAATGCGCTGTCTCCGACTGAATTCTGGTCCAGGCAGTTGTGTGAAGGTATGCAGTGAGGACCAACTAGCTGCTTTCCAGCAAAGCAGATTTTAAGAGTGCTACAGTAGCAGCAATGGCTCTTCTTTGATTAGACTTTATTGTACTAATTAGAGGGTTATCAACCTGCTCATAAAAGAACGGAATACAGGACACTAACCAAAGAACCAATGTAAGCTTTGCCACGGGTATTAACGAATGAATGAACTTTATATGATTTACCGCCTCACATCAGAAGTATATTGGCAGTTAGACAAACAGCTGTGCGGATTTTCTGAAGGATTCTATTATTTTACTGTAAATTAGTAAGTGAGAACCTGTTCACAGTACAGGATATGAAAGGCCTTTTTGTGTTAATGCTTGTGCAGCACCACCACCTTTGTAGGAATTATTGTGAGTACATAGGCTGCCTTAATATGATGAAATAATGAAATTAGATCTTACCTGCTAATTATCTTTCCTTGAATATTCTCCGGGCCAGTCCAGGGAAGGTTAGGTTGTCAATCCCCTTCAGCAGCTGAGGATATGAAGACATCAAGTTTTCTTGAGCCGTGAAGCCACTCCCCCTGAGGTCAACTGCCAGTCTTCTTTATGACAAAGCAGCATACTAATATTGAACTCAAATAAAACATAACATCAACTCTTATAAACTGAATATATTCTATAGTCCTACAGAAACAGAGGAATGTATAATCTTCCGTTTCATAAAATTTATAATTAAATCTTATTTTTTTTTTTAAAATAAACGATTAGCTATTTATACAAAGATAAAAGCATAGAAGCCCCGATACTTTCTCTTCCTCTTCCTCTTCACATTAAAAGGGTGGGGCCCTGGACTGGCCCGGAGAATATTCAAGGAAAGATAATTAGCAGGTAAGATCTAATTTCATTTTCCTTTCCATTTCTCCGGGCCAGTCCAGGGAAGGTTAGGGCAATACCAGAGCAGTTCCTAAACTCGGGAGGGACCGGCCAACCCTGCAATAAGAGCTGACGCGCCCACTCTTGCATCTTCCCTGGCATGAACATCCAAGCGGTAATGTTTTGAAAACGTATGCAGCGAAGACCACGTCGCTGCTCTACAAATATCTACCGGAGGCACAAAAGCAAATTCCGCCCAGGAGGTTGCTTGAGCCCTAGTAGAATGTGCTTTTAATTCAACCGGTGGAGACTTTCCCACAGCTTGGTAAGCTGCTGTAATAGCACATCGTACCCAACGAGCAATTGTTGACTTTGAAGCTGGATGCCCCTTTTTGGGCCCAGCATACTGAACAAATAGTCTATCCGTCTTACGAAAGGGTTTGGAAATTTTAAGGTAATTCTTTAATACACGACCGAGATCTAATTTCTTGAGAGCTCGATCGATCGGAGAATTTGATAAATTCGAAAAAGTAGGTAATACCACCGACTGATTAATATGAAAAACAGAAAGTACTTTCGGTAAAAAACTTGGGACTGTGCGAAGCACCACCCGTTCAGGCAGAAATTGCAAATAAGGCTCTTGACAAGACAAAGCCTGCAAATCTGAAATTCTCCTAGCCGAACACAAAGCTACTAAAAACGCTGTCTTCCATGAACATTCTCGTGGAGATTGCGAAGAAATAGCAGCCAATGATGAACTTGATAAAGCCTCTAGAACAATATTCAAATCCCACGGAGGCACAATCTTACGTAATGGAGGCCGAAGAATTTTTGCCGCCTTAAAAAATCTTTGAACATCTGGATGAAACGATAATCTACGATTTTGAACCAATCCCCTAAAACATGATAATGCGGCTACTTGAACCTTAAGAGTATTAACCGCTAAACCTTTATCTAAGCCTTCTTGAAGAAACAAGAGCAATTGAGGTAAAGAAGCTACCCGTGGAAGAACATTCTGTTGTTTACACCAATGTTCGAATAACCTCCATACTCGGACATAAGCAAGAGATGTTCTCGGCCTCCTAGAATTAAGCAATGTAGCTACCACAGAACTTGCATAACCTTTACGTGTTAAACGAGCCCTCTCAAGAGCCAAGCCGTAAGCAAGAAGCGATCCACTTGTGGCATGAGAACGGGTCCTTGAAATAATAGATTGATCCTGACCGGCAGACGCCAAGGAGGCGCTATTAGAAGCCGCTTTAGATCCGCATACCAAGGACGGCGAGGCCAATCTGGTGCAATCAGAATCACGGAACCTCGGTGTCCCGCTATGCGTTGAAGAATACGATTCACCATTGGCCACGGAGGAAAAACATACAAAAGTACGTTCTCCGGCCAAGGTTGAACTAGAGCATCGAGACCCTCTGACATGCGTTCCCTTCGTCTGCTGAAAAATCGGCTTGCTTTGGCATTGCTGAAAGTTGCCATTAGATCCATAACCAGTTGACCCCATTTTAAGGTCAACTCGTGAAAAACCGCCACATTTAATTCCCATTCTCCTGGGTCTAAAATGTTGCGACTGAGATAATCTGCCTGAATATTCTCTCTGCCCGCTACGTGAGTCGCTGATAACGCCAGAAGATGGCCCTCCGCCCAAGCCATTAACTTCTGACATTCGCTTAGAAGAGAAGAACTTTTCGTCCCTCCTTGCCGATTGATATATGCTACCGTGACAAGATTGTCCGAGAACAAACGGACCGCCTTTCCCGTGAGAAGACGTTCGAAGTGCAGAAGAGCCAATCGAGCTGCACGCAACTCCAACATGTTGATCGACCATAAGGTCTCCTCCTGAGACCAAAAACCTTGAACCACTTGAGTTTGACAATGCGCTCCCCAGCCTGTTAAACTGGCATCGGTGGTGACTAAAATCCATGTGGGCTCCTGCAAAGGAATGCCTGCTGACAGATGTACAGGGTCCGACCACCACTCCAGACTCTTTCTTACTACTTCTGGGCAACACAGACATTGAGACAGCGGGTGAAGCTGCGGAGACCAATGGGAAAGCAGAGCCTGTTGCAACGGTCTCATGTGCGCTCTGGCCCATGGAATCAGATCCAAAGCTGCCGCCATGGATCCTAAAAGTTGCAAGTACATCCAGGCCGATGGAGCCTGGACTTTTAAAAACATCTTCACCTGCTGTAATATTTTGTTTATTCTGACTTCCGTCAAGAAAGCTGCTCCTTGAACAGTGTCGAATAAGGCCCCTAGATAAGTCAGTTGCTGAACCGGCCGCAATTGACTCTTTGCCTGATTTATGACCCAACCCAGTTGTTCCAAAAGTTGAACAACTCGAGCCGTTGCTACTTCCGAAGCCAAATGAGAATCTGCTCTGATCAACCAATCGTCGAGGTAAGGATGGACTCTGATGCCCTCTTTTCTCAGAGCAGCCGCTACCACTACCATGAGTTTTGTGAAAATCCGCGGAGCCGTGGCAAGGCCAAAGGGTAGTGCTTGAAACTGGAAATGACCCATTGGAAGTGCAAAACGTAAAAACTTTTGATGAGAAAGCCTTATTGGAATGTGAAGATAAGCCTCCGTAAGATCTATTGACGAGAGGAATTCCCCTGGGCGCACTGCTCGAAGTACCGTGCGCAGAGTCTCCATGCGAAAATGAGGCACCCGCAAAGCACGGTTGACGCCCCTGAGATCGAGTACTGGGCGAAAAGAATCCTCTTTCTTCGGAACGACGAAATAGATCGAGTATCGACCTTGACCGTACTGGTCTTGCGGCACAGGTATTATAGCCTGTAGGCGTAATAGATGAAAAATCGTCCCCATTATTGCTTTTTCCTTTGACCCTGGAGCACAGGGAGACAGGACGAAAGCTGGAGACAAGGGGAAAGCGAAATCTAGTGCATACCCTTTTTGAACTATCTCCAACACCCATTTGTCTGTGGTGATTTCGGTCCAGGCTTTTAAAAACCTCTGTAGACGGCCTCCTACAGGAACAAATGCCTGGACCAGGAGACCTTCATTGAGGCTTTTTGGATGTGTTTTGAGAAGATGGGAAGTAAGATCTACCGTAGCCTCTTGCTCCACGAAAGGACTGACCACGAAATCCCGCACGACCTCTGGAATAAGGAATAACTCGTGCCCCTCGAAATCTCCTAAAATCTCGTCCGGCACCTCGAGAACCTCCTACACCACGAGCGGGCCTTTGCCTATCTTCAGGTAAACGACCCCCTTTAGAATCATTTAAATCTTTTACAATTTTGTCAAGTGCTTCTCCAAAAAGCAATCTCCCTTTGTATGGTAATTTGCTAAGACGCGATTTAGAAGACACATCTGCTGCCCAGTTACGCAGCCACAAGAAACGTCTAGCCGCAATCAGCGCTGCCATTGACTTAGCAGCAATCCTTAGCAGATCATAAAAGGCATCTGCCATATAAGCAGCAGCCGATTCTAACTTAGCGATTTCTGCTCCCCGCAACAACTCTGGATTCCCAGATATATCTCCTTGAAGCCACCGAATGGATGCTCTAGACACATATGCCCCACAAACAGCGGCTTGTAGGGCTAAAGCAGAAGAATCAAATGATTGCTTAAGAAAGACTTCTAACTTTCTATCTTGCAAATCCTTAAGAGCAGCTGTTCCCTCAAATGGAATAGTAGTTTTCTTTGTTACCGCTGCCACTATTGCATCCACCTTAGGCATTTTTAATAAATCCTTTTCTTCCTGCGGTAAAGGATACAGGCGGGATAAAGCACGGCTACCACGAAGCGTAGCTTCTGGACATTCCCATTCGGACTCAATCATTTGCCTTATGACCCGGTGCATTGGGAAGGAGCGCTGTTTCGCTTTGAACCCTTGCAATAAAGGATCCTCTAAAGTATCCTGAGATTCAGCTGGAATCAATAGATTCAATGCAGATAAAGAATGGGAAATGAGAGCTGAAAGCTCCTCTTTCCGAAAAACCCGAAACATATTGGGGTCCTCACCAGGAGCAATTTCACCGTCTTCCAGCTCTTCACAAGGCACATCCAAACCTGAAACAGAAAGAACTTCTGTTTCCTCTTGAGCTAAAGCTACAGGGAGCTGAGAAGCAAAAAGATCCAAAGGATCCTTAATGATCTCTTTAATCTGAGAAGTACCTTCCCCAGGGTCCTCAGAAATAGGAAGATCTACAGGAAGTGCAGAAGAGCCTTTACCCATCTCTGTAGAAACAGAACCATCAGATCTTGCCAAAAAAGCTTTGTGCATAGCTAAAATAAAATCCGGAGAAAAGAAAGATAATATATCTTCTTTTACCTCTGGCATAGGTTCCTTAGTCTTCTCCTGCCTTAAAACACTCTTAGAAGACTTGCCTTTTTTCTTAGTAGGTCGTTGCTTATCAGATTGTAAAACAACGGGAGAATTCAAAATGGCCGATACACCGGCTTTCTCAGCGTTAAACAAGTGTTTATCCGTTTCCATGGCAACCTTTTCTGCCATTGCAACAACTTATATTGCCAAAAACTAAACTTAACAATATAAATCTTAACACACTAGATCAGAAAGTAGGCAAACCACACTGATCTGAAAAACGCTGATTTAAATGCTGCAGAATTGAATCTTTATCTTCCGTGTCAGAGCAAAGATCAGCACCGCGCTGATTTGAAAACCGCCGATCTGCACACCTCAGATTCTGTTTCCTTTGTGTGCCGCGGCAGAGTCCAAAACAAAACAAGAATCCCCTATAAAAATCGCGACGATCCAGAAAACCTGTGACCATCGGGGACACTGCAAACCTGCATGATTTTTCAAAGTTTGAACCGCTGCTAGCGGAACACTTAGAAACAATGAATTTTAAATGCAGAGGAAAAGCTGGGGCTCCCAGATTAACTGCACTCTTCTTAAAAATGACGGAACACTTCAGGCAGGCTCTGCCATAGTCCGTAATTAACAGCAATGTCTATCTCCCTGCTAGGAAAAGAACATTGATCAATAGCAATGTTTGTCTCCCTGCTAGGAAGAGAACATTGATTAAAAACAATGTAAGTCTCCCTGCTAGGAAGAATACAATTGAATAAAATCTTTAAGAAATTTAAAGTAGGACTATAAAACAAATCAGCTCTGCCAGAGCCAATTAAATTAACATAAATAAATAAAACCAACTTCAAAAACCTAAAGGAGAGAGCTAATAACGATCCTTTTCAGCTGCTGAGGAATGAAAGACTGGCAGTTGACCTCAGGGGGAGTGGCTTCACGGCTCAAGAAAACTTGATGTCTTCATATCCTCAGCTGCTGAAGGGGATTGACAACCTAACCTTCCCTGGACTGGCCCGGAGAAATGGAAAGGAATATGTATAAGGCTCATATATGACTAAGGTTTGAAATTCAGATTCTTCTAGCCTAAGGTGATGCTACGAAAAATAGCTTGTTCCAGGTAAGATTGTTGTGAGAAAAGAATTCCATCTACTCAAATGAAGATTTAATCTGAGCTGAAAGAGTGGCATTGACGCCCTGGAACAGGAGATATAATAAGCTGAGAGTGCGCTGAGATGTGCCCTAATAGATGATGTCTGGAGCACAGGCTGATACAGAAGATAGAGATATTGAACTATGGTACTGTATTTGGAGGACAATAAAAGGGCTCCCAGCCATTAGTAAAACAAGATGGGAAACCTTTTCCATCGGATGCGTGCGTGACTATCTGATGGGAGTTGTTTTTCACTGCCACTAAGATTGCTTGAATCAGAGCCAGAGGACCCAAGGAGGCAACCAAGTTCAATTTCTAAGCTTGCTGAGCCAGGGACTTGAAGGTGAAATAAAATCCTGCATTGGAGCTCACCCAGAGGCAGAACTGAGTGTCTTCTAAGAAGAGGATCCAGTTCTGTTCAGGCCACTACAGTGCTATGAGAATCATTGAACTGGGGCTCTCCTGGAATTTATGCAGGATTCTGGCTAGCATAGAGATGGGCAAATAAGTGTGGAGAAGGGGCCAGGTCCAGTCTTATCTGAGTATCCCTTTCATGACTGTCTTGCCATATCAACTTTCTCAATAGGCTACAGAAACTACAAAGCTCTCAACTATTGTAGAATTAACCTAGCTGAGGAAAAGCAAGCTCTGTTCCACAGCCATCCATCACTAGACATCAAAATTATTCTTTTTCGTGGTGTGATCATTTAGAAAGCTTTTAAAAACAAACTTAATTTCTTCTCCTAACATGGCTCCTTCATATTTCTGAGTGGCATAAAACAATTTGTGTCAAGGGCTAAGCAAGACAGACATGCAAGATATGGAAGAAATATCCATGCAACAGCAAGAAGCGACTCATTTTAAAGGACAAGCAATTTAAATCAATGATTAAACATTAAACAGCAGTCAGAAGAATATTAGCAGTAGATTAAGATCATATCCAATGCACCCGGCTTACAATTCTTGTCATAATATGCACAAAAGAAACACATGAGAGAAACCATCAGATTTTGATGATGAAAGCTACAGGTTGCTTTACATGCAAAAGTTTTTCTCTTAAACGGCAAGGCATCATAAAATGTTTTATTCTATTTTATAAATCTTTATAAGTATTTAAAATGGATGTACATTTTCTTCTGGAATTACAATATTGTTTTTCTGATTTGATTGCCTCCTAAATTATGCTCTACACCATTTTTTGTAGCTGTCCTGCTGTGTTAATACAGTTATCATGTTGTACTCTGTAAAATCATCTAATCCATCAGAGGAGTTTGGCTATTTTGAACATACTTGACTAGGATCTGTCTCCATTTCATTGTTCCATAAATTGCCATCCTTGTAACATGTGTAAACAGTTCATGTGGGAACTGATACACTCTAAGTCAGCACAGCAGCTTGAGAGTTAACGCAGGCTAATTCCCACAGTATCTGCCTAACACTGAATAAGGGCAGGAAATGGGTACAGAAGGGAGAGGCGAATGGGCAGGGACTATATGTGGCATCAATGCAGCAAGATAATGCAAGATAAGTGCATGGGAAGATGCTGGGAACATCCCCAATAATTCATGCAGGGGTTTTGCAGTTATCATAATTCACTACAAAACCTTACCACACTTTAGAAAAACAGGCCTCTTAGAGGCCAACGTAATAAGCTATGTACAAACTGGCAGGGCAAAAGAATCCCCGAGATCAGCTGGCACCATTTTAGATTTAGCAGGGCAATTAATAGTCATTCCTTCTCTTGCCCAACTGTCATCTGACGGGTGGTAGAGGACCCAAAAAGAGGTTTTCCGCTCAGCAAATCCTTCATTCTGGAGCATTGCTGTGGGAGGGTTACAGTGGACAGTCTCTGCACTGTTGAGAGGTGGAGAGGATTATGCTCAGTAAGGGTGCTATGGCTTGCAGTATCTGTAGCGGCCTAATACAAGAAGGTGCAGCTAACCAGCCGAGAACAAAATCTTAACAAAAGTCATGTGACGTTGTGAGATTTGTCATAACCCTTTTTAATATTGAGGTGCTTTGCTTGCAATTTAATGTAGCGAAACTGATTAACATTTTTTTGTATTAGTCCATGCTTAAGTTTACATTAACGAACTACTGCATTAATGCACCTTAGTACATTAGCCCCTAAACAGTCCATAAGCCTAACTGATTTTTATTGTGTGCTTTTCAAACTGTGAGGCATTTCCTTCAACAGAATTATATACATAGCATTAAATAACTGAAAAAACCCTGAAATATTTCTACGCTGGATATCTGTTTTATAAACTGATCATCAACTAACCTTTAAGAAAGAAGCACACACACATAGGGGCATGTTTACTAAATGTTACCGCATGGTAAGTGCTGCTGTGGCCTTAGGAATAAAATGGTATGCAGCAACTTTTAACACATGGTAACATTCAGCAAACATGTCCTGTAGTATATGTTGACTGCCACTACTGTCTGTTTAGTTTATCCATATAGCAGCTATATGGATAACGTTTGGTTGCTGTCCTTGCTCAACCCTCCCTCCGCTGATCAACTATATGGGGTGGTTAGATCTATTTTCAGCCCGAAACTCTCCACACAGGGGATAATTTTATAAAGTTTTTTCTTCACATAGAAGCTTTTTTATGCATGTAAAAAGACTTTTATAAAATTACCCCAGAGATAATGCGCATAAAAATACATGCAGTGACAAGAAGGTAACCCGCATGTAGGTATGTTTAGGGTGGAGTATGGGCAAAATCACAATGTATGTGAATTGTTTATAAAATACACACATAAGCAAAATACTTCACCTGCTTCCGAGTAGGTATAAACGTGCACAGCTTCAATCTCTTGGCGATTTCTGATGGTTCACCCCAGTATTTTATAAAGACACATAGAGGGCCCATGCAGCTTTATGAAATAAGGTTGAAACAGCCACTTACCTAACCTTCATACAGAGGCAACCTGTTCAAAGATTACACCCTCTGTGGCTGGAAATACATGGATAAGGAAGTTACACATTTAGGTATCGCCACTAAACTTACAACTTCCTGTGAAAACTGACCCCATTGTTTCTAGGCCAAAACCTTCCTGCTCATTCACCTATCTGGGTAGCGTAGGACTCAGTTGCAGCTGGGTTTCTCCATTATTTGGACTCCATCCACGATCCTAGATCTGAGACTCACAAGAGACCTTACTCCTTTAGGTAAGCACTGTGTTGGGGTTTGAGTGCCATTTGGAGGTGCTGCAGGCGCCTGAGAGGAGTGGCAGCAATAGGGTGCCCCCAGAACGCCAGCACTCTAAACAATCGCCTAGCTCACTTAATGGTAGCGCTGGCCCTGGATAAGCATAGAGGAGAAGCCAAGTCCAATTTATGGCCAGTGCAAACCTCGCCAGCCAATGCAGGGAAAGGCCCACTGAACAGTAAAGGGGTAGTTCTGCATTTTCAGTGCTGGCAAAAAGGTTTTATCTGAGAAATGCCCCAGGCATGAAAAATGTCCTGCAAAGTTTGATGGTCCAGAGTGCTCACGGAGATGAAGAACTCTGCTGAGCTTATTTACTGTCCGGTTTGGACTCCGCAGGATTGAAGTGATTTCAATTTTTATGCATAGATGAAGGAAACCTCAACCGCCTTGTTTGCTGGCATAAAAAAAACGGCAACTTTATAGTTGGCTTGTAATAGAAATGACTGATTGTGAAGATGAAGATATGGAAACATTTGGAGGGAGTAAAATATCGCTCTGAGCTCCCATTTGATTGGCTAGTGACCAGGTACCATGTGTGACTGAAAGGCTGAGACTGGCTCCCCAACTGATCCTGGAAGCATCTGCTGTCAGGAAACAAGAATACTCCAGTGGTACAAAGGGGATACGTCTCTCCAGGTTGAGTTCTGACATCCACTGCTGTGAAGGAGATAGTTAATGTGTATTTATTAGGGACATCCTGAAAACCTGACTGGTTTGCGACTCCCAGGACCGGAATTGGAGACCCCTGATCTAGCGGACAATGAAGACAGTGGAGCTACAGTGAAAGGTGCTGTAGGGTAGAACAGTTATCTTTGATGGCATTAGCAGTCTGTAACCAAAAAGTGAATCACTAAGATATGGGGCATCTACTAATCTAGTATGAACATCTTCACACAAGCCTGAAGCACATAGCCAGCAAATCATTGGGCAGCAATTGCAGATGCTGAGATTGCAGAAGTGGGAGAATGAAGACAGATGGCCTAGGAGGTCTTGAGAGCGAGGGCAGTTGCCTACAAACATTTTCATAACTAGTACCTAGCAAAAATAAATAAATAAATATATATATATTTATATTTATTGCGTTACAATATCGGACCATCTCAACCAAGAGCACACAGCACCTGAACATGCTAACTATCACCAACAAAACTAATACTATCAACCTCATTTACAGGGCACCAGGAGCCACGTCAGATGAGCTCTCGGATATTATTGACTTAGCCTGCAATCCGGAAGACCCCATCAAACCAAATTGGCTGTTAGGAGACTTTAATCTCGCTTCTATCCAACCTGCACTAGCTAACACCTTCCTAGATGCAATGAGCAACCTTAACTACAAGCAAGTTTTGGATGGTCCCACCCACCAACAAGGGAGCCTCCTGGATCTACTCTTCGTCCCTCCTACAGATACGAGCAAGATAAGCCAAATTGAGCTCTCCAACATCCCTGTCCCCTGGTCAGACCCCAACCTGATATCATTTCAGATACCAGTGCAACAAATCACAGGCAGCCGATCAAACACAAGCAAAATGCCAAAACCTTCACGCTTCAAGCCACTTGACAGAGAGCTGATCACAAACTACGTGTTCCCAAAACTAGCCAGATCAACAGCCAACCTCAACGAAATGGTTTCCAACTGGAATGACACCCTCTCCTTATATGCTCAACAGCCGGCCACTAACAAACATTCAATACCCGACAACCAAACCGCTAAAAAGCAATCTGCTCCATGGTTCTCCACTGAGCTCCGATCTTCCCTACTCCACCTGAGAAAACTAGAGAGAAAATGGCGACAAACCCATAGCACCGATGACCAAGTCACCTACCTAGCATATCTGAAACTCCACCGGGAATCAACATGGGTCAAGAGAAAGGAATTCCATGCTAAGCTCCTCAACCACTCACTAAATAAGCCACGTGACCTATTCAACTTAGTAAAATCCTTAACCAACCATCTCCACCACAACAAGAAAGTATTCAGCCCCAGGAGTATGTGAATTACATTCAATCCAAAGCAGTAAAAATAGCTTCCGCCACATCCCAAGAACCCCCCCAGACTACCCACATGCAACTTCCACTCACCAAACTCTCACCTCCTTCAGAAAAACCATTGAGGACATTATCTCCACCATCAACACCACGACTGCTCCAACTGACCCATGTCCAGCTCACTGGATAAAAACAATGCGCTCAGAGCTCAGTCAATTCATAGCCAACATTGCAGTGTGGTCCTTTGCAACTGGAGTTTTCCCTGATGCTCTCAAGCATACATCCATTCGACCATTACTAAAAAAACAACCAGCTGGACCCAAAGAAAGAGGATTCTTACCGACCAATCTCTAGTATTCCATTTCTAGCTAAACGTCTTGAGAAGATGACCCAGAGACAGATCCAGCAGCACATAGACTCATCTTCCCCATTAGACTCTTGTCAACATGGATTCAGGGAAGCCCATGGTGTAGAAACCCTCCTAACTACATTAACCAACACACTTACCAATGGGATAGACAGCATCAAGAAGGGCTTTGCATTAATCTTCCTTGATATAGTGGCAGCGTTCGACTCCGTAGATCACGTCCAACTCCTTAGGCGGCTTCATGAAAAGGGAATCCATGACCGTGCATGGGACTGGTGCAAATCCTACCTAGAAGGTAGATGGCAGCAAGTTTGAATTGGTAATAATACATCAGAACACTTCCAGCAGAAGCAGGGAGGACCACAAGGATCCTCCCTGTCTGCACTGCTCTTCAATATTTATATGCAGCCAATTTGTAACATCACCAGATCCTTCAGCATATCGTGCCTCATGTACGCAGACGTGCTGTTGTTTACACCTATAACTGTCACTTGCCCGGATTATACACCATTAGTCAACTGCTTCAACGCAATAACAGATTGGTTACTCAATCATAACCTGCGCATAAACTTCAAAAAAACAGAAGTCCTAATAATCACAAGAAATAAATGCTTCTCACCTCCAACACTAAAAGTGAGGGACGCAGAACTCCCAGTCAAGTCCAGCATACGCTACCTAGGAGTGATACTGGATCAAGTTGGATTTCAAGGATCACATTAAACGCACGGTAAAAGCTATCTACTTCAAGATCAAAACCCTGCGGCACCTGAGACCCATGATGGAGTCAGATGACTTCCGCACCATCTTCCAAGCGCTAGTTACACCGCACTTCGACTATGCTAACATAATTCTGCATGGCCTCCCCAAAACTACCCTAAACCCTTTACAGTTAGCTATGAATGCGGCGGCCCGGGTCCTGTGTGGAGCCTCTAAGAATGATCACATTTCCCCCATTCTAAAAGAACTCCATTGGCTCCCAATCAGCTGTAGAATATCATATAAGGCCCTCCTCTTTACCTTCAAGGCCTTTAATAAAATATCACCATCATCAATTTCTGACCTTCTAGCTCACCCCACGAACAACAGATCTAGGAGATCACTAGCTGCAAACACCCTACTCACACCAAGCGAATCTACAAAACTCAACCAGTCAACCATCAATAGGGCATTTGTCAACTACACCCCCAGGTGCTGGAACAAACTCCCTCCCAGCATTAGAGCAATCAGGGACCTTAAGCTGTTTCGAAAGGCCCTCAAGCATCACCTGTTCCTCATGCACTTTACACATCTCGATGCCCACTCCCCCCACCCCCCACCTACACAGTCTCAAACCCATGCTATCTGACAACATAGATATGCTAGAATCTTAACTCGATTGTAAGTCAAGTTAGGATTTGAGCACCAACAGCTAATTGGTTTAATTGTATATAGTTCCCCCAGTTTACCTCCATGTTAAAGCCCTGTTATATGTAAACGTAGGCCAGACTTGACTGACCAAGTGTGTTACTGTTTTAATGTAAACCGCACTGATGACAAATAGCGCGGTATATAAGAACTGTTAAATAAATAAATAAATATATATATATAGCCAGTAGCACTATTATCTGTGTAATATTTAAATATTTTTTAAGGGAGTTATCAAGCTCTCCCTTATTAGTGGCTTCAATGTTTTCCTGAATTCGATAATCTCAGTGTAGGAGAAGAGGTGGTAATATTCCCTAAGGGGAGGTATCAGGTTTTGGGTGATGTATGGGTCTTTTCATCTCCACCCTTCCTGATGCATGCTGGGACCATGGGAAGTGCCCAGACACCAGGAATGGATCCTTGGGCCAGGAAGGCCTAGGATTTGGGATAAAAGACCCAGAGGCTTGATTGTTGAATTTGAAGAGGGTAATTGTTTGCACAATGATTCTGCCTGGGAGACTGAAGAGCAGGACCACCATGTGAGGCGGCTGTCAGCTACGGAAAGGCTAACAGAGAACCAGACATGGAGCTCTACACAAGGTTGAAAGGAGAATTTCAGATCTTGCTTATGAGATGATGTGAGGTCTACTGAAATCTGAACTACTGGAATGTGTTGTCTTTTTCCTCTGCTTTGCCCTGAGGGCTGCAAGTTGAATTTGTACCAAGGACCACTCACACTGAGTTGACTACTTTCACAGATGTTGTCCCATTTTCTTTTGAACAATCAATATCTCCATGGACTTAGGATTGCTGGAAATGAGCAAACTGACTGACGGCTGATTGGGTTAAGTCCCACAAAGTCAGGGCCTTGGAAGATTGCTTCCAATTCTCCCCCCAATCCAGCAATGTCCCCAAAGGTATGCGGTTCAAGATGACCATCTATACCCCTCACAGACTCTACATATCCTAGCATAGAGGGTGAGGTTCATTTTTGTCATGGTATGCCCAAAATTAACCTATTTGGAGGCATTACCCTGGTAGAGATACTACACCACCAAAAGCAGGTACTCCAGGGCTATATTTATAAAATTCATGCATCTCTGCTAAGCCTGCGGTGAAGCCAGAAAGATCTTTGAACCAAATTATAATTTTACAAAATTATTTTGTCACATACTAATAACCAACTGCTTTTGCCAATGCATGTTAAGAGAAAAAACTTGCTAGTTATGAAAGCTCTGTGCAACCAAATTAGTTAAGCCTTGCAATATAAAAATTAATTGTTATTGTACTACAAAAATTAATTGTTATTGTACTACAACAAATAATCTGTTTTGTCCTATTTTTTAGGCCATGGTATATTGTATTTAAACTATTATTTAATTCATTTTGGTTTGGTAAAATCACACCAAGGAGCTGTTTCCATAGCCTCCAGAGATCACAAATCTGATCTCCTTTCATAAGGCGAACCAAATATAACAAGTATGAGAGGGAGAGACTGGCATTAGGCAAGTCATGCTAGAGGAGATTCTTTGATTCCTCCTAAATGCATTTGTCAAGCTACCAATTATCAAGCTTGGCTTGAAAATATCAAATCAGCTTGCATTTAAGAAAGTCTGTCTGGGTACATTTGAGGTTGTTTTGTGGTAAGTTGTCATCTTATTGTAATTAGGTCCACCAGAGGGAGCACCTCACCACGTTACTCGAAAGACACCAAGTCAATTACACGTGGTAGTGTAGATGAAAGGATACTTTTATTCGCTATTGAAAACCTGAGAGCACGACACAGGCCGTGTTTCGTTTTTCACTTCCTCAGGGGATTCAGGTATGCTGCAGATGAACAATCATAAATACTATAATACATACAGTAAATATTAAAAATCATAAAAACTATACATACCTGCATTTGTTAGTATAAAAACATGTTAAAACCAATAAGAACATAAATATAAATGTTACTAATCCATACATATACACAACATTAAAGGAAATCAATAATAAACCTTCAGTAAAATCAATATAAACATATAAAACTATACCCTCTGGTGGACCTAGTCCGCAAGCATGTTCTCTCCGTGGAAGGATACTCTCAGTTTTGGAGATGAAGCTCTCGAGAAATTATTACCCAAAGAATCCCTGATGGACTCATCTGAGGAAACTGTGGATGATATATGGTTACAATGGGAAAATACAGTTTTACTCACACAAAAGATGGTAAAAGAAGATATACATGCAGCTTATCTCCTAGAATGCTGCAAGGCAAAGATAATCCCAAGGGGACTTCGAATGAATAAGACTCCAGGACTTTATCGTAATGAGGAAGGGTTTGTACGTTGCTGGAATGCCATTTTAAACAAGTGCTCCTTGGACTTAATGATTTTATTAATTACAACAGCCAATAAGAAATCAGAATTGTTGAAAGTAGAGATTGATGATAAGTTGAAGGTTTTAAAAGGGTGTGAGAATAATTTTGGAAAAACAAATGTTGAATATGAGAAGAATATTCAGCTTTTTAAGAAAGAAATGAAAGCAATCAAAATTGATAAATATAGAAGAGATGAAGATGACTATAGAGTGGGTTATGTGTACCACTGGTGCAAAAAAGTTGAGAATGAAAGGATATGGATTAAGAAGAAACCATCAATATTTGATCGTAAGGAAGATATAATAGAGGATGATGATAGAGAAAATGTGCATGAACAAAAGAAAAAACGGAGCAGGAGTGAGTCAGTAGAACATATAGATGGGTCGGCCTCGCTTTTCTCTACTCAAGAGAAGCCTCAGCCACCGAGACAAAAAGAGCAGGGCAATAAATCACAGAATTTTTTCAACATGGATGCACTGTGGAAAGGGGGCGGTCGAGATGGGTCACACACACGGCCGCCCGCGAAGGATCAAGAGAAACAGTACGATTATCCCCGAGAAAAAAGATACAATCAATACACAACCCGGGGGAGGGGTCGGGGGAGACAGATGTCAGACAGATCACGGGAACGGTGGTATTAAGTGAGAACATATATAATAATGTCATCAATATATCTAACTATGAGTTGACAAGAGATGAACTTTCAGTATTAAATAAGGGATTGTCCTTCGTTCCCATTAGGAAACCAGATCCATTCGAACTTGAAATTGATTTATATAAATTTTTTCGGAAGATACGTATAAAACGATTTTTATGGAACAGACGGGTCAAACAGATAGGTCTATTATTAGTAAAAAGTCATCGTGGGTTCCTCCACCCCAAACAGATCCAATCATTGAGACATTCGAGAAAGTAGTTTTGAGAGAAGTGAGAAAAGTATGTACACAGTCACGAAGAAAATATTTTAATCTTACAAAGGGAGAAAATGAGGCACTTAAGGCATTACAGAAAAATGACAAGATAATCATCAAGCCAGCAGACAAAGGAGGGGCAGTAGTAATACTGGATAAGACCATGTATATTGCAGAAATAAATAGACAGCTGAATGATCGGTCCTTTTATGTCCGTTTAGACAATGATCCTACGGAGACATTAAAGAAAAGTATAGATAGTTTGATAATAACTGCATATGAAATTGGTTATATTACCAAAAAAGAGAGAGACTTTTTGATTGTGCCAGCACCTATCATTCCGACTTTATATGTGAATCCGAAGATACACAAGTCTATGACAAATCCCCCCGGTCGCCCCATAGTGTCAGCAATTGGTTCTCTTATGGAACCAATTTCGCAATTTTTGGATGTGATGCTACGCCCGTTTGTAGTCCAAATGTGGTCCTATGTTAGAGATTCCACCCATGTTATTGAAATTTTGTCCAATTTTCAAGATGATAATGTCAATATAATACTGGTTACATTAGACGTGGAGTCATTATACACCAACATCCCACAGGTAGAAAGTTTGGCAATTATAGAGGAGTATTTATTGAGAAGATCGGATTCCAAACGTATTCCTACTGCTTTCCTCATGGCAATAGCAAAATTCGCTTTATGCGAAAATTATTTCTGCTTCAGGGAGATTTTCTTCAAACAAATAAAAGGGGTAGCCATGGGGTCATCAATGGCGCCGGATGTCACAAACCTATACATGTTTCAATTTTAAGAAAGATTTCTGAAGGAACATATATATAAGGATAATATTAAACTATGCATACGTTATATTGATGACATTTTGATCCTTTGGGAAGGAGATATGGATAAGCTAGGGGAATTCAACGGGTGGATAAATAGTTTAGATGTGAATTTAAAATTTCAGATCACACATGATGTACAAGAGATACCATATTTGGATTTAGTCATTAAAAAAGAGGATAGGCAATTTGTCACCACTATGTATAGAAAACCGACTGACCGTAATCAATTGCTGCATTTCAACAACTTCCACAATCCATCTCTGAAAAAGAACTTGCCAGTAGGACAATTCTTTAGAGCTCGGAGGACATGCACTAAAATACAAGATTTTGAAGTTCATGCTGAATCTATGAAAGATAGATTTGCAGCAAGGAACTATCCCGTACAATATATTGACCATGCATATCATAGAGCAAAAAATATATCTCGTGATAAAATACTTCAACAGAACAAAGAGAAGAAAGATGTAGGGTTAGTCTGCCCTTTATTATATTCAGTCTACTCCAAACAAGTTACGAAGATTCTGAAGAAAGAATGGTACCTTATTCAAACAATACCAGGCTTTCAAGATACTACTATTACAATAGCGCATAAACGTAATATCAATTTGAGGAATATGTTAGTACCATCAGCACTAACCGAACTGAAATTTCTTTCTAAGTATAAAGGTCAATATCAGTGCGGACGGTGTTCTGTTTGCACTCATGTGATGCCAGTGCGTGACAAGTTTATACATCCTACCACGCAGCAAGTTTTCAGGATAGAAGATTTTTCCTATTGTGAAACGACACATGTAGTGTATGTTATACAGTGCCCCTGCAATAAATTGTACGTAGGGAAGACAGTTAGGAGTGTGAGGGTGTGAATAATAGAGCATAAGAGCTGTATTAAGAGGGGTATTGTAGAAAAACCTCTGGTAGTACACTGGCAAGAGATGAAACATCGGGTTAGTGATCTCAAGTTCTTTGTTATAAAGAAAGCTAAACTGAATTGGAGAGGGGGAGATGTTGATAAAATGATACAAAGGCTAGAACAGCGCTACATCTTTCAATTAGGGTCCCTGGCTCCACATGGTTTGAACATGGAGAGAGACCTGTCAGTATTTTTTTAGTTTCGTAGCCCTTTGATCATTTTTATATGGCATATTCCTTTGATATTTTAACATACAGGTTATAATTACATGAGGAATACATCTACAGACATGAGAGGTTTTCATAATCCTTATAAATATTATTTATAAAGATTGTACATCCATGAAAAGAAGCGCATAGGACTATTGAGAGTAGTTCTATATTAGAGATAAATGTGGAGTGGATTAGAGGTGGTAGTTAAAAATAATACATATATGGAGGTTAATTTCCTAAGAATACATAGGGTGTTATATAATATATGGCATCTGTAGATAGAGGGGGTAAATACAACCTAACCGGAATGGCTGAAACTCTGCCTAGCAACTGATTACATGGACAGAGTTGGATAAGTACATGTCAGTTTTCCCGCGCTTAATTACAGCGCAACTGCGGGCGTTCTTTGAAGTAGAAGTGCTGATACCTGGCAGTTCTTTTTGATCTTAGATCTTCTGAATTATAGTGCGAGTAAGTATTTGCCTGGAGTTCTTTGGATGCCTTTTAGAACCACGAAGGCTGGGGTAGTTAGATAATCCAATCGAGCCAACGGCAAAGTTACGATCATAGAAATCTCCATTAAAGATTTAAATTTAGAAGCTTTTAACAAATTTGGCAGGAATTCATTTTTAAGAATAGATAGGTTAGGTCTTGTGTCAACCATATGAAGTTTGCATTCGACGATATGTTAGCTGTCATGTTTTTAAAGTCCTCTGGTGTGCTTAGCAAGTGAGTTTCGGCGCCGCTCACAAGTAAGGATTTTAAACATGAGTAGTATCGTTTGTAAATATATTCAAGCAAATCTTGGGCTTAACATTTTTTAGCATTAAGCAAGTAATTTACGTCTGCATAGTTTAGTTGTTTAGGCATTGAACACCCGGGTGACACAATGATCCAAAGTTTTAAAATAATATATATGGTATTTAAAATCGCGGCACGTCTGAAACATTCATGTTACGGGAATACAAGCGAGAAGGTTTATGAAAATCTTCTCAGTATGACCAGTGATTTATAGACAACTAGTACATATGGGATGTAATTAATATTTTTAATGGTATGTAAGTAGCCCTTTATGAGGAGAATAGTTTGGAACTTTTCATTTGTGGTTAATACACTATCCATAGGCGAGGCCCTTCCCAAAAAAAGGGTCAGTCACCAAAGAGCGCACTTGATTCCAAGTACAGACAAGTAGCTATTTTTTTTTTTTTTAATATATATATAGAGCTCCATATCGCTACGGCGGATAACACACTAATACATTATTTATTACATGTTTAGTAGTTCTGTACCGCATAATAAATGGGACAATATTTTAATGAGTTTTATTATTTTTCATATAGAGAAGGCGATTATCCATTTCTCAGAGAGAATTTTTTTAAGCCAAGTTCATTGAACATTAAACGGGTATGGCATCTTTAATTTTTCATTCAGCTTTTTAACTTAGCTGCTTATTTATTTATTTTTTAATTTGTGGTTGATACACATAGTATTGCAACATTAATTCTCTTGAGGATATTAGATTTATATGTTCCTGTTTTATTATGTTTAATTAAGTTATTGATATTTATAGGTTTTATTTCGTTCGTGGCAGTTATGGATACTAACAATTTATTAGTATTTAGTACTTTATTTAGGATTATTAGTGATTCATTGGTCTACATATTTTTAATATATGTTTTATTTTATTTTTTTGTTCAGCTCACTCACTCCTGGCTCCTGTTAGTCACCTTTAATTATTGTGGTTACACATAGATAGCATGATGATCTACTGTAAATCTGTATTTCACCTTAGTCATCTTTAATTATAGTGGTTACACTTAGATAGTATGATGACCTACTGTAAAAGTGATTTCACACCCTTCTGATAGTGTCAAATGGGTATAGTTTTATATGTTTATATTGATTTTACTGAAGGTTTTTTATTGATTTCTTTTAATGTTGTGTATATGTATGGATTAGTAACATTTATATTTATGTTCTTATTGGTTTTAACATTTTTTATACTAACAAATGCAAGTATGTATAGTTTTTATTTTTTTTAATATTTACTGTATGTATTATAGTATTTATGATTGTTCATCTGCAGCATACCTGAATCCCCTGAGGAAGTGAAAAATGAAACACGGCCTGTGTCGGGCTCTCAGGTTTTCAATAGCGAATAAAAGTATCCTTTCATCTACACTACCACGTGTAATTGACTTGGTATCTTATTGTAATTATACATGATTTCATTTTATGTTCAGTCAGAACTGTACGTGTATTTTCTCTGTTAAACTTCAATGTCTGGATGAATTCTGCATAAAAAATGAAAATTATGTAGAAAAAGCTTAAAAGCTCTCCACACAATATTTTTAAAATTCTGCAATCTTGATTTGTTCAAGTACTACAATATAATCACTGTCTTTGAATAATTATTTACAATGTAATACTGAAAAATATTACTCAAAGATGCATCATTTTTAATATTTTGTGCAGAATTACCCCATCATAAGTCCCGACCCTATCCCCAGTTCTTTCCCCTTTGGCTTCAATCCCTCCCCAAGCTTTGTCTATCCCAATGTCCACATTCTCTTCAAAGGATGAAGCACCTGCAGGCTGCAACACCAAATGGAAAAGTCACTGCACAACCTCTTCTGCATAGATCAGTTTCTGGCACCCCACATATACAGAGACTGCAGCTTACAGTACAGTTCTCCATATCTTCCCTTTCAGGGTCAATCCCCCAGCTTGCTCTCTACTTTTTGCTCTCCCAGGGGTCAACCTCTCCTATCTCTTTTCGCCCCCTCAACTTCCTGGTCTCAGCTCTCTCTTGTCCCTCTCCAGCTCGCCACGTTTCTCTGTTTCTTCCCCAGCTCAAACTCCCTCCCTTCCCTAGTTCTTTTTGCTCTCCCCGACACTTCCTCTACCAGCCAAGAGCACTCTCTTTTCTCTCTCCCCCACTCTAGGCTTGATCCCCTTTGCAGCTTTCTCTCTTTTTGTTCCTTATCCCACCTAGCAAGATCCTGTCTTCCTCTCTTCTACCATCTCCCTCCAGCTTCTCTATAGTTCTCTCTCAGTCTCCACCTTCATTGCTCTCTTCTGGCCACTTGAGCTGACTCTGCTGCCCCACACATCAGCATCCACGGCTGCAGCTTCTTCTTACCAGGCTTGAGCAGGTTGGTGCCCATCATGGCAACGTTTTCACGTCAGGCTATACATGCTGGCATACATGGCTGCAGCCCCCTCTCTTCAGATTGTGCAGACCAATGCCATTGCTGTCACCTCCTGGTCCCTACACAAAATTCTACAAGGCAAATGTCGAATTATGCACAGGAGGGGAATTTGGTGCAAATTCTGCATTGCACAGAATTCCCCCAAGAGCAAACTTCCAAACAGCATATTGAAGCCAAACAAGGAAAGCTGAATTTATAATTGTAAAAATATAACAGCTATTAAAGGAATTTAACTGAATGTTTGTCTAAGGTGTATAAAATGGAAATACTATAGAACACGCTGCATCTGTCTGTTCTGGGGAAAATAATATTAAGTCAGCTTACAACAATGCTTGTTCTCTCGTGCTTTCATGTTCTTTACATGATCACATGGCAAATCATCATTTTTTTGGTTCTCATTAATCTGTTTGTGCACACCTGTCTCCCAGCTGCTTGTAACCTGAGGTCTGTCTAGCTCTTCCTCCTCATCATTGTTATGATAGGTATGTTTAGGGTTGGCACCAGGTCTATGAAACTTAGGTGGTCGACTGCTGGAGGCCTGAAAAGGCAAAGCGTTCTGTCCGCGACGTCTGCATTCCTCCATAAAAGCTTCTTCATCAGACACACCTGAAGAGAAAAAAGGGAAGGAAACAAAATGTCAATTGATATATAGCACATTAAGGGTCTGATTCGTCAAGGCCTTTTCTCATACACACAGAGGAGACAACTTTATGAAGTCATTTTAGCATGGCAATTATAAAATAAGTTAATTTATGCATATATTTCTGAACTCTTTGCATTAGCATGTACGGCTGCTCTCCAGCAAGTGTAACATCCAAACTTTGAATGTAGGCCATCACTGCTTCAGTTGCGCTAGTACTTTATATAAAGGCATCTATGTGTCTTTATAAAATTGGGCAAAAATAGACACCTTCTTGCCCTATTCGCCTTCAGAATTAGGAGACTGGGGAATCCTTAGCAAGTAGTGCCTTTAAAGTTTAAAGGGGTGAATCATGCAGACTGCTTCCATTCCTTTCCCATGTGAAGTCCTCACATGATTGAGAGGGTAATCTGCCAAACCATTTGCGCAAGGAAACTTAGTTTACTTTATAAATAGACAATTACCCAGCTAAAATTTCCTGACAGAAAAATTCCACCCCCTTTCTCCTCCTCCCAAAAAGAGGCAGTTCAGAGCATCATGTTGTTGTTAAGTGCCGTTGAGTCTATGTTGACTCATGGTGACCCTCTGGATAGTTGTCCTAAATTGTGTTCGGTCTTCAGTCGGGCAGCTCATAGCTGCTGTTATTGTATCGATCCATCTCATTGCTAACCTTCCTCTTTTGCGTTGACCTACCTTGCCAAGCATGATGTCCTTCTATAAAGATCTCTCTCTTCACATGATGTGTCCAAAGTATAAAAGTCAAAATCTTGTCATCTGAGCTTCTAAAGAAAGGTTAGGTTTGATTTCCTCTAGTACTGATTGGTTTGTTCTTCAGGCAGTCCATGGTATACACAGTATTTGTTGCCAGCACCATACTTCAAAGACATCAATTTTCTTCCTGTCTATCTTTTTCACTGTCCAACATTTGCATCCATATGATGTTATTGAAAATGCCATGGCTTGAACAAGTCAAATCTTTGTATGAAGAGACATATCTCTGCTCTTGAGAATCTTGTCTAGGTCCTTCATAGCCATTTTGCCAAAGGCAATGCATCATCAGATTTCTTGACTGCTTGCTGCTTCTTTATTGATAGTTGATCCAAGTAGGTTGAAGTTGTCCGCTATTTCAATGTCTTCTCTATCAACGATGAACATTGATTTTGCCAGTTGGTGCAGGCACATTTTAAGACTATGTTCCTTGATCTTGAAAAGCAAATGTTTCAGATCTTCTTCACTTCCAGCCAATAACGTGGTATCATCAGCATAGCGAAGGTTGTTGATGAATCTTCCACCAATCTTCACACCTCAATTGTCTTCATATAATCCTGCTTCTCTGATGATTTGTTCTACATAGAAATTAAAGAGGTAGGGGGAAGCATGCAGCCTTGTTGTACACATTGCTGATTTTAAACCATTCTGTTTCTCCTAGTTCCATTTGAACTGTTGCTTCTTGATCAATGTAAAGGTTGTGCAAGAGAAGGATCAGGTGTTCTGGTATTCCCATGCTTCTTAATGTGTCACAGAGTTTCTGATGGTTTATACAGTCAAAAGCCTTGCTGTAGTCAATAAAACACATATAAATATAATTTTGGTATTCTTTAGTCTTTTCAAGGATCCATCTCATATCTGCGATGTCGTCTCTCGTTCCTCCCCCTTTCCTGAACCCTGCTTGCACTTCAGATATTTCTCGTTCCAGGTATGGTTGTAGTCTCTGCTGAATAATCTTGAGTAGAATCTTGCTGGCATGTGGGATCAGAGCGATTGTAATAATTTCCACATTCAGTTGGATCACCTTTGTTTAGTATTGGTACAAACACAGATCTTTTCCAGTCAGTTGGCCATGATGTTGTCTTCCAAATTTCCTGGCAGAGCCTTGTAAGTATGGTAAAAGCTGCATCCAATTGCTGTAATACCTCTATGGGAATGCAATCAATGCCTGGTGCTTTGTTCTTTGATAAGGCTTTCAATGTTGCTTCAACTTCTTCTTTCATCACCAATGGCTCCGGATCATAAGGTACAGGTTGAAACGGCTATTGGTCCACATGATCTTTATCATATAAGAACTCTGTACATTCTTTCCACCTTTTCTTGATCATCTCAGCATCATTCAACATGGATCCTTGAGCATATTGTAATATTCCAATTCGAGGCTGGCATTTTTTCTTTAACGCTCGCAGCTTTAGGAAAGGCGATTTTGTTCTTCTACTAATAATTTCTGCTTTTATTTCCTTGAATGCATCATCGTAGTACTTCTCCTTGTCTTGTCTTACTGCACATTGGAAATCTCTGTTGAGTTCTGCAATTGCCTTTCTTTGTCCTCTGGCTTTAGCTTCTCTGCATTTCTGGCCAATTTTCAGAGTTTCTTCGGTTATCTATTTTGGCCATTTTTGCTTTTTCACCTTTTGTAGAGATTTCTCACTTTCTTCCAACACAACCTTCTTGATGTCATCCCATAACTCTTCTGGAGCACTGTCATTTGTATCTAAAGCAGCAAATTGATTTTGCAGGCAGTCTTTAAATTCCAGTGGTATATTCTCAAGGTCATATTTTGCTACATTCATGAGTGGCTTGCTCTTTTTCAACTTTAGCTTGAGTTTGCATACTACTAGTTAGTGATCTGTACCACAGTCAGCTCCAGGTTTTGTCTTTGTTAATGTTATAGAGCTTTTCCATCATTGACTTCCACAGATGTAGTCAATTTGATTTTTGTACAATCCATTGGGTGAAGTCAATGTGTACCGTCGCCGCTAGAGTTGCTGGAAGAAAGTGTTTGAGATGAATAGATTGTTGGTCTTGCAGAATTCTATCAGTCTTTCTCCAGCTTCATTTCTGTTGCCAAGTCCGTATTTTCCAATCACTTTGCCTTCTTCTTTGTTGCACACCTTTGTGTTCCAGTCACCCATGACTATCAGGATATCCTGTTTGCATGTTCTGTCAATTTCAGCTTGTACTTGTTCATAGAACTCAGCAATTTCATCCTCTTCTGCAGCTGTGGTTGTGACATATACTTGAATAGTTGTGTTGATAGGCATTCCTTGTAGACGAACAGAAATTGAGCATTCACTGATTGCATTGTATTTCATTACAGTTCTTGCAAGTTTCTTCTTAATTATAAATGCAACACCATTTCTTCTTCATCTTTCATTTCCAGCATGGTAGACCATGTGATCATCTGATGCAAAGTGCCCGATGCCAGTCCATTTCCATTCGCTGACACCCAACAGATCGTGTTGTGCACATTCCATTTCATTCTTGACCATCTCCAACTTCCCTTGGTTCATGATTCATATGTTCCATGTCCCAATATGTAAGACTTCTTTGCAGCTTCTGACTCTCACAAAAATTCCCCTTCCTCCCCCTCCCAAAAAAAGGCAGCTCAGAGCATAGATGGATTGTATAACAGGTGCCGTTTCAGCTGCTGGAAAAAAAAGAGAAGTTTCTGTGGGTTTGTTTAGGGCAAGGGAAGAAATCCATGCACGGACATTCAGCTTTCAATTATCCACAAGCTATTTCATCCCGCTTCCACCGCCCACATAAATGGCAAGTGCAAAAGAAGCAGGCAGTCTAACACATGTACTCTCTCATTTCCAAAAACGTGTGTAGTTTCTCATTGAAAATTGGTGCAACATATTTACTTTAAAACTACCCAAATACTTAACTACAAGGGAAAGCTGAAAGTAACCACCAATAGGGTTATGATATACATTTGGCTCCTTTTAAAACTATAAACGTTCTATACATCTTTGGCTCCATCCATCCTTCAGCTCTGCCAGACAGCTGAGAAAGTCCAAAGAGAAAAACACTGCACAAAGCCTGCTCTTCTTTAACTTAACATACAGTAGGAAGGCAATTTTTAAATAATCGAGCAATGTTTTTTTTTTATATAACGCATCACTTGGCTCTCTGAAGGCCCATAGCATTTTAAAGAAAATAATGTGGCCTTGTACATGGAATTACATTGTGCGTTTGTTGTTTATTCGGGACTTTACATACTACCTTCTACCAAAGCATCAAAGCAGTTTACAACATTTAAAATAAAACACCCCTCTCCCTCCATAATACACATTCAACTAACAGTATTATTTAGAGGTTAAGTACAGATGAATTACCAAACTGGGTCAGACCAAAGGTCCATCTATCTCAGCATACTGTCTTCAAGGTAGGACTACTGCTATCATATGCACAGAACAAATCAGATTATTTTCTGAAGTTGGCGTTGGCATAGGCACCCTGCTTCGGCCAAGTAAATATTTGTAATAACTGGCCTGTTTGAGTCACAAAGTACATTGGTAGTTTGAGTTTCTTAAGGTTGTTGGATGGGTATCTAAAGATGTAAGTAGAATATCTGTGGTCACATGATTTAAAAGGAGGACAATTTGCCAAGCCCTTTTCCCATGTACTTATTTATTTATTTATTTACATTCTCTTATATACCGCGCTATTCTGCATCAGTGCGGTTTACATTGAACAAACTGAAATTACATTGAACAGGGCATTATAACTTGGCTATCTAACGGTCTGGCTGAAAACCGTCATTTTCAAATGCAGCCAAAAGCACGGGTGGGCTCCATAGCAGGCATATTTTTAGCTGCTGGGAAAAAGTAGGATTCCTGTGGGAAGGTTTGGGTCAGGAGAGGTAAACAGCACATGTACATTCAGTGCGTCAGGCTTCATCGCTGGCCCTTTTCAAATCCGGGCTAAACACTCACTTCAAGGCTGCTTTTGGATCCTGATCCGCGATGTGTTTCCTTACCATTCCCCTAGACACATCCTGGTCCCCAAATGTTGTGTGGTCTGTCTTGACTAGATTGTAAGCTCTGATAAGCAGGGACCGTCTCTTACTCGTCTCTATACAGTGCTGCGTACGCCTTGTAGTGCTATACAAATGATCAACTAAAACCAACTAGAAGGGCCCACTGAATTCTTACCAGGTTAAAGGCATCAAAAAAAAATATATGGGGCCTCATTTACTAAGCTGCACTAAAATTTTGCATTTACCATACAGTAAAGGGCAAAATTAACATGCAGCAACTTCAGAACCTGGGCGCTACCTCTTGGGAGCATTCCCAGAATTGTGTGTAGAGTTAACACAGAAAAACGCATAACGCAGTTACCTATACGCCTCTTGAGGGGGTATTAACTGTTCTGCATTACCTGCTCTGCTAACAGTCGATGCACAGTCCCCCTCCATTACACACCAACCTTCCATGTTAGCTGTTTAATATGGGAATTACCATGTGTTAAGGCGCTGTATGATCTGACAGCACTCAAATCGCTAATGCAGCTTCATAAATGGGCTCCACAATGTGCCATACTAGGTCAGACCAAAGGTTCATTAAGCCCATGATCTTGTTTCTGTTAGTGGCCAACTCAAGTTACAAGTACCCTGCAGGATCCCAAGGAGTAGATCCATTCATTATTGCTTATGCCCAGAGATAAACATTGGCTTTCCCAAGTCTACATGGCTGCTAATAGATTATGAACTTTTATTCCAGGAACCTATCTAAATCCTTTTTATACTTAGCTTTGCTAACTGGCTGCCTTTGCCACATCTTCTAACAACAAACTGTACAGCATAATTATTTACTAAAAAGTGCCTGTTGGAATATATCTGTAAACCACTCTGATACACACAGTAAAGGGTGGTATATCAAGTGCCATAAACCATAAGAGGAAAATTCTCTCTGAAAATCTTAAATATCAACTTTCTATCTCCCTGCTCATTTCTGCCAAATAAGGCTTGTATCTGTGACCCAACATTCAAGGGCACTGTGTTGCTCCCCTACATCATAATAGGCACATACTATGCTTAATAAATATATGCCAGAGGACTATATTATATTGCATAAATACCCTCCGATGGAGCTATAGTGGTTCATTCCATCATTTGAAAAAGAGAGGATAAAGTCACACCGGTATCACAGGGGCTGCCAAGACTCAGGATAGAAGCTGCAAGGCCCAAGAGAAGCGGCTTGTGGTCTTTTTCACTGTTTTTCAAGAACCAAGAGAAGAAAATGAGTGCGATTTTTTGGTCCTATTTCTCTGGGGGAGAGTAAGGAAAGGTCATCGCCAAATTGCACTTCTAATCTCCCACATAACATCTTAATATCCTAGTGCACTAAAGATTAGCAGAAAAAGAGAGGCAGCTGGCAAAAAGAGAATATGACAACTATGGTGCCTTTACAAAAGGCAGCCATTTGCTATTTTACAAGAGCCGAGAATAGAACAAAAGTGCAGTCAATGCTCTCAGACAAAGCAGCCAGCTATAATGCACAGCCCCTGCCCTTTCTCCACCTTGCGCTATACTATATGCCAACATGAATCCTGATTACTTAACATCCAACATTACCCTCAACTAGTAATTGCTGAGTCAACTGGGCAGTAACTAAGCAGGGCATGGTCCCATCTTCCTCTGGTTTTTTATCTTATCTTTAACATACATACATTGGCTCTGACTTGCACAAGCAAGCATAATATGGCCCTCTTAACACTAGGGGGCAGCACTGTGGGACCAGCACCATTTTGCTAGCAGCCCATTGCCACTAGACTATCAGGATTTTGGAAGGTA
Source organism: Ichthyophis bannanicus (assembly GCA_033557465.1). Taxonomy (NCBI): domain Eukaryota; kingdom Metazoa; phylum Chordata; class Amphibia; order Gymnophiona; family Ichthyophiidae; genus Ichthyophis; species Ichthyophis bannanicus. Next base: position 300,748,370 of record CM066031.1, on the reverse strand, counting down.
AGAGAGGGGCGGGCTGGAGGGCCATTGTAAAGGCTATCCCGACTGGCTAGCCAGGATTGCTTTGTCAGTGGAAATGGGAGGAGGGGGGGATAGGGGTTGGTGTTCGCTATCTGGCTACTGAGCAATTCATTCAAAGGAGAGGGGTGTGGTCCAATGTGTTTGGGAGCTGTCTGGGTTTGGGGTGCTGCATGTGATGAATGAGCCAGTGTTTCACTATTTTTGGTGATGCGGGTCACTTCATCTGTGGCACCGGAGAGCTTAAGATGGAGTAGGGGACTAAGGGGGCCTGGCGTCTTCTGGCAGCAATTGGGGGGCTCTCATGCTGCAGGATGCAATCCCTGCATTGGCAGGCACAGCAGGATATCCTGCGCTATATGCCAATGCAGGGATCACGGGTCATCACAGTAATTGCAAATCCTCCATGGTATCTGAAGCTGGACCCTCCCCCTACAGATCCCCCACTGTTTTTGCTGCTGCCACCCAGTATTTTTATATATGCCGTGCAGTAGCTGCATGAGCAATTACTGTGGCTTAGCAAACAGGCCCCTAATAGCAGTGGCAGAATATAATTTGTAGAAAATTATATATTGGAAAATGTATGACAAATTTTTCATGGAATGTTTGAAAGCTGCAATTTTTTTATTTCCACATAGGGGAAACTGCATTTTTCACTTATTTTGAATCACAATAATGGTTATGGCTTAGTGGAAAAAAATGTAAGCCCTAAGGGTAAATTTTTAAAGGCCAATTCAAGATCTACATGCATAAAAGAATATTTCAATTAAAGAGTTATATTCTCTTTATTTTACTCTAAGCTGATTACAACATAATGTTCATAAAATTTGACATACAGTAGCATATCTAAAACAAACAAACAGCAATGGATAGCAGCTCTAATGGTGTAGGCCAGGATATAATTGGGTACAGACAGATTACCAGTTACATGTTCTGAGGGACATATTCCGCAGGGCAGATGAATACTTTTCTCTGTTTTATAACTACAAGTTCCCTTTCTACAAAGCTCTGAGATATCAAAAGGAGTAACGAAACTGCATGAGCAAGGTAGACCTCATACAAGAGCCTTTGATACAGAAGCCAACCTTAGTGAGGCACAAAGTTGATCCAAATACTCACCCCACAGGATTATGGAGTCAAAAGGCTCAGCAATAGTGGCTATTTCAGTGCTACGCAGTGACCGGGAAGTCTAGCTTCACAATAAAAAGAAAGATCTGCAACTTTATTCCACTTCTAAGGAATAGAAAGAAATGATATAGCCTCAAAGTTGCCATTCTTCCAGCCAAAGAAGCAGACCAAGGCTCCGTGCACAACTAGACAAGAAACAAACAGTATAGGAAAATAAATAGATATTAGTCTTGGTTTCTAAGCAGGGACGATGTCTGCTGCTAGTGACATCAACTTTTGGTAGACAGTCACAGCTCCTCGTGAGGGGCAGTCATTGCTGACTGATGTCTCCATGTTGACAAGAAGCAGAAAGAGAAAATAACAAACCCACCAATTAAATAAAAATACTTTTTGTCGGACCTTGCTTGCAACCCACTATATCCAAAATCTAAGCCCATTTTAATTTTTTAAGTTTTTTTCATTGGCGTGCCTATTGTTTATATCCAATTAGTCCATCATTTCAAAAATCAAAACATTCACAAAATCAAACATCCAAATTTCATTCAAAAAAATTTAAGTTTCAAGTTCCGAAACAAAATTTCAAGTTCCAACACAGCGCTATGTTTCGGATACTTGAAAAACATACATGTCCTATATCTGGGAAAACAAATCACTTAGCTGCCATCCCAATCCATCAAAATTCCACATCGTGGCTCTTCAAGGACTGAAATTACTTCTCAGCACAGCTCTTCCAAGCTGAAGTGACTTCTCAAACCAAATCCACCATTTCCATGACCTCATCCATCTGGGACTAAAGCCCTCTTTAAACCAGTCAATGCCATCACAACCAATCATCCAGAAAACATTCCACTCAAGTGTGAAAACATCACAAGAGCGCAGTCCAATCAATTTCTGCATTCAGTCCCACTGGAGCCAAAGTTTTCAAATGAAAGATCTAATGCTGTTCTAAATAATTCAGAAAATATTGTTCCCCCACCCCCCACCCCCCAAGGACGCTCCGATACACAATAGCTCTCCATCTCAGAGAAGCAAATGAATGACCATTCTCCACAAACTATCGGGGCTGATTTCACTTGATTCTTTAATCTTTATTTATGTTCAGCCAACCGTATTTTCACTGATCTGCTTGTTCGGCCAATATACAACTTTGGGCATCCATACTGTACCATATATACTACAAAGCAGGACTTGCAAGTGGTCCGAAATTGCAAATGATAAATCCTTCTTAGACTCTTCCAATGTCTGATCACAATATCTGCATACAGAACACTAAAAATGACCCTTTTGCAATTCATCCTCCATCCTCGGGCCAAACCTTCTCCCCAGTATATGTTCCCCAATATTTTTCCCCCTAGTGAACACCATGATTCTGCTTCAATATCACCTTCAAATTTCAAGAACAAAATCCTTAGGAATCCTTTCTGGAAAAAAATCCTCAAGTGGATGATCCTGGGCAATCCAAAGTGCCTTGTCCTCATCGTTATTCATGTATAAGGATACCACATCTAGTGTAACAAACCAGGAATCCAAGAGATCCAAAAACTGGTCAACCGTATTTAACATGCGAGTGGTATCCTTACTAAAAGGAGAACACCGTTGAGCAATAGGATTCAAAATCTTATCCAAAAATTTCAAAATAGGTTAGAAAACAGAGCCATAATTTGTCACAATGGATCTAACTGGAGGATTACAAAGTATTTTATGTATTTTTGGCAACATGTAAAACTATGGGACAATTGGATGTTGCTGAATTAAAAATTATTTTTCTTTCTTCATAATATATCCCAAATGCCAAGCTACTTCCAGCATCCTCTTAATCTCCCCCTGCAGAGATCTTGTGGGGATCACCGTACAATTATTGATAATAGGTAATGTCATGGAGCTGTCTAAGGTTCTCCTGATAGTATGATACTGAGAATTGCAAAATAGCACCCCCTTTATCAGCTTTCTTGATCATTACTTCATCATCTGAACCAAGCCTTCAAAAGCTTGTTTCTGTCCAGTTGTAAAATCGAAATATTTAGGCTCTCTCTGTTCCTCTATTTTTTTTAGGTCTCGCAATACCAAGCGTTCAAGCAGACCGGTGAAAGTACAGTTGACTGAACATTAATCAAAGATTAAAGAATCAAGTGAAATCAGTTCCTACGTATCCCATTGTTTGGAGAATAGTCATTCATTTGCTTCCCTGAGATACAGGGTTGACTGTGTATTGGCATGCCATTTAGGGGGGGACCAACAATACTCTGAATTTAGGACAGCCTTGGATCTTTGTTTGAAAACTTTGGCTCCAGTGGGATTGAATGTGGAAATTTATTGAACTATGCTCTTATGATGTTTTTATATTTGAGTGGGATGTTTTCTGGATGATTGGTTGTGATGGCATTGATTGATTTAAAAAGGGCTTTGGTCACAGATGGATAACATCAGACACCGTCATGGAAATGGTGGATTTGGTTTGAGAAGTCATTTCTGCTTGGAAGAGCTGTGCTGAGAAGTAATTTCAGTCTTGAAGAGCCTCGATGTAGAATTCTGATGCATTGGGATAGCAGCTAAGTGATTTTTTTCCCAGATGTGGGATATGTGTGCTTTTTTGTGTCCAAACATAGCGCTGTGTTGGAACCTGAAATTTTGATTCGGAACTTGAAACTTTTATCTTTTGAATGAAATTTGGAAGTTTGATTCTGTGAATGTTGGACTTTTGAAATGATGGACTATTTGGATATAAACAATAGGAGTACCGATGAAAAAAATTTAAATAATTAATATGGGCTTAGGAGTAAGTAAACCATGATTTTGGATATCGTGGGTTGCAAGCAAGCCCAACAATTATTTTTATTTAATTGGAGGGTCTATGTTTTTTTTCTGATTATATATCCTAATCCATGTTTTTGAGCCCCTTAGTTTCTTACCAAGAATCAGAAACAGTCTGGAAGTGATCTGAGTGATAATGCTAATACAACTCAGTCTTCCTCTTCATCTGTTTTGGTGTATCCTGGTAACAAGTCTTCTCATACCGAACCATTTCTTTGTGATTCTTGCTATGGTTCTTGATCATGTAACACACATATTCCATCACGTCAGATGAGAGAACTCTGGAGCTCATCTCAGGAAGACTTGCCTCACCCTGCAACCCTTCTAACACATAAGGTTTCTGGATAACCAGACTAGGCTCTGCTGTATTAATCTTCATCTCAGTCACCTTTTCTTGCCTGATGGGAAGAGTCGTATAGGGATCAAGTGACAGACCTATTTCTGCCAGGTTCTTGGCCACAGATTTGGAGTCATGCCAGCCATTTTGAATCTGTTCACAGGCAATCTGGGGTGCTTCCTCCTTCTGCATTTTTTCTTGAACTTCTTTCTGTTCAGGTTGTAATTGAATGCCTTCCTGCGGTTCTTCTTCTTGGCTTTTGACATCCTGCAACCTCCGTGTCTGTGATTACCAGTGCATCACGTGCAAGTAGCCACGCCAGAGACTCTGGGAAATGAAACCCTGAATTCCCCACCAGGCTACTGTCATGCAGGCACATAACCGAGCAGGCCCGTTACGCGAAATTCACTCAATACCGTGACTAGTGGTATTTGTAGAGTGCTCGTCGTCTGAACAGCATCTGAGCAGCTTTCAACCGAAGCCACCGGTATTCGTCTTCATGAATAGATTTTCAGTTGCCGGAAATATACGCATACCTGCACTATTATGAGTACGTTTACTGCATTAGAAAGAAACGTTTAGGAGAAGGAATAATTGGGGAGGGGAGGGATAGTTTATGTTTATGTTTTTGTTTATGTTTATTTAAAACTTTATATACCACCCATTACATGGTATCAGAGCGGTTTACAATTTAAAAATTAAGACGTTATAACAAAGAATGCTGCAGAAGGAAAGGAAAAGGACAGAGGAAAAAGAAGAAAGAGAAGAAAGGTGAACGCCAATAAATGAGTCTCAAAGGAAAGAAAAGGATAGGATCAGGAAAGTAAAAAAGAACAGAGAGTGACAGAACAAGACAACTGATAAAAGAGTAAGTGGGAGAGAAAGCAGGAAATTGTTAACTTATCTTTATTGTTTGAGAGGGGGAAAAGGAAGGGGAAGGAGATCAAAAGCTGTGCAGAAGAGGTGTGTTTTCAGCTGAGCTTTAAAAGATTTAAAGGAAGGATCCAAATCGGAGGGCGGGGGAGAGTGAGTTCCAAAGCCGTGGTCCCAGGAAGAAAAAAGCAGAGGATCTAGTGGACTCCAGGTGGGCCTGGGACAGGGAGGGAAGAAACATACAATTAATGTGAATAGAACAAAGAGAACGGTGAGGAGTGTGAAGACGAACCTGGTCTGCAAGATAAAGGGGGATACCAGTGTGGATAGTTCTATGTACAAAAATAAGGATTTTAAATTGTATACGATATGTGATGGGAAGCCAGTGCTGGTGCAAGAGAAGGGGAGTGACATGATCAAAATGGGATGCGTGGGTAAGGATGCGGACAGTGGTATTCTGGACGCGTTGGATGTGAGAAAGTTGAAATTGGGGGAGGCCAGCCAGCCAGACATTACAATAATCAAGACGTGAGAGGACTAAGGAGAGAAGCAGTGTAGCCATAGAAGAGGAGGAAAGAAAAGGACGGACAGCACAAAGTTGTTTTAGAGAGAAAAAGGAACATTGAACCACGGATGAGATGTGATCTAGGAAAGTGACTGCAGAGTCGAGAGTGACACCCAGGTATCTAAGGGAGGAAACCATGGGAATAGGTGTAGAGGAGAGCAAAGGCAAAAGGCAACCAAAAGTGAACCAGATCGCTTGAGGTTTTTGCAAGATTAATATGAAGAAAATTGGAAGAAATCCAGGAGGCAACAGAAGAGAGACAGTCGTTGAGGGGGTGATATCTGGGTCAGAGGAATCGGTGTGATAAAGAAGAAAGATATCGTCAGCATAGTAGTGAGCAGAAACTCCATGCTGTTGGACTAAGAGAGTGAGGGGGGCCAGAAAGACGTTAAAAAGAATAGGGGAGAGAACAGAGCCTTGGGGGACACCACAAGGAAGGGGAGTGGAAGGAGAGGAAGCAGAGCCAGATAAAACAGAGAAGGAGTGGCAGGAAAGAAAGGAACAGAACCATTGTAGGATCAAACCGGAGAGGCCGGCATCCTGAAGACGAAGCAGGAGGGTGTGATGATCTACCAAGTCAAAAGCAGCAGAAAGATCCAGTGAGACAGCGAGAGAAAGAGAACCGTGGTCGTGCGCAACATGTAGTTGAAAAATCACATATTACATTTAATTTTTAATAAATGTGCCCATGTAGTAAGCATGCCTCAAACGTGCACCCTTTAAGCTATCATTCAACACAGTTGTGAAGTAATGGGTACTTTCCATCGCCTGGCAAGCAGATCCTCAGAACCGTACCGCATCCAGATACCTTATGTCTGGAAACTGGCTGAATATGCGAGGGCTGAAAAGAATTAGTGTATTTTTCAAGTTAGAAACCCCCATGAAAACATAACTCTTCAGCACTAACCTTTGCTCAGGAAAGCATATGAATTTAAATAAAAACGTGGGTTCTTCGTGATTTTAACTACCGGTCACATTGTCATTAAAAAACAAAAGAAACCTAGTACTTGTGTTTTAAGGTGAAGTGATCTGTCAGTACATTCAATAGAAAATCTGCTTGATAAGAGGCAGAAGCAGCAGCTGAATGCAGCACATACTGATTCATGGACCTCTTCTGAATTCCCAGAGGAGAGGCAGGAGCCCCCTATTGCCATGGCAGCAACACAAAACTACAAGCGCCACCTTCTTTGTACTGATCAGCTGATATTGCTAACATTTATTGTACTTAGACTGCCTAAAAGCTAAATTATAGTTTGGACTGGATAAACAGAAATCAAAAGGCTTATTTACTTAAGGTTTTCTCTCGCTACATGTTTATGGTGCAACTCCCAAATTAATAGGCACTAACATTAGTGGGAAAACAGTGCTATATTTGAAGTCAAGCATGCTCATTAAGTTGCCATAACAGTCTAATGAAGCTCATTTTGCAACAATTAGAAACATAGCTGACATTTCAGTTCCAGAAACAAAAGCATTTCTGTGCATAATGTCAGGTTTACTAAATCCAATCCGCACGCTGGCATGCACTCATACATGTAACCTCTCAACTTTAGCAGCCAAATATATAACACGCAACCAAGAACAGAGGTACGTAGTATGCTCCTCTTAACCTTTTCAAGGAGGATTATTATAGCAACTGAAATCAGTTCACAAACATGGACTTCAGTTAGGTTGAATTAGAAGCTTAAACAGTGGATTAGCAGTTTGGTGGCTAGAGCAGTAGGCTGAGAACTAGGGCATCCAGGATTCAAATTCTGCTGATGTGCCTTGCGGCTGTGACACTCAATTGTTTCAGGTACAAATATAGGGGCCAATGCAATAAGCAAAGTGCTAAGCTTCTGCACAGTGTTCTAATGTGCATGCTGAAAAAGCTTTAATCCTAATCCAGTAAACTAATGGCATGCAAATTGCCACAGCCTTAAAAAAAAGTGCTTTGACAGAACAAAAAGTGCACACCAACACTGTAACATTACAGCGTTTACTGCATCTGGAATTTTTGTTTCCCTCTCCATCAATGCAAGAGCAGGGACTGGTTCAAACATGGACAGAAAGGGAGACCAAAAAACAAAGTCTTGTAAAAAAAATATTCGTGGTGGTCTAGTGGCTCCAGACCCCACCCCGCAAACATTTCCCTGATGGTCCAGTGAGCTATACATCCCCTGATAACCTTTACCCACCTTTGGGGTTGGGAGGGAGGAGTGATGCCCACCTGCTCCTGCCTCTTGTAAAATTGTATCATCTGATCCCTAGCAGTGCATCAGGATACACTCCTAGGGTTCAGCATGTCAAATAAGAGAGAAAAACAAGACTCCCCCCCCCCCACACTCCTGGCCCAGGTGCCTAGCATAAGGAGGCCCTCAACCAGAGAGCCTCTGATGCTGTAGCACTCCTCCCCCCTGCAGACCAATACTACTTATCTGGCCCCAGGCAGGCATCCAGTGGTAGTGTCTTCTTCCCACTGTCATCTTCCAAAATAGTGGTGCTTGATTCCTACTAGAAGATGGCACCACCAGAAACAGAAGCAAGTGGGCTTCAGCTCTGCTTTCCAACCCCAAGGTATGCCGGGGGGGGGGGGGGGATTGTCATGGAGAGTGGAACCACCTGAGCCACCAGGGATGTTCTTGTGGAGTCAGGGGACAAATTTGAATACCTAGGATGTTGTAAAGGGTTGAGGGAACAGGAGACTGGGATCAACTGAGCCAACAGGGATCTTGGCTGAAGAGGATCATCTGAGGTGATGTGCTCTCGTGGTGAATCTTACTTTTGCCCCAAGCTGGAGTAAAGATTCAGCACTCCGGAAGGGAGTAAAAACTCTGCCAAAATTTGCCACAGGTTTTTACATCAGGAGCTATTAAAGATTCAGCCTTTAATAGGTGTTTTGAATGCCCACCATGTTACCTTTTAGCACCTTGGTTTTACTCCTGATTTTTCTGTGCTAAATATCTTGCTACATAGGAGTAACGTTAGTGCAGGAGAATTGGGAATAAACTGCTGCACTAGAAGACAGCCCTCATGGAAGAGGAAAATACCTCACTGTAACTCATAAGAGCATAAGAATTGCCATACTGGGTCAAAGCAAAGGTCCATCAAGCCCAGTATCCTGTTTCCAACAGTAACTAACCCAGGTCAAAAGTACCTGGCATATCCAAGAAGTAACCAGAATACATGCTGCTTACCCCAGAAACAAGTATTGGCTTTCCTCAAGTCTACCTTAACAGTCTATTGACTGTTTTTTGGACTTCCTTCCACTTTTCTTAAAGCATGGAATACAACTAGTCTGGGCTTCCAAGATAGTATTTTTAAATACCACCCATGCTTGATGTAAATCTTTAACCTTTGCAGCTGCTCATTTTAGTTTTTTCTTAACTGTTTTCCTCATTTTATCATAGTCTCCCTTTTGAAAGTTCCTTGCCATCCTTTCTCCATTTATTAAATCAAATGCGATCATGTTATGATCACTATTGCCAAGTGGCCCCAACACCCTTCTCTCTTGCACCTGATCTTGTGTTCCACCAAGGACTAGGTCCAAGATGGCTTCCCCTCTTGTCTTGTCATAAACCAGGTGCTCCAAGAAACAGTCATTTATTTCATCTAGAAATGTTATCTCCCTAGTATGTCCTGCCGTGACACTGACCCAGTCGATACTGGAATAATTGAAATTACCCATTACTGTGCTATAAATATTGTTAGCTTCTCTGATCTCTGAACATTTCATCATCCATTTGTTCATTCTGGCCAGGCGGTCAATAATACACCCCCCACTGCCATTGCCTTACCCTTTTTTACATGGAAATTCAATCAATAGAGATTCTACAATGTATTTTGTTTCCTGCCAAACTTTTTTTCTTTAGAGATCTGTATTTGCCCCATGCTTTCTTGAATTCAGATACAGTCCTCGTCTCTACCACCTCCACTGGGAGACTATTCCATGCATCTACCACTCTTTCCATAAAGAAATATTTCTGCATATTACTCCTGAGTTGATTCCTTTTCACCCTCACTCTATGTCCTCTTGTAGCAGAGCTTGCTTTCTAACAAGAGAGGCTCTCCTCTTATGCATTTATACCACTGAGGTATTTAAATGTCTCTATGGTATCTCCTCTATCCTGCCTTTCCTCTAACATAACATATTAAGATCTTTAAGTCTTAGTAGCCATCCTCTGCACCAGAAATCTGTGGACAAGGGTCTGAAAGTGAGCCTTTGAGGGAAGCTTGAAAAGATCAATTTGAAAAGTAGCAATGAAACCAGTTTAGAGCCAAGTCTCTGATTCCAGAGTTATGCAAGGGTTCAAGGAGAAGGGCATGGTCAATGACATTAAAGGCAGAATTTAGGTCAAGCTGGATTATTAATACATCTCTGAGACTATCAAGGTGTAGGGCGACCTTATTTAGGAGGGTATAAATGTGATCTTTGCACTGCGATAAGAGTGGAAGCCTGATTGATGAGGGTGAAAAGAGTTATTTGCTTCCCAGAACCTAGAGACTTCCTCTAAGACTGCTTTCTCCTGGATGACAGCTATTCAGTAAAGATGGATCCAAGTCATGTTTCTTTAGCAGTGGACTAGTGATGGAATGCTTCCAAGAGGAAGGAACTTCCCCATGTGTAAGACTGAAGTTTATCAAACCTAGAAAGAGCGGATCAACGGAATTCCAGCAGCTTTTAACAAGTGAAAGAGGAATGGCATCCACTATAGAATCCGGCTATTTTGTGAGGTGAAGAGGAGAAAGTGGTGAGAATTGAGCACATGGTACGGGGAGGGGGGTTGCTAATGTTCAAAAGTACTATGGTGCACATTGTTATTGGGGAATGGTATGCTCTGGCAAATGATTGAACAAATGGAAATTACACTAACCTGGTAATTGTAGTTCCTGTAGGATCCAGTTTAGTCCTCCACAATCGGGTTCTGCCCCTCTCACTGCAGCATGCAGACTGGACCAATCAAATCTTCTGTAGTACATCTCCAGCAGGAGCTCCCAGAAGCCCCCCAGTGTACTAGTAACAAAGCATAGTTAACGAAGCAACACATGAAATTATCATTAGAATAACATTAATCATGACTTTCCCCCTCTGGAATAACCAACTTCCTCCCCAAACGAGGAAGTCAGAACACTGCCCGGCGCCGTAGTCGACGCCCATAAATTTACTCCAAGCTCCCCCCCCAGGAACTAAGGAGCTTACGGAACCCCCAGGAAAGGGAAGAGCCATAGCTGGAATGCCCGACTGCCGCTATCGTCCGAACGGGACGCAAACCCATCTTAGAAACCCCTGCTCGGGATAGCGCGCCGCAAAATCATGCAGATACTCGGGAGGGAAGGAGGACTAAACTGGATCCTACAGGAACTACAATTACCAGGTTAGTGTAATTTCCATTTCCTGTGCGGATATCCAGTTTAGTCCTCCACAATCGGGATGTAACAGAGCAGTTAAGACCGGGCGGGACCTTGTAGGCCGGCGCGCAAAACCGCCGAACCAAAACAGGAATCCCGAGCCGCTGACACATCCAATCGATAGTGCCTGCTGAAAGCATGCAGAGACGACCAGGTGGCCGCCCTACAATCTCCGCTGGCGGAACCAGACCATGCTCCGCCCAAGAGGCCGCCTGAGCCCGAGTAGAATGAGCCCGGAGACCCTCCGGAACCGGCCGCCGCTGCAACAGATACGCGGAGGCGATCGCTTCTTTAAGCCACCTAGCAATGGAGGCCTTAGCCGCCGCCTCCCCTTTCCGTGCACCTCCAAAGAGCACAAAAAGCCGATCAGTCTTCCGGAAGGACTCGGTAGACTGTAAGTAACGACGCAGCGTGCGACCCACATCAAGCCGGTGTAGCCCTTTGTCCACCGACTCGACCGAGTCTGCCGAAATCACTGGTAAGAAAACTGCCTGATTAAGGTGAAAGGGAGACACCACCTTAGGCAGAAAGGAAGAACCGGACGGAGCACAATCCGCTCCGCAGAGAAAGACAAAAAAGGCTCTCGGCATGACAAGGCCTGCAGATCTGAGATGCGCCGTGCCGAGCAAATGGCTACCAGAAACACCGTCTTCAATGTGAGATCCTTCAAGGACGCTCTCCGCAATGGCTCAAAGGGTGCCCGAGCCAGAGCCCGCAGGACCAAATTCAAATCCCACGTAGGAACCACCGTCCTGCGGGAAGGCCGCAAATGAAACACGGCGGTCAAGAAACGCCGTACATCCGCATGAGCGCCCAGAAGGCGGCCCAAGACCTTGCCTCTATAGCAAGAGAGCGCGGCCAGCTGGACCTTTAGGGAACTGGCCGCGAGACCTTTCTCGAAGCCATCCTGAAGAAAGCTGAGCACGACGGGCACCGAGACCGTCGCCGCCCGAACTCCACGCCGGGAGCACCAATCCTCAAAAATTCTCCAAATTCGGACATAAGTAAGAGAAGTGGACGACTTTCTTGCCCGCAGCAAGGTGGAAATCACCGCGGGCGAATAACCTTTCTTTTTCAGCCGAGCCCTCTCAATGGCCAAACCGTAAGCGAGAATCGAGCCACCTGGGGCATCCGCAAGGGGCCCTGAAGAAGAAGGTCCGGCAACGCCGGAAGGCGCCACGGCACGCCGTCTCGCAGCCGGACGAGGTCGGCATACCAGGGCCTCCGGGGCCAATCCGGAGCCACCAGCAGCACCCGCCCCTGATGGCACTCGATGCGCTGGACGACCCGGCCGATCAAGGCCCACGGGGGAAAAAACATACAGCATCCCGGACGTCGGCCACGGCTGAATGAGAGCGTCGAGTCCTTCGGACATCCGCTCCCGCCGCCTGCTGAAGAAGCGACTTGTCTTGGCCGACTGGAAGGTCGCCATCAGATCCATGATGGGTGGACCCCATCGCCGAACCATCTGCGCATACACCTGAGGATTTAACTCCCACTCTCCGGGGTCCACCCGCACTCTGCTGAGAAAGTCGGCCTGTACATTGTCTGCGCCTGCAATGTGCGCCGCCGAGATTGCCGGCAGCCGAGTCTGCACCCAGCTGAACAAGGCCGTCGCTTCCGTTTCCAGGGCCACACTCCCTGTGCCCCCTTGTCGATTGATGTACGCCACCGTGGTGGCATTGTCCGACCAAACTCGGACCGCCCGACCCCGAACCAGAGGTTCCAGGTTCATCAGGGCCAGCCGGACCGCCCGAAGCTCGAGACGGTTGATCGACCAAGACGCTTCCTGCGAGGACCACACCCCCTGTGAGAAGCGGGTCTCGCAGTGTGCTCCCCAGCCGACTAGGCTCGCATCCGTGGTAAGGGGAACCCACAGAGGAGGCTCCAAGGGAATCCCCCGCGTCAGGTTCTCGGAGGAGAGCCACCACCGCAGCGACCGCCGCACTGCCTTGGGGCAGGGCAGCCTCTTGTGTAAGGAATCGCACTGGTTGGACCAGCGCCGAAGGAGCGCCCTCTGTAGCGGGCGCATGTGGAACCGCGCCCAAGGAACCACCTCCAAGGTCGCCGCCATCGTACCGAGAAGCCGGAGGTACCACCACGCCGACGGAGCGGGCATCCCCCGAAATAGTCGGACCAGAGCCCGCAACGCCAGGACGCGGCACTCGGGAAGGCACACCAGCCCCCGAGCAGTGTCGAAGCGCACCCCCAGATACTCCAGGTCCTGCGAGGGCCGCAGACAACTCTTCCTTTCGTTCACCACCCAGCCGAGAGACCGCAGCAGTGCTACCACCCTGCTCGTGACCCGCAGGCACCCGCGACTGGATTTTGCTCGTATCAACCAGTCGTCCAGGTAAGGATGGACTAAAATGCCCTCCTTGCGCAAGGCCGCCGCGACCACCACCATCACCTTCGTGAAAGTGCGCGGGGCCGTAGCCAAGCCGAACGGCATGGCCCTGAATTGGAAGTGGCCCCGCGGGAACGCGAAGCGGAGAAACCGCTGATGGGCTGGGCGTATCGGGATGTGCAGATAGGCCTCGGTGAGATCGAGGGACGTCAAAAACTCCCCCTTTCGCACCGCTACAATGACTGACCGCAGGGTTTCCATGCGGAAATGCGGGACCCGGAGCGCGCGATTCACGCCCTTGAGATCCAAAATCGGACGCAGAGAGTCGCCCTTTTTGGGTACCACAAAATAAATGGAGTAGCGACCGGCGCCTCTTTCCAAGGGAGGCACCGGAACCACCGCTCCCAGCGCTAACAGCCGAGCCAGGGTCACGCGGATGTCCCGCGTCTTTTGCTCTCCCCTGCTGGGAGACATTACAAAGGAATCTGGAAGAGGGAACGCAAATTCCAGAGCGTAACCCTCCTCTATAATTTGTAGCACCCAGCGATCCGACGTTATTTGGGCCCAAGAGGAAAGAAAGTCGCGCAAGCGACCTCCGATAAGCGGTCCTCCCTCCAGAGCCTGCCTGGCGTCATTGTGGCTTGCGTCCAAAGGAAGAGCCCAAGGAAGAACCGGCTGCAGAGAAGCCTCTGCCGGCTCCTCTGAAGGCCCGAAATCCTTGGCCACGTGTTCCAAACCTGCCCCGCTGCGAGGCCCACTGGCGGGAGGGCCGAAACCTGCGCGGATCCCGAAAGGATCCCCGCGCCGACGAGGCTGACCGATTGGCCCTTGGCTTATCTTCCGGAAGCCGGCCTCCTTTAGACTCACCGAGGTCCTTTACCAATTTCTCGAGGGCCTCCCCAAATAACAATCTGCCCTTAAACGGCAGCTTACTGAGGCGGACCTTAGAAGGACCGTCCGCCGCCCAGCTGCGCAACCAGAGGGACCGGCGCGCCGCTACCGCGGAGGCCATACTGTTAGACAACGCGCGGATTAAATCATAAAACAGATCCGCCAGATAAGCCGAGCCGGACTCCAACCGGGTCACCTCCACCAGACCCTGCTGGTCGAGCCCGGAGCTCGAGCGCAAATGCTGCGACCACCGCAGACACGCCCGAGCCACCCAAGCCCCACAAATAGAGGCCTGCAATGACACGGCATCCGTATCGAAGGTTTGCTTGAGCAAGTTATCCACCTTCTTATCCTGCCCGTCCTTGAGGGCCGCCGCCCCCTCAACCGGGATGGTAGTTTTCTTGGCCACTGCGGAAACCGCAGCATCCACCCGGGGGGACTTGAACAAGTCCCTGTCCTTATCCGCAAGAGGATACAGACGATTCATGGTCCGAATCCCCTTCAAACCAGACTCCGGGTGCTCCCATTCCGCCTGGATCATCTGATCCACCACGCGGTGGACGGGAAAAACCACCTGGGTATCCCTAACTGCCTGAAGTAGAGGATCCTCAAGACCCTCCTCCTCCAGGGGCCGCATCGCCGAAAGGTTTAGCGCCTGCAGGGACTCCGTGACCAGAGGAACCAGCTCGTCCCTACGGAACACCCGAATGACCCGAGCCTGATCCTCCGGCTCCAGGATCTCCCCATCCTCCAACTCCTCCATGTCAGTGCCAGGATCGCCCTCCGCCTCTGATGCCAGTAAACCCAGGGCGTCCTGCTCTTGACCCCCCCGCCGGAGCCGCTTGCCCCCGGGCGGAGAAGGACAAGGAACCTCCCCCAAGGACCCCGAGGGAAGAGGGGGGTCCCGACAGCCGGCAACTGACCGGACCTGCTCAGGCGAAATGCCTGATGCATAAGGAGTATAAAATCAGGGGAGAAGTCCATAGTTGGGGCAGTAACAGCAGTCTGCTGGGACATAGCCACTGAACCGCTGGCCGGGGGGACCGAGCCAGACTGGGGGATGCTCGGGGAGAGAATACTGTCCCCTGAATTAGAAGCATCCCCAGGGGTAACCTGATCCTGAACATTCCCTGATTGTTCTAACTCAGAGGGGACTGCAGCACAGTCCCTGCAGATGCCAGGGTCAGTCCCTGCCCTGCGGGCTCCACAAATCACACACTGGGGCTTGGAAGCCATCCCAAGGCCACCTCTGCCCAGGGGGATAGAAGAGGACAGTCACAGGAAAGCCCACAGCACCTGAGCAGTCCTATGCAAATCAGCCCCGATTTAAAATTAACTTCTCTTTTTTTTTTTTTTTTTTTTTTTACAAGAAACAAAATATATCCCAGGATCCCTGGGGTGCCCTGAGCAAAATCGCCAAAAAAAGGAATCCCAAAAACGCTAGGGGAACCAGTGCACAGCGATCAAAAATGCCTGAAAAAAGCACTTTTGAAATCCAAAATGGCCGCCGCAATTTTTCACCCGGGTTAAAAAAGGGTCCGAAAATATAAAAGTCACCAAAAAACATGTAAATAAATTAAAACGACCCTGTAATGAAGGGCAAACGAGCAGATTGTAGAAAAACTGCCAAATAAGCTCAGGAGAGCCTACAGAAACGCTGGCATCCCAGGCAGAGCACTGCACACAATAAAGTAAAATGAAATGCAAACTCCTACCAGCTCAGGATCAGATGATTCAGCCACAATCTCCCAGTACCAGGCACTGCCTTCTCAGGTATGGCAATTCCCCGTCCTGTCTAGGGGAAGCTCACCCAGGGCTGATAAAATGGTCTAGGCAGGCAACAGCAGCCAACAGGTCTGACTTTCTCTTAGTCTCCTGTGGCACAGCTCCAGGGAGACAGGCTTCTTTTTACTTTCAGTTTGAAAAGCACAGCTATCTATCAAAGAAATAGAGGAATGTCCCCAAAATAAACCCTAGAAAACAAACTGACTAGTGTTGCTCCTGCAAAGGTCACTAAGTGTGTCCAGAGGACACACTTTTACGTCCACACACTGCAACGAGACTGGACACACTGGGGGGCTTCTGGGAGCTCCTGCTGGAGATGTACTACAGAAGATTTGATTGGTCCAGTCTGCATGCTGCAGTGAGAGGGGCAGAACCCGATTGTGGAGGACTAAACTGGATATCCGCACAGGAAAGTATATTTTATTTCTGAAATACAAATACGTACATTCTACAGTAGCTGTAAATATCTCTGCTAGTTTGCTTTGTCAATCAATTAGCTCCTATGCTCATTTTTAGGATGATTTCATTAAATTCATTTTCTGGATTTAGCTCATGCCTTTTAAGTACTAATTCAGGATGAGGACCCAAGAGGCAGGCAGAGCTCCAGAATCTCAATGTGTGAATGAGACAATGGTGCCGGGAAGGAGGATCCAGATTTATTATGAACTAGGCAACATTCTGTGGAAGGAGGAGCCCATTCCAAAAAGATAGGCTCCACCTTAAGCAGAGTGGAACTAGAAAGGAGATCGAGCAGCATTTAAAATGCTGACAATCACTCAAGAACACATGATTTGGAGTAAGGTATCTTTGAAGCATACTATCAAAGCAGGGAAGTTATGGCATCCCGATAGAGAGATTGCAATAGAAGCAAAGGTAGCCCAGGTGCCTTTAAATAAAGGGCAGACAGAACTGAAAGATTACAAATTACCTCTGTCAACTGCTAATTAGACAGTAAATATAAACAAAAAACACACTGAAATTTTCATATATAGATGCTAGAAGCCTAAAAATAGAATGAGAAAGTTAGAATATATAGCACTGAACGAAGAGGTAGATATACAGGCATTTCAGAGACCTAGTAGGGAGGCACATAACCAATAAAATACTGGTACTAGGCTATAAAATATGCAAATTATTAAAACTGTGATAGTATCAATCAAATTGGTGGAGAGAAGGTGCTATATGTTAAAGATGGCAATGGCTTAAAGAGAATAAAAAGTTCTGCAGGAAACAGATTGCATTGTCGAATCTTTATGGATAAGAATTCAATGCTTGAAGGGAAAGAGAACACTGGTGGAGGTATACTACCATCAACCTGACTAGAAAGAATGGACAGATGATGAAATGTTAACATAAATTACAGGCAGTAACACATTTGGTAACATAATAATAATGGATTATTTCAATTACTCCTCTATTGACTAGATAAATGCTAGGGTGGTAATGTACCTAGATGAAATAAACGACTGCTTCATGGAACAGGAACTGACAAGAAGGGGAGCTATTTTAAACCTAGAGCTTTGTGGAACACAGTAGCTAGTGCAAGAGGCGACTGTATTGGGGCCACTTGGCAACAGTGATCAAAACAATCAGATGTGAAAAAAAAACCTCTAGAAGGAGCAACTGTGAAGGTTGGACTTTGTTCAAAAATGTTATATGGGAAGCCCAGACCAGATATACTCCACTTATTAAAGGTGGAAGGAAGGTCAAACAATAGCTAGCATGCTTAAAAGGTAATTTGAAACAAGCTAGTAATATGCAGATTGTAAAAATACATCCCAAACAGTAGAATGCCACATGAACATTGACTGATTTTAAACAGATTTCCTTTCATCTTTAAGCAGCAGAGTTTAAGTAACAATTATAATAGTCTGCTAAGGTTTAATATACTCAGTAGAGTTTACAAGCTGAATTAGATACACTGAGGGAAGATACAAGGCTGAATTAAGGTCAGTTTGGAAAGTCTGAAAATACTATGGAACATCCTTCCAGGGACTTGTGAATTACCTCATTTCTCAATGTGAAGATTTTAGTTCCATTTTTGGAGGATGGGTAAAAACAGCACAACTTCAAAGCCATTTATGTGACTATATTGTCTGTCTGAAAATTGCTTCCTCCACTCCCACCAAGCCCTTATTCCACAATACCACTATTTTTAGGCCTAATGAGAGAAGATATTCCAGGGGGCATGCTTATGACAGGGGAGGAAAATAATGGATATAGATTGCACTTTCAAATCTACAGACATTATTTTCCAAGAAGCAGGAAGTCAATCTGTAGTCCCAATGGTTGATCACAGAAGTGCCAACGAAGAGCTCTATTATGAGGAATAGCACACACACTGCAGGCAGAACTATTCCCACCAGATACTATACAGGTGGATGAACTTCACCTCTCCATAAGCAGGGGCTGCCCAAGGGGGGGCGGGGCCATGTGCGGATACTCATTGCGGGGCTTCATTTGCATAAGGGACCTTATTTGTATAAATATTTGCACAATGTTAACATGCACTAACTTTTAGTAAACATGTCTCTTAATGAGTGTATGGATAAAGAAAGACTACCAGATTTCTATATTACTATACTCCAATGCCAACCGCCAGGCACATTAGGAAGTATTACAAACACTGCCCATTTAGAACAAATAGCAAATCTGCCGTATCATAACAGTACTACCAGGACTCATAAAGCACCAGACCCTACCTATCAAAAGGCAACACTGCAAATATTAAACCAATACATCCGAGAGAATACCAATACATCTACTGGGGAAAGAGAACAAGTGGCACTGTCAAATAGAAACTACATGAACAGAATACCTCAGCTCGGTTACACATGCAGAACATAGACCATCACCAAGCAAGGAACAAGGGATCACAATTTAGAAATAGGAAGACAATAATTAAATTGGGAACCACAAAAGCCAAACTTGGAATGTACAACAACACTGGAGAAACAAAATTATAAATTAATTTCCTCTTGTGCTAAACAACATGCAGGTACGCAGACTGGCGGATTTCAGGTTTAAATAAAACCCCTTGGGGTTCAATAAAAGGGGTACTATTTAAACCTGAAATCCACCAGTCTGCATACCAGCTCCTTTGGTCTCCACTTGTATGCTGCAGGTACTTGGTTGCTCTCCTTTGTTGTTTCCTAAACAAAATGCAGACATTAACGATGCACATTTCCCAGAGCTGACATATTCCAGTTAATAAATTCAAAATAAAAAAGTATTTATCTACTGTACCTTTTGTTGATCGTGCATTTTATTTTTCAGTTGCAATTGTTCCAGTCACTTTCTTCTGGTTTCTTCATGTCTTCTGCTAACTCTCCATTGTCTGCTATGCATTTGTCCTTTCTTTTTTTCTTGTAGTTTATTCCATTCTCTCTCTACATCTGCTTTAAAATATTGATCTTTCCTCCATTTCTTTCTTTATTCCTTTTTCATGCACTCAATCGTACATTTTTCTTCCCTCCCACACAAAATATTTTTCCCCTCTCCATCCACACTCCCTCAGCCCCATCCCATTCTAGTTCTCTCCCAATATCAGCTCCCTTCTAGTTCCAGCCTCACCCAGCATTCGCTCCCTTCTAGTCTCATTCACCCATCCCCCTGCATCAGCCCATTTCCAATCCTATCCTAGCCCCCTCCATCAGCCCATTTCCAGTCCTAGCTCCCCCATCCATTTCTAGCCCTATCCTAGCCCCTCCATCATCCCATTTCCAGTCCAAGCCCCCCCCACTCAGTCCATTTCCAGTCCAAGCACCCCTCCCCATCAGTTATTTCCTGTCCTAGCTCCCCCCACTCAGCCCATTTCCAGTCCAGCCCCCCTCCCCACTCAGCCCATTTCCAGTCCTAGCTCCCCCCCACTCAGCCCATTTCCAGCCCAAGCTCCCCCCACTCAGCCCATTTCCAGCCCAAGCTCACCCCACTCAGCCCATTTCCAGTCCAAACCCCCCTCCCCATCAACAATTTCCAGTCCTAGCTCCCCCCACTCAGCCAATTACCAGTCCTAGCTCCCCATCCATTTCCAGTCCTATCCTAGCCCCTCCCTCCCTCCTATTCCAGTCCAAGACCCCCCCCACTCAGCCCATTTCCAGTCCAAGCACCCCTCCCCATCAGTTATTTCCAGTCCTGGTTCCACCCACTCAGCCCATTTCCCATCCAAGCCTCCCTCCCCATCAGCTATTTCCAGCCCAAGCGCCCCCCACCACTCAGCCCATTTCCAGTCCAACCCTTCCTCCCCTCAGCCCATTTCTTTCCAGCTCAAGCCCCCCTCCCCATCAGCTATTTCCAGTCTTAGCCACCCTTCCCCCCCCCCTCCGAAGAGCCCCGTGGCTGTCTAAAAGGCTTTAGAGGGAGCCAGAGAGGACCTCTGACAGCTGCCAAAGTGAAGAGCGCCTTTTTTCTTGACTTTGGCAGCTATATTGTAGTTTAGGATGCTGGCGTGCTGAGGTCAAAGGTGACTTCCTGTTTCCCGGCACTCAGCACGCTAGCGTCCTAAAGTACAGTATAGCTGCCAAAGTGAAGAAAAAAAGACACTCTTTACTTCGGCAGCTGTCAGAGGTAAGCCGGGGCCTCTCCGTCTCTCTCTAAACCACCCTGCCTGTCGGTGCTGAATACGGAATGTTGTTGGCACGGGGACCCTTGAAGCGTGGGACCCAAGCGAACAACATTCACGCACAATGGACAGGATGGCCCTGTCCATATGTAGTATTCCTTGTTTCCTAAAGAATACCCAAAGAAAAAGCAGATGTGAATGCACATGGGTACTCTACATTTCTGGCAAGTTTCAAAGCGAAAATACACATGTATTTCTACTTTGAAAAATAGGCCAGCTTTCATGATAAAAAGTAACTCTAGGGTACAATAAAATGGAGGGATGAGAGATTTTTCAGATATGTTAGTGAGAGGAGGGAGGGCAAAAGTGGTATTGTCAGACTCAAGGGTGAAGGGGAGGAATATGTAGAAGCTGATGAGGATAAAGCAGAATTGCTTAAAAATATTTCTGTTCTGTGTTCACAGATGAAGGGCCAGGAGCAGAATCTCAGAAAACACTCAAAAATAGGAACAGAATTGATGTGGATCTGAAATGATTTTCAGAAGACTGTGTTCATGAGGAACTAGCTATTCTAAAAGTAAACAAAACGATGGGACCTGATGAGATACATCCAAGAATACTGATGAACTTGGGGACATTCTAGCGGCTCCATTAATTGACCTTTTCAATGCTTCTCTGGAGTCGGGAATGGTGCCAGAAGACTGGAGAAAGGCACATGTAGTCCCTTAACACAAAAGTGAAAGTAAAGATGAAGATGAAAACTACAAGCTGGTTAGTCTAACCTCTGTGATGAGAAAATTATTGGAAACACTGCTGAAAGAGAGAATAGTGAGGTTTCTGGAGTCCAGTGGATTGCAGGATCTGAGGCAGCATGGGTGTATACCAGAGGCAGGTCTTTCAGACAAACCTGATTGATTTCTTTGACTGGGAGACCAGGGAATTGGACCGAGGGATTGCCTTAGATGTGGTGTACTAGATTTCAGTAAACCCCTTTGACACCATTCCACACAGGTGACTTATAAACAAACTTAAAATCATCTGTAATACCTGAAGATTAGAGGATGGCGAATGTAACGCCAATTTTTAAAAAGGGTTCTAGAGGTGATCTGGGAAACTATAGACTGGTGAGCCTGACGTCAGTACCGGGAAAAATAGTAGAAACCATAATAAAGAACAAAATTACTGAACATGTATAGTCATGGCTTAATGGGAGACAGCCAACATGGCTTTAGACAAGGAAGATCTGTTTCCAACAATGACCAATCCAAGTCACAAGTACCTGTCAGGTTCCCAAAAAGGAAGTCTCAAGCAGAGCAGACGCACTCACAGAAACAAAGCCAAACACAGGAAGCAAGAAGCGTTGAGGTGGTCACGAGCACTTTAATAAAAAAAGTCCCTACGCGTTTCAGCAAAATCCTTCCTCAAGGTGGTGAGCCTCAAAAAATTAAAACATTTAAAATATAAGTAATATAATAAAAGCAAATTAGCAAAAAAAAACCAATAGAATATTACATAAAATACAATAAAAGCTGAATGAAAATTATAAATGAGCATACTGAAGAAAGGTGGAAATCAGCCTCAGATCAAATGATAAATGAAAAACCTCCAAAAGACCAGACTAAAAGTTATCATAAAACATAGTCATAAAAACATAACTATGGGTACAGGCTAAAAATAGGATACTAAAAGCATTCATAAAACAGAAATTAAAAAACACTCATAATTGAGCACTATGTAAAGAGTGAGAAGGATAACAGAGTCAAATTCCACATTAGTTAGGAACTCACTTGTGAAAAGCTGTTCTGGAAAAGTAGACCACAATAATCTGTATGGATGGCCAAAAACAAGGCAGTGTATCCCAGAACCAGATTATTGCTAAAAAGCATTATAACCAAAACTATCTAATGGAGAGAGACCAATTAATATAAAACAGTATAGTTTCAAAGTGTATAAGTCAGGCAATGTCATGAGACCCAAAGTAGTGAGAGAACCCAACAGGTAAAATTATATCTAAAACTGTTAAAATCATTTTTAAGGACCCAACTCAGAGGGATTATGGATACATAAAACTGATATCTAAAATTGTATAGGGTTATCAGGAGCTTCCCAACCAAGCATGAAACAGAGAAAAAGAATTAAAAAGGAACTTGTCTTGTTGATGCGCTTTAGCAAGTGGTAAAACATAGTGCTGTGGTAAAACCACCACTATCAGACTAAGAAGGCTGCATTCCGATCCCATTTAAATAGGAGTTTAAATTCCAATCAGAGGTCAAAGGTGAGGTGCCAAATTGTTTCTCATCTCCCCAAAATTTTTTAATACTCTTGCTTACAGTATTATAGTTTTGTTTTGTTTTTAATTCAACAATGTCGGCATCCATATTATAGCTTGCCGCTGTACTGTGTGAGCACCGCCGATCTATCCTCCCAATCAGGAGGAGGGATAAGTATGTGTTTAGTGCAATATGTAACATGTACCTAAAGATTTGGAATATATTATGTTGTATAGGCTAGGGCAGCGACAGTGAGCTTTTAAAGAAGCTAAAATGAACCAGGGCATATGGGGAATCAAATATACAAATTTAAATAATGGTGAGAGATCCCGGTCAGGAGAAGCCCATACCGATGCTAGCATATAAAAGCAAGGATAAAATGTGAATAGTTAAATCCAAATATAAAACCCAATATATATAAAAGAGAAACAATCATACATAAAACAGCAGACTCAAAAATAACTCCCGGGTTAGATGCAACCTGTTATGTGTATATGAAATAAATGTGATATCGGCCATTCTGCCGACCTCAGAGTCAATAGCAAGCTAATGCAAATAATAAAATGCACTATGGTCAGGGGCGGCCCAAGGGGGGTGTGGGGCCATGTGCGGAGACGCGGTGCGGGGCCTCATTTACATAAGTGGCCATATTTGCATAAATATTTGCATAATGTTACCATACACTAACTTTTAGTAAACATGTCTCTTAATGAGTGTATGGATAAAGAAAAACTAAAAGATTTCTACATTACTATAATCCAGGGCCAACCGCCAGGCACATTAGGAACTACTACAAACGCTGCCCATTTAGAACCCATAGCAAACCCGCCGTATCCTGACAGCATTATCAGGACTCACAAAGCACCATACCCTAACTATCAAAAGGTAGCACTGCAAATATTATACCAATACATTTCAGAGAACAATAATACATGACCTACTGGGGAAAGAACAAGTGGCAATGTCAAATAGGAATTACATAAACAGAATACCTCAGCTCAGTTACACATGCAGAACATAGAACATCACCAAACAAGGAATCACAATTTAGAAACAGGAAGGCAATAATTAAACTGGGAACCCCAAAAGCCAAACTTGGAATGTACAACAACAATGTAGGAATAAAACTATAAATTAATTTCCTCTTGTACCAAACAAAGCGCAGACGTTAATGATGCACATTTCCCAGAGCTTTCATATTCCAGTTAATAAATTCAAAATAAAGAGATATCTTTCTACCTTTTGTGCATTTGTTTTCAGTTGCAATTGCTCCAGCCACTTTATTCTGGTTTCTTCATGTTTTCTGCTAACTCTCCATCGTCTGCTGTCCATTTGTCCTTTCTTCTCTCTTCTAGTTTTTTTTTCCATTCTCTCTCTACATCTGCTTTAACATACTCATCTTTCTCCTTTTGCTCTTTCCTCATTCCTATTTCATCCACTCAAATTTTACCCCTCCATCCTCAATCCCCACTTACTCTCCCAATACCCGGCCAATTGTAGATTTTTCATCCCTCCCACACAAAATATTTTTCCCCTCTCCATTTTACTCTCGCAGCCCCATCCCATTCTAATCCTCCCCCAACATCAGCTCCCTTCTAGTTCCAGCCTCACCCAGCATCCATTCCCTTCTAGTCCCTGCATCAGCCCATTTCCAGTCCTAGCTCCCCCATCCATTTCCAGTCCGAGTCCCTTCATCAGCTCATTTCCAATCCTAGCCCCCCATCAGCCCATTTCTAGTCATTTCCTAGCTCCACCATCAGCCCATGTCAAATCCTAGCTCCCCTCCACTCAGCCCAATTCCAGTCCAAGCCCCCCCAGGAGCCTACTTCCAGTTCTAGCCCCTCCATGAGTCCATTTCAATCCAAGCCCCCACCACAGCCCATTTCCAATCTTAGTTCCCCCCAACAGCACATTTCCAGTCCTATCCTAGCTGCTCCATCAGCCCATTTCCAGTCCTAGCTCCCTTCCCTCACAGCCCATTTCCATTCCAAGTCCCCTCCCCATCAGCTATTTGCAGTTCAAGCCCCCCCTTCCACTCAGCCCATTTCCATTCCATGTCCCCGTCCCCATCAGCTATTTGCAGTTCAAGCCTCCCCTTCCACTCAGCCCATTTCCAGTCCTAGCAACCCCCCAACCCATTACCAGTCCTAGCCCCCCAACAACCCACTTCCAGTCCTAACCCCACATCACCCCATTTTCAGTTTAAACCCCCCCTATAACCCATTACCAGTCCTAACCCCCCATCAGCCCACTTCCAGTCCTAAACCCATCAGCCCATTTCCAGTCAGCCCCCCAAAGCTCATTGCCAGTCCTAACCCCCATCAGCCCACAGCCCATTACCAGTCCTAACCCATCAGCCCACCTCAAGTCCTAACCCCTCCACATCAGCCCATTTCCTGTCCTAGCCCCCCCCCCATAGCCCATTACCAGTCCTAGCCCCCCATCAACCCACTTCCAGTCCTAACCCCACATCACCCCATTTTCAGATTAAGCCCCCCCTATAACCCATTACCAGTCCTAACCCCCCATCAGCCCACTTCGTCCTAAACCCATCAGCCCATTACCAGTCCTACCCCCATCAGCCCACAGCCCATTACCAGTCCTAACCCCAGCAGCCCACCTCAAGTCCTAACCCCTCCCCATCAGCCCATTTCCTCTCCTAGCCCCCCATAGCCCATTAACAGTCCTAAGTCCCCATAGCCCATTACCAGTCCTAACCCCCCCCAACAGCCCACAGCCCATTACCAGTCCTAACCCCATTAGCCCACCTCAAGTCCTAACCCCTCCCCATCAGCCCATTTCCTATCCTAACCCCCCATCACCCCATTTCCAGGCAGGCCCCATCAGCCCACAGCCCATTACCCGTCTTAACCCCCCCCCCCATAGCCCATTACCAGTCCTAACCCCATCAGCCCACAGCCCATTACCAGTCCTAACCCCATCAACCCACCTCAAGTCCTAACCCCTCCAGATCAGCCCATTTCCTGTCCTAGCCCCCCCCATAGCCCATTACCAGTCCTAACTGCCCACAGCCCATTACCAGTCTTAACCCCCCATAGACCATTACCAGTCCTAACCCCCCCAACAGCCCACCTCAAGTCCTAACCCCTCCCCATCAGCCCATTTCTTGTCCTAGCCCCCCATAGCCCATTACCAGTCCTACCCCCCCATCAGCCCACTACCAGTCCTAACCCCATCATCCCACCTCCAGTCTTAAACCCCCCCTCAGCCCATTTTGAGTCCTATGCCCCCCATAGCCCATTACCAGTCCTAACCCCCCCCCATCAACCCACAGCCCACCTCAAGTCAGGTCCTAACCCCCTCCATAGCCCATTACCAGTCCTAAACCCCCCACATCGGCTCAGGAAAATTAAAAAAAAAAAAAAAAAAGCTGGCTGCCGCTGCGGCAGAATGGAGTGTCCCGCGGGGCCCCCTCTGCCCGGCTTTCAGATTCGCGAAGGGAGAGTGTCTCCCTCGCGTCTGTTAAGCCTGCAGGGGCAGATGGGAATAACAGAGATGCGCGGGAGACACTCTCCCTTCGCGAATCTGAAAGCCAGGCAGAGGGGGCCCCGCGGGACACTCCATTCTGCCGCTGCCGCGCGGTAGCAGCAGCAGCCAGCTTTTTTTTTTTTTTATTTAATTTTTTAAAAAGCAAAATGTTCTTTGCGCGGGGCCCCCTGAAACGCAGGGCCCTGTGCAAAAAACATTCTTGCTCTATGGACGGGTCGGCCCTGACTATGGTGTAAGATCATATATGACAGGAGGCCAACTATCTTATCGCGCTGAAAGTTAATATAATAGATTCCGGACTTAAAAGCAATTTCTGCAAATCGAAACCGGACTCAGTAGTGGCTCCTGTGCAGGATATAACCTGTTGCCTGTATATAAAACAAATGTAAAAGAAGCCACTCAGCTGACTTCAAAATCAATAGCAAGCTAATGAGAATAATAATTTCTAACACAATGCCTGGTGCCAGCTGAGATTTGCTATCATACTGAAATCACCGTCAGAGACAGGAGTCATACCGTGTTGCACTACTGTCACAAATGTACAGTAAATTACTGTTAGTGTAAAAAAAACACTGGTTCAAAAATGAATGTGGAAGGGCTAGAATGAATTCTGCTCATACATCAAAAATGAATGGCCCATAATGTAAAAATTGTACCAAAGAGTAAAAAAGGACATATATATATATATACACATATATATATATATATATATATATATATGAATGTAAAACGTAGAGAACACAATGAATGAGTATATGAGTAAGAGATCGAAAATAAATAAATAAATAACGATTATAGGGAAGAGGGAGAAGGGAGAGGGGAGAAGGGAGAGGGGAGGGTGAAGAGGGGGAAGGAGGGAGGGAAGGAAGAAGAGGGGAGGGGAGGTGGGAGAGGGGAGGGGAGAAGAAAGGAGGGGGGAGGGGAGAAGGAAGGAAGGAGGAAATGAAGGGAGACATTAAAAAATAATGATAAAATAAATTAATAAAAACACCACCTAATTTGACAATAAAATGGAGAAGAAAACAAGGAGGCAATTAACAAGAAGTAAGAAAGTAAAAGGAAATACAGAGAACCTGGCCACCATGGGCTATGGCTCAAGGATGTCGAACTATGTGAATAAAAGGCTGTAAAAAATTTAGCTATAAAAAAATTAAACATAAAACAGCAAACCGGTTAAAACAAAAATAAAAACTGACTGATGGTTAAAAACAGCAAAAAAGGGGTGACAACTGTGGATTCCATGCTAATTATAAA
The DNA here is from genome assembly GCA_033557465.1 of Ichthyophis bannanicus. Classification (NCBI taxonomy): domain Eukaryota; kingdom Metazoa; phylum Chordata; class Amphibia; order Gymnophiona; family Ichthyophiidae; genus Ichthyophis; species Ichthyophis bannanicus. The sequence goes on along the minus strand of CM066031.1, from coordinate 300,720,635 downwards.
ATGATCGCGAGGCCGCGGGCAGGGTCCCGGCGGCCGAATTTAACCGGGCGTGCGGCCCGGCGCGGGGACCCTGCGCGCGGCCCGAGTCGGGCGCGCAAGTGCATTATTTGAACTCATTGGCTACCCAACGGTCGCGGCCGTGCGGGAGCCAATCAGGGAGGCGATTCTGGGGTGGTGAGGGGGGTGGATGGTGGCCAGCAGCCTCCGCATGCTCAGAGCGTGCGGAGGCTGCGTTTCGGGTGCCGGCGTTCTGGTGAGGCTCGGGCGGTCTGGACAGCAGAAGAGCGTGGCTGTGTGACCGCATGGCAGCGGATCCCTGCTGTTCAGCTTAGCGGCCGGGCAAGTGCGGTGGGTCAGCGTTTGTCGGGGCTGTGCTGCGTGGGGGGTCTGCGTTGCTGCGGGTGGGCTGTGTGTCTCTCGGCCCATTTTTTGTTGGGGTGGGTTCTCTGCGGGGGGCTGTGTGTCCTGTTACTGCAGTGTGCATGTGTTTAGGGCTCTTTTGAGGCGCTGGTGTTAAAAAAAAATTTAAAAAAAAATAACCAAATAAAGTAAACTAAAGCCTGACCATCATAATTATTAGACTGACCGCTTCTGTGGGCGGCTTCTGATCCTGGTGGGCATGCCTGGGCCTCGAGGTCGGGCAAAAGCAAGGGGCTTGGCCCCGGCCGGTGCTTCTGGGGTTGGGCTGAGGGGGTGGGGGGGTCACGGTCTCGGGGGGAGGCTAGCTTTCCCGGCCCTGTGGGTGGTCGAGGGCTGAGGGCTCGGGGGGGTGCTGTGAGGGGGCAGAGGGGGGCAAAAGGGGTTCGACGGCCTTGGGGTGGTGGCAGGGGGAGCGATGGAGTGCAGCTTCCCCTTGGATCCCCGGGGGTGCCGGATGGGCTTAGGGGACCGCTCGGGGAGGTGGGGGGGGGCTAATCTAGCTGTAGGACGTGATGCGGGTATGGCGGGGGGTGGGGCTGCGTCGGGTGGCATTGTGGGAGTGCAGGGGCAGGGGGGGGCTCGAGGCAGGATGGGGCCTTGTGGGGCACGGGCTACGGCTTTCCCGCTGGTTGGCTCCCGGGTACTGGTGGCTTGGGTGCATCGGGGGGGTCGTCACCTTGGGACCAGTGGTTAAGCGGGGGGGGGGGGCAGGGTACGTCTCGGGCTGATTGGGGTGGTCTTTGGTCTGCGCCTTGGTCTCTGGCAGCTCCCCCCCTGTTTTTCCCTTTCTTTCTCCGCAAGGGCGTGTTATGGCGCAGCCAGCTTGGACTTCAAATGCTGCTGGAGTCCACAGGCGGGAGCGGTGTCACAACAGGGAGCGGCGGAGTCAGTGCGGAGTCCTAACACGGAGGTTGCGAATTCTGGTGGCGACAGCGGTTCTGTGGCAGCTGGGATGGACGCGGCGTCGGCGGCTGCTAGCGGTGATCCTAGTGAGTTGCTTGGGGACGGGGGGGTTGGGGGGGGTCCAGTCACCAGATGGGCAGGCGGGGGGGTTCGCATAAGAAGCGCCGGCGGTCTTGTCGGCGGCATCGTAGTTCTGACTCGTCCTCGTCTTCTTCCTCTTCGACTGGTTCGTCCGTTGGGTCGGGTAAGGACCCGGGGCGGCGGGACGGGGAAGGTGGGGGAGGCTTGGCCCCTGGTGTGGGTGGGGGGCTGCTTCGGTGGTGGTTTTTCCGGAATTGTGGGAAGGGGTGCCGCGTAAGCTGCGGCGCAAGATCAGGAAGCGGTGATATATCGATATCTTCCGCTTGCTCTAAGGGAGGAAGCGCTCGGGTGAGAGCCGCAAGAAGAGGAAGGAGGATGAAAAAGCCGGTAGGGTCAAGCGGGTTGCGCGTAATGTGGTTAATTGGATGCGTTCCTTTCTGCGGTTGGCCATCGTGTGGGGTCATCACGAACCGGGGCAATATGGTATGTTGTTAGCCTACGCCGATTCCATTCTGGAGGTGTCGCAGACGCATGACGGGTGGGCTTGGCTGAACTATGATGAAAAGTTCAGGGATAAGATGGAGGAGTGCAAATCGCTTTTGTGGGCACGCAAGACATTAACCTGTGGCTGACCCAAATGTCGGCTAGGTCAGGTGCAGGTGGGGGGGGGGTGGTGGAAAGGGTAGTGGCGGTGTCACGGGGGGGGCTGTGCGTTCCTTTCGCGCGGGAGCGAGTGGGGTGCCGCCAAAGGTGGGCGCGGCAGGGAGCAGTGATGTGTGCTGGCGGTTCAACTGGGCCACTTGCCCCTTTCCAGACTGCAAATTTTGGCACTCCTGCTCTTTGTGCGGAGGTTCCCATTCCACCGCCAAGTGTATCAAGCAGGGCGCTGCTGGCGCTGCCAGTCCCGCTCCTAAAGGGCAATGAGTGGCGTGGGCGGGCACCTTCCCCGATACGGGTGGAGGCCTTTGTGGGGTGGCTGCATCGATATCCTCGGAGGCGGGTGGCGGCTATTCTGTCTTTTGGTTTTCGGTTTGGTTTTGTCATACCGGTGCGGGGTGTTTCGGCGCCTAGTGCACGGAACTCTCCCTCTGTTCGTCGTTGGGCCGAGATCGTACAGTACAAGTTGTTAGGTGAGTTGCGGTTGGGGAGGGTGGCGGGTCCCTTCGCGGAACCCCCTTTTCCGGACATGGTGATTTCTCCGCTGGGTATAGTTCCCAAGAAGGAACCAGAGAAGTTCCGGTTAATTCATAATTTGTCCTGTCCGATGGGTGCCTCTGTTAATGATAGCATTCCTCGTGAGTTTTGTACGGTGCGGTATGCGTCTTTTGATAAGGCGGCGCTGTTGGTGAGGGGGGCTGGTCGTTCTGCCCTCATGGCGAAGGTTGACATTGAGTCGGCGTTTCGCTTGCTCCCAGTCCATCCATCTGCTTTCCATTTGTTGGGGTTTTGTTTTCAAGGGGGGTATTATTTTGACAAGTGCATGCCGATGGGCTGTTCGGTCTCGTGTGCTTATTTTGAGATGTTTAGTACCTTCCTGCAGTGGGTGCTAGTTCAGGTGTCTGGCTTGTCGAATGTGGTGCATTACCTCGATGATTTTTTCTTTGTGGGTGTGGCGCAGTCGGGGGCTTGCCAGGAGTTGCTATCCGCGTTTGTGCGGCTGGCGCGGGAGTTCAGTGTACCGCTGGCTGAAGCTAAGATGGAGGGTCCTACGACGCGTTTGACCTTTTTGGGGGTAGAGTTGGACTCGGTGGAGATGGTGGCGCGTTTGCCGCATGACAAGGTTGCTCGTTTGCGGATTTTGGTGGCTAATGTGTTGTCGTCCCACAAGATTTCCTTGAGGGAGTTGCAGGCGCTGTTGGGGTCCTTGAACTTCGCGTGTCGGGTGATTCCCATGGGGAGGGTGTTTTCGCGCCGGCTGGCGTGTGCCACGGCAGGGGTGCGGAAACCGCACCACCGGATTAGGGTCACGGGGGCGATGAAGGCGGATTTGATGGTGTGGAGTCGTTTTCTGGAGAACTTCAATGGGACTTCTGTTTTGATGGAGGCCGAGGTGTCCAGTGATGCCTTGCAGTTGTACACTGATGCTGCGGTTGGAGCGGGATTAGGTGTTTATTTCCGTGGGGCTTGGTGCGCGGATCGTTGGCCGGAGTCCTGGCACGCCGCGGGATTGACCAAGAATATCACCTTCTTGGAGCTTTTTCCGATTCGGGTGGTTTTGGAGCTCTGGCCAGAGCAGCTTCGGAACCGACGGGTGCTCTGGTGGTGCGATAATGAGGCGGTGGTCAGTGTGGTTAATCGCTATTCCCCCAAGTGCGTGAGGGTGGCAGGCTTGATGCGGGAGGTCGTCTTGGCTTGTTTGCGGTTGAATGTTTCGGTGAAGGCGCGGCATATCCCGGGGTGCACTAACGAGATTGCTGATGCTCTCTCGTTTTCAGTGGGAGTGATTCCGGGCTCTGGCCCCCGAAGCGGACGAGGATGGATCGGTGGTCCCAGAGAGCTTCTAGAGCATTGGCCTCGAGAGATGCTAGATCTGCTGAAGAACTCGGTGTCTGCGGGGACTTGGTCTGCGTATCAACGAGGCTGTGACTGGGTGGTCACCTTTTTGGTGGCTCGCGGGTGGCAGATGGGCGGGGTTCCGGAGGGCCTGATTGGTCAATATATTGTGGAGGCTAAGGGCGCTGGTTTTTCTCGGTCAGCAGTGCGCGGGCACTTGGCAGGGTTTAACTTTTTTGCGAGCGCGGTGGGTTGGGGTTCGCCTGCGGGGGGGGGTTTTGCCACGTCGGCTCTTGCATGGTTGGGAACGAGTTCAGCCTACACCGCGGGACTCGCGGTTGCCCATTACGCATGGGCTCCTGGTGAAGGTCTGTGGGGCCTTACCGCGGGTAGCCTCTTCTGCGTACGAGGCTACTTTGTTCAGGGCGGTGTTTTACATTGCCTTTTTTGGGGCTTTTCACATCGGTGAATTGGTCGCGGGCTCGGGTCGGGGGGGTGTTGGGGGGCTGCAAGCACGGCATGTTCGGGTGGATGGGGGCGGTTGCGTATCCTGTTGGCGAGATCCAAGACGGATCCGCTGGGAAAAGGTTTGTGGGTGTTGCTGGGCGAGGTTGGGGACCCGCGGGCTTGCCCAGTGTGGGCGGTCCGGCAGTATTTGTCGGTGCATCCGGGGACAGCGGATAGTTTTTTCGTGCATTCGGATGCGCGGGTTTTAACCCGTTTTCAGGTATTGGCGGTACTGCGCCTGGCTTTGCGTGCGGTTGGGGAGGACCCGGTGCGGTTTGCGCCGCACTCTTTTCATATTGGGGCTGCCACTAGCGCGGCGGCGGCTGGGTTGCCGGGGCAGGTGATTCGGGACATAGGTAGGTGGCGCTCTCAGGCTTTCAAGGGCTATGTGGGGCTGTAGGAGCTGGGTGGTGGGGCCGGGTCTTTAACTGTTTCTTTCTTTTGCAGATGGGGGTGTCGGGCCTGGTGGCTGTTGGGTGGCTGGCCACTCCTTTGTCCACTGGGCTGGTCGGCATGCGGCAGCCCGGCCTATCGGACTGAATTTGGGACTGGACCCGGCAGTGGTGGCTGTGACATGGCTGGGCGTCCGAGGACTTCGCTGGTTGCAGTTGCTGCCTTTGCTTCAGCGCCACGGGAGGTCGTCGCGGGGGCCGGCCGCCCTGATTGTGCATCTGGGAGGCAACAACCTGGTGTCCTGGTCCTGCCGGCAGCTGATCCGGGCAGTGCAGGACGATCTGGGAGTGGTTCTTCGGATGTTTTCTGGTGTTATTTTACTGTGGTCGGACATTATTCCAAGGCCGGCTTGCTGGGACCAGCGTCACTGGTCTCGAGGATTAACCAAGATCAATCGCCAGATCGGCCGGTGGGTCTGTGAGAGGGGGGTTACCAGATTTTGCATGATTGGGTGGATGTCGGGTGTTCGGGGCTCTATCGGGCTGATGGAGTTCACTTGTCGCCAGTCGGTATGGACTTGCTCCTTAACGACTGGCAGGAGGCCTTGGAATATGTGTCTGTCCATGATGTGCGCTGGTCGCAGCTTGTGTTGGGGGGCGGCGGCACATGAACAGTGATATGTGCCGGTGGCGGGATCCCGGAGGTTTCCGGGGTCCGGAGCAGCAGGCTACATTTGGGCGGGGGCGGGGTGCCCCTGACCCGGTCAAACCTCAGACAACTTTTGCTATGGCATGGCGGTCGGGGGAGGGGCATGGCAACTTGCCGGGTGGCAAGTTGTGGCATTAGCGGTGGCAGGCACTTTGCTAAGGTATGGCTGCTGCAGCCGGGTGCCGCTAATGGGGATAGGAAGTTTGATGTTATTTGTTCTAATTGTTGATGGTTAATAAAGCTGCAACCAGTTGTGTTCCATGAAGTTATGGTGTTATGTCTTGTGTTGTGGGGGGGGGGGAGGGGGCGGGCTTGGGGGTTGGTTTGGCGGGGGGGGTGAAGGGTGGGGGCCCGAAGCGCCGGGTCCACCTGCCTCGGTTATCGCGAGGCCGCGGGCAGGGTCCCGGCAGCCGAATTTAACCGGGCACGCGGCCCGGCACGGGGACCCTGCGCGTGGCCCGAGTCGGGCGCGCGAGCGCATTATTTGAACTAATTGGCTCCCCGACGGTCGCGGCCATGCGGGAGCCAATCAGGGAGGCGATTCTGGGGTGGTGAGGGGGGTGGATGGTGGCCAGCAGCCTCCGCGTACTCAGAGCATGTGGAGGCTGCGTTTCGGGTGCCGGCGTCCCTCCCTCCCTCCCTTTCTTTGAATGGTTGGGGTTTTGGGGTGTTGCAGCTTGTGGGGGGGGGTGCGGGATCCCGGAGGTTTCCGGGGTCCGGAGCAGCAGGCTACATTTGGGCGGGGGCGGGGTGCCCCTGACCCGGTCAAAACTCAGACAACTTTTGCTATGGCATGGCGAAGTCGGGGGAGGGGCATGGCAACTTGCCGGGTGGCAAGTTGTGGCATTAGCGGTGGCAGGCACTTTGCTAAGGTATGGCTGGTGCAGCCGGGTGCCGCTAATGGGGATAGGAAGTTTGATGTTATTTGTTCTAATTGCTGATGGTTAATAAAGCTGCGACCAGTTGTGCTCCATGAAGTTATGGTGTTATGTCTTGTGTTGTGGGGGGGAGGGGGCGGGCTTGGGGGTTGGTTTGGCGGGGGGGGGGTGAAGGGGGGGGGGCCCGAAGCGCCGGGTCCGCCTGCCTCGGTTATAGATTCACTTCCTGATTTAATCCATGTGGGCTCAGTGTCTTTAGTTCATAAATGTATCTCTGTTCCAATTTGAGTTTTAGCCACTCAGCTGACCTCAAAATCAATAACAGGCTAATGCAAATAATTTCTAACACACTACCTGGTGCTGACTGAGATTTGCTATCATACTGAAATCACTGTCAGAGACAGGAGTCATACCAGGTTTTTTGCCTTCCATATAGATTATTGTGGTCTACTTTTCCAGAACAGCTTTTCACAAGTGAGTTTCTAACTAATGTGGAATTTGACTCTGGTATCCTCTTTACTCTTTACATAGTGCTCACTTATGAGTATGTTTTTTTATTTCTGGTTTATGAGTGCTTTTAGTATCCTATTTTTAGCCTGTACCCATATTTATGTTTTTATGAGTAGGTTTTATGACAATTTTTAGTCTGGTCTTTTGGAGGTTTTTTATTTATCATTTGATCTGAGGCCAATTTCCGCCTCTCTTATACATGTTCAGTATGCTCATTTATAATTTTTACTCATCTTTTATTGTATTTTATGAAATATTCTATTGTTATGTTTTTGCTAATTTGCTTTATTATATTACTGATATTTTATATGTTTTAATTTTTTGAGGCTCACCACCCTGAGGAAGGCATTTGCCGAAATGCGTAAGGGCTTGTTTTTATTAAAGTTTTCGTGACCACCTCAACGCTTCTCGCTTTCTGTGTTTAGGTTCCCAAAAAGGTATATAGGTTCCTCAATGCTTGTCCTGGAGTAAACAGTGGATTTTCTGAGCCCTATTTAAGATTGGTTTATGGACATTTCCTCCAGGAACTTGTCCAAATCTTTTTTATACCCATCTACACTAAGAGCTCTTCTATATCCTCCGGTAACAAATTCCAGAGATTGATTATGCATTGAGTGAAAAATTATTTTCTCTTATTACTCTTAAATGGGTTACATTGTAGCTTTATTGCATATCCCCTAATCTTTCTACTTTTTCATGGAGTAAACAACCACTCTAAGTTTACCTATTCCACTCCATTCATTAATTTATAGACCTCCACATATCTTCTCTCAGTCATCTCATTTCCAAGTTGAAGAGCCCTAACTTTCTAAGCCTCTCCTCATAGGGGTATTCTTCCAGCCCCTTTACCATTTTGGTGGCTCGTCTCTGTACCTTTTCTAATAACGCTAATCTAAGATATGGTGATCAGAACTGCACACAATATTCAAGGTGCGGTTGCACCATGGAACAATACGGAAGCATTATAATATCCTTGGTTTTAGTCTCCATTCCTTTCCTTATGATTCCTAGCATTCTATTTGCTATCTTGAGTGCTGCTACACACGATGATACCTAAATTCTTTTCCTAGGTGGTGGTTCCTAATCTGGAACCTTGCATCGTGTAACCGTAGTTTGGATTGTTCTTTCCTAGATGCATAACTTTGCACTTGTCCACATTAAATTTCATCTACCATTTAGACATCCAATCTTCCAATTTATCAAAGTCCTCTTGCAATTTTTCTCAATCCTTTTGTGTTTTAACAATTTTGAATAATTTTGTCTCATCTGCAAATTTGATCATCTCATTCATTCCCATTTCCAGGTCAGTTATGAATATGCTAAAAAGCAGTGGGCCCAGCACGATTCCTGGGATACTCTACTATTCACTGTTCTCCATTGAGAAAATTGGTCATTTAGCCCTACTCTTTGCTTTCTATCTTTTAAGAACATAAGAACATAAGATATGCCATACTGGGTCAGACTGAGGTCCATCAAGCCCAGTATCCTGTTTCCAACAGTGGCCAATCTAGGTCATACGTACCTAGCAGTATCCCCAAAAGACTCAGGTTCCACAATGCTTGTACTGGGTCAAGCATTGATTATCCTGGGTCCCTTTTTAATAGTGGTTTATGGACCTTTCCTCCAGGAACTTGTCCAAACCTTTTTTAAACCCAGCTACACTAACAGCCCTTACAACATCCTGTGGCAACAAATTCCAGAGTTTGATTACATGTTGAGTGAAAAAATATTTTCTCTTATTTGTCTTAAATAGTTTACCCTGTAGCTTCATTGCATGTCCCCTAGTCTTTCTATATTCTGATAAGGTAAACAATCGATCCACGTTTACCTGCTCCACTCCATTCATTAATTTATAGACCTCTATCATATCTCCCCTCAGCCGTCTCTTTCCAGGTTGAAGAGCCCCAACCTTTGTAGCCTCTCTTCATAGGAGTAGCCTTCCATCCCCTTCACCATTTTGGTGGCTCTTCTCTGTACTTTTTCTAATAATGCTATGTCCTTTTTAAGATACGGTGACCAGAACTGCACACAGTATTCAAGGTGCGGTCGTACCATGGAACGATACAGAGGCATTATAATATCCTTTGTTTTGTTTTCCATCCCTTTCTTTATGATACCTAGCATTCTATTTGCTTTCTTGGCCGCTGCTGCACACTGGGCAGAGGGTTTTAACATGTTATCCACGATGACTCCTAAATCTTTCTAACAAGTTCCTGATCCATAATAGTACACTGCCTCCTATCTCTTGACTTTTTAATTTCACCAAGTCTCTCTCATGAGGGACCTTGTCAAAGGTTTTCTGAAAATCCAGATACACCATTATCAACCAGTTCACACCTTCAAAAAAAATATAGATTAGTAAGATAAGATTGTCCTTTGCTAAATATATATTGGCTTTCTCCTATTAAACTATTACTATCTACATGTTCAGTAATTTTATTCTTTATAATGGTTTCTACCATTTTGCCTAGTCCCGACATCAAGATCACTGGTCTGTAGTTTCCCAGATCACCCCTGGAACCCTTTTTAAAAAATTGGTGTTAAAGTGGCCATTCTCCAGTCTTCTGGTATTACAGATGATTTAATGATAGTTCACAGATTACTAATAGTAGGTCTCCAATCTCATATCTCAGTTCTTTCAGTACCCTTAGATGTATACCATCTGGTCCAGGTGATTCACTACTCTTTAGTTTATCAAATAGTTATAATACATCGTCCCAGTTCATTGAAATTTGTTTCAATTCTATTGATACATCATCTTTAAATACCATTTCAGGCATTGGTAACTTCCCTACATCTTCAGTAAAGATTTAAGCAAGGAATCCATTAAGTCTCTCCACTATGGCCTTGTCCTCCTTTAGCATCCTTTTTACCCCTCTATCATCTAATGGTCCAGCTGACTCTTTCACAGGCTTTTTGCTACAAATGCATTTGAAAAAGTTTTTATTGTGCATTTTTGCTTCCACAGCAAGCTTTTTTTTTTTCAAATTTTCCCTTTGCCTGCCTTATCAAGCATCTAACTTGCCAATGCTTATGCTGTTTCCCATTTTCATCATTTGGCTTCTTTTTCCATTTCCTGAAAGATGCTTTTTTGGCTAAAACAGCCTCTCTGATCTCACCTTTAAACCATGCTGGCTTGGTTCAAGCCATGATATTTTCAATATCATATGGATGTGAAAGCTGGACAGTGAAAAAGAAAGACAGGAAGAAAATTGATGCCTTTGAATTATGGTGCTGGCGGCAAATACTGCGTATACCATGGACTGCCCGAAGAAGAAACCAGTCAGTACTAGAGGAGATCAAATCTAAGCTTTCTTTAGAAGCTCAGATGACAAGACTTCGACTTTCATATTTTGAACACATCATGCGAAGAGAGAGATCATTAGAGAAAGACATCATGCTTGGCAAGATAGAAGGTCAGCGCAAAAGAGGAAGGCCAGCGATGAGATGGATCTATACAATAACAGCAGCTACGGGTACCAGTCTGTCAACAATGAGCTACCTGACTAAAGACCTAACACAATTTAGGACAACTATCCAGAGGGTCGCCATGAATCGACACTGACTCGATGGCACTTAACAACAATAACAAGGTCCTCTACTCCTGAGAAGACTTAGATTAGAACTTCTGGCATCTAAGACCCTTGCTCTGATTCACTGCATACATTAAACCACAAAATATAGTAATCACTGGACCAAGGTTGTCCACTCACAGTACTTCAGTGATACTGCTTCATTTGTTAGCACCAGGGCTAGTATCACATCATCACAAGTGGGTTCAACTAATTGCTTGAGAAATACCTCTTACAAATGTTCTATTACCGATTCCACGCCCCCCCCCCTCTCCAGGATGCCCATGCAGGGCCAGGTGCAACCATTTTTCAAGATGTGGGCATAGGGGCGGGGGAGCATGTGGGAATTGTTCCTGCCCCCTGACTGTTAAAGTACTGAGGGGTCCCCAATGCTTCTAGAGAGTGAGAGGTTTGGGAGGATGAGGGGCCACTGGACCAGTAAGGTATTTTCTTTGTTTGGAGTGATTGGGGTTAGAGGCTACAGGGTCACCAGGATTTTTTCTTGATTCGGGAGGGGGGGGATCACGTTTTGGGGGGCTGTGATCAGGGGGGTCTTGTCATCTAAGGTGAAGAGTCAAACCACCTCAGATGGTCTTTTTGCTCCCTGCTGCATCTTTATACCTACCTAAAACTGGAGTAAAAATTCAGCATGCATAAAAGAGTAAAAAAAACATGAAAACTTTAAGTGCATTTCTTTTCTTTCTTTCTTTTTTTTTTTTTAATTGGGAGCAATAGAAATTCCTCATTTTGTATCAGATTAGCATGCCCACTGTGTTATGCTTTAGCACAGTGGTTTTGCTGGTGATTTTCTTGTGTTAGCTTGCTCCCTGCACTAGAAGATAAGATTAGCATTGGAAAATCTCTAGCAAAATGATGTACTACAGCACAGTACAGTTTGTTACATCGAACTGCTAGTAGTTAGGCATAGGATTATATACCAGACCTTGAAGAGTGCTATGAGAGCAGAGCCAGATGGAAGGGCAAAGGGAGTAATAAGAATTAACTAGAAGAGATAGTTGTGAAGAAAGCCCAGTAGAGACCAATTCCAATTAAGCTAAAAGTCCAAGGAGCAGGAACAAACAGCCATTTTTCTAAATTGATGGTGAAAGTGTTTGATGTTATTGTGGGAGATCATCTCACATCCAGTGATCACCAGATGGTGTGGGGTTCAGTATTAGAACTAGGGCTGATAAAATTCATTCAAAAGACAGGGCCTTAGACTTTAGGAAAACTAACTTTGCCAAGATGGGCCAATACCTCAAGGAGTTGTTAGCAGGATGGGAACAGCTGGGGGATGTAGAAAAACAGTGGGCAAAACTGAAAAGGAATATTTAAGGGCAACCAACCTTTTTGTTAAAATGGTAAATAAAAGGAAAAGGAAAAGGAGGCTGCTATGGTTCTCAAAAGAGGTAGCTGAAAAGGTGAAGAAAAAGAGGGAGGACTTCAGTTAATACAAGAGATCATAGAGAGAGGAAGACAGGCATCTATATTTGGAAAAACTTAGAGACGCTAGCAAAGTAGTCAGGAAAGAAAGATTCAAAAAGAGGAGAAAATAGCCAATGCAATAAAATGGGGAGGATAAGACATTTTTCAGATATGTTAGTGAGGGTAAAAGTGATATTGTCAGACTCAAGAGTGAAGGGGAGGAATATGTAGAAACTGATGAGGATAAAGCGGAATTGCTTAACAAATATTTCTGTTCTGTGTTCACAGATGAAGAACCAGAAGCAGGACCTCAGAAAACACTCACAAACAGGAACAGAAGCAAGGGCCATCTTGAACAATTTTTAGAAGACTGTGTTCATGAGAAACTAGCTAAACAAAGTAGACAAAGCGATGGGACCGGATGGGATACACCCTAGAATACTGAGGGAACTTGGGGACGTTCTAGCAGCTCCACTGACTGACCTTTTCAATGCCTCGTTGGAGTCGGGAGTGATACCAAAGGACTGGAGAGAGGCACATGTGGTCCCTTTACACAAAAGCGAAAGTAAGGATGTGGTTGAAAACTACAGCCCGGTTAGTTTAACTTTGGTAGTGAGTAAATTATTGGAAGCGCTGCTGAAAGAGAAAATAGTGAGGTTTCTGGAGTCCAGCGGATTACAGGATCCGAAGCAGCATGGATTCACCAGAGGCAAGTCTTGTCAGATGAATCTGATTGATTTCTTTGATTGGGTGACCAGGGAGTTGGACTGAGGGAGAGCCCTAGATGTGGTATATTTAGATTTTAGTAAAGCCTTTGACAGCGTTCCTCACAGGTGACTTATAATCAAACTCAGCACCCTAGGGATGAACCATAAAGTTACTGCTTGGTTAGAAATTGGTTGAGTGGGAGGTGACAAAGGATACAGGTAAATGGAGCTCACTCTAAGGAGAAGGAGGTTACCAGTGGTGTGCCACAGGGATCTGTCCTTGTTCTGATTCTTTTTAACATCTTTGTTAGTGATATAGTGGAAGGACTGTCAGGTAAGGTTTGCCTATTTGCGGATGATACCAAAATCTGCAATAGAGTAGACACTCAAGAAGGTGTAGACAACATGAGGAGGGATCTTGCTAAGTTTGGTCTAGAATTTGGCAGCTGAGATTTAATGCTAAAAAATGCAAGATCATGCATTTGGGTTGCAGCAATCCAAGGGAGCAATAAAGTATAAGGGATAAAGTACTTTTGTCCACTAAAGAAGAGCAGGAACTAGGCATGATTGTGTCTGATTAACTTAAAGTAGCTAAACAGTTAGAAAAGGTGACAGCAAAAGCTAGAAGGATGCTTCGGTGCATAGGGAGAGGAATGGCCAGCAGAAGAAAGGAGGTGATAGTGCCTCTGTATAAGTCTTTGGTGCAACCTCATTTAGAGTATTGTGTGCAATTCTGGAGACCGCACCTTTAAAAGGATATAAACAGGCTGGAGTCAGTACAGAGGATGGCTACTAAAATGGTTAGTGGTCTTCATTATAAAGCATAGGAGGAGAGACTTAAGGTTCTTAATATGTACACCTTAGAGGAAAGGCAGGATAGAGGTGATATGATTGAGACATTTAAATACCTCCATGGCATAAATGCACAGGAGGAGAGCTTCTTTCGATTGAAAGCAAGCTGTGCTACAAGGGGACATGGGATGAGGGTGAAAGGGGATAGATTCAGGAGTGATATGTGGAAATATTTCTTTACAGAAAGAGTGGTAGATGCGTGGAATAGTCTCCCAGAGGAGGTGGCAGAGATGAGGACAGTATCTGAATTCAAAAAAGCATGGGACAAACACGGAGGATCTCTAAAGGAAAAAAGGGGCTTTTGTAGTGGTTGATATGGAAGGGCAGACTAGATAGGTCATCATGTTTCTATGTTTCTTAAAAACCTGAGATACTGCCAACTCATGTAACAGCGTGGCAGTTTACAATAAAAACAATTTCAGAAATCATAAAAGAACTACAAAATAAACTGGAAAAAACGTCACACCAGAGAAAGAGAAAAGAAAGAAAGAGAGCCAGAGAGAGAGAGAGGGGGAGGGAAGAAAGTTGGGTTAGCCCGTCAACTGAGAATGGAAAAGCTTGTGAGAACAGATGAGTTAAGCCAAGCTTTGAATCTAGGGAGGGAAGTTTCGAGACGGAGATCTGGAGAGAGGGGATTCCATAGGTCCATGTGAGAAAATAAAAATCGGAGTGTCAGGTTGACTCGAGTCTTGCTTGTGAGGCTTGGGGGAGATAGAGGCTATTAGCATGCAAAGAACGAAGAACCCGATAGGGGGTGTGAAGAGTGATGAGAAAGGAGAGATACAAAGGGAGATCAGTATGAAGAGCTTTATGCATCAAAATCAGAACTTTATAGCGGATTCTGAAAGAAACGGGGAGGCAGTGTTGCTGATACAGAAGGGAGGAAATGTGATCAGATGGAGAAGCATGAGTGAGAATGTGAACTGTTGAGTTTTGAACATATTGAAGCAGTTTGATTTCAGTTGCGCAGACCTGCAAAGACCGTATTACAATAATCCAACCTGGAGATGACGAGACTAAGAAGAAGTGTGGCAAGAGCAGAGGGAGACAAAAAAGTCTGAATAGAACGGATCTGCCGCAAAGTGAAATAGGAATGTTTTACAATGTTGCTGATATTTATTTTAATTTATTTATTTACATTCTCTTATATACTGTGCTATTCTGCATCAGTGCGGTTTACATTGAACAGGGCATTATAACTTGGAGATAACTATTTTACAGGGAACATGGGCTATGGAGGGTTAAGTGGCTTGCCCAAGACCACAAGGAGCACCTGTGGGACTAGAAACCCCAGTCCTTCCAGCCCAAGGTTGCTGTCCTCTAGTGGGATTTGAACCCCTGACCTTCCGGCCTGAAGTACCTTGCCCCAACCACTAGGCCACTCCTCCACTCCATGATCGTGGAATGCCAAAGCAGGGTCCAGAGTTACCCCCAGTACCTGCAGGAAACAGTCAGAGTGACAGGAGACCCATCTAACATAAGGGAAAGTGTTAAAGAGGATAGCCAGATAGCTGGGTTTTTCTGGAGATCCAACAGGAGCCGATTTGTCCCATAACCATGAGCCAAGAGCAGAAAGACAGGCATTCAAAGGGGAGAGATTGGGAGCAGGGGGTCAGTATGAAGAATTAATAGGATGTCGTCGGCGTAGTAGTATGCTGATACGCCAAACTTGTGAACCAGAAGAACCAGCGGAGCCAGGAAAATGTTAACGAGGAGAAATGCAAGCATCAAACCCTGAGGAGCCCCACAGTCGAGAGAGTAGGAGGAAGAGATAAGAGAACTCAAAGAAACCTTAAAGGAATGAAACCACTGCAGAACTGGGCCCTGAAGTCCAATATCGGCAAGATGAGAAAGAAGAAGAGAGTGATTTACAAGGTCAAAAGTAGAGGAAAGATCCAAAGACACCAACAGAGAAACATTGCACCTGTCAAAAGATTAGTTAACTTCGCTGAGAGAAGTGAGAATAGTTTTGGTGATATGCAAAGGGCGGAAACCAGATTGACGGTGGTGAAAAGTCTGTGTATGTTCGAGGTGATCAGTGAGCTGGGCAAAAAACAGTCATACAAATAGCTGTATCAGAATTCTCATGTTCCAAACCCTACTCCCCTAACACATTTTGCAAATATGTTGTTGATAGGGCACCAAATACAAAGGTTATTAAGAGGGTACATGCACATACTACAATCTCATACGCTATCTTTTCTTTTTTTAACTATCATTTTGTAACTGTATTTTTATTGGAGAACTACTTACACAGACTGCTCAGTAGGGTTGTTATAGCAGAACCTCTGACGTAGTGCAGATTAATTTCCCCATGCCCTTATGGGGGGGGGAAGGGTGGTAGTCTTACCTGCTGAGCAGTACAGGTTACTTTCCCCGTTCATTTGGTTTTCAACAATCTCCAAACATATTGCCCCTGCCTGCCATGGGACCAGTAAGGCTGGCATTCTTTCTGCAACCAGTAAGCCCATCCACAGGTACAACTAGCCCAGCACATACCGACAACAGTTTAAAATTTATTTTTAAATATTTCCATATGAACAACTGAATAAGATACCTCCACATGAAAACGTTTGTCTGTGTTTCAGCTAAAGCTTTACTGCTACAGAATGGCCCTCTTTCTAGAATGTGGGTTGTGGAACTGCTAACTGCCTAAACTCTATTCCCCAACCAGCTACTACTACTACTGAGCATTTATATAGCGCTACAAGCCGTACGCAGCGCTGCACAGAGATGTAAGAGACAGTCCCTGCTCATCAGAGCTTACAATCTAGTCAAGACAAACACAGAAGGTGTAAGCAGGGATAAAGCAAGAGGAAAGAAAAAGGAGGTCAGGTGGGTCAAGATCCAAAAGCAGCAGCGAGGAGGTGAGTTTTCAGCCTGGATATGAAGAGGGTTAGAGAAGGTGCCTGGCATACAGACACAGGTAGTTTGTTCCGGGCGTAAGGCGCAGCAAGATAAAAGGAGTGAAACCGGCTCTCCCCATACATCCTGTGCTTCAGAATGGGGAGAGCCGGCGGGGAGGGCAGAGCGGGGCCAGGCTGCCCAGTTGCATGTACAGGGTCGATTCAGGTCACAGTCCTGTACGTTCTGCTGGGCCTGCTGCTTATACCACTTCAGAGGTGGTATAAGCAGCATTTTTTGCCAGATCAGGGTACAGCAGCCACCACTGGGGCCAGGACAGGGTGTGGGAGTGTCTCCGCCACCTGATCCAGGCCACAGCAAGCCAACCATGGGTCGGGCGGTGGAAATTTGAGGGGTTAGGCATGCGGCAGTCTGGGGCGCCTGCAGGGAGGACATCCCCACAGGCAGTAGGGGCATGCGGGTCCGTCCTTGAGCCAGATTCTGGCTCTTGTGGGAACATTTTGTTCACGCGGACCAGAATCGTTTCTAACGGCCCCGTCTTCAGCGGGGACGTCCAGATGACCCGGATAGCCCCCTCCCAGAATGGGGCTCCACCTCATTTAAAGACATATAGAGCTCAGAGCAATGTACATGTGTATGATACTTAGGACAAGACAGGTCAATTTTGTGTTATACTGTAAATAAGACAAAGGACTACTGGCATTCTGGACAGACGCATATATGACAACATTGAGATAGTTAATTCCAGGAGGCTTAATGCACAGATTGGCATGGGTTCTGCATACAATTTTCTGTCAGACTGCCATATGCAGAGAGGAAATTAGTGCACAAGAAAACTGAGTAAAAAACTGCATATAAATTAGTGGATGATTCATTAAACCTATTGGTAATGAACATATAAGCTATTAAGCAAGGATGCAAAGAGCACGCATGACCCAAAGACAAAATGCCTAGTTTTCTAATCCTAGGGATTTAGTAAATGGTCTGACAAGCTGTAGAAAGCTAGCTCACTGTTTTGTGCTAGTTTCTTTTCTTGTGCAAGCACAACATAGGCGGATATCCAGTGAGCTAGGCTGGTGAGGAACTGAGGTGATTGTGTCACTGAATGCAGAGTTAAAAAGGGAAATGCCTCATTCTGGAAGAGTTGTCAATATACTCGACTTTAAACTTTTATATATTATACCAAACAATGTATGAACATGCAACACTTCTCTGGGTCTTAGTACAATCGTTGCGCAAAATATTGATTCTGCTGCTAAGTCATGCCTCACACACAAGAATGGTAACCCAAACGTAATTGGTCAAAACTTACGGAGTGAAAAATATCAGAAAAATGAAAGAATCACTCCAATACAAACATGTGTGTTTCTTCTGCAATACCACTTGATAAACACAAAGTACACCGGGTCTCAGCATACAAGGGCATACGGTGAAGGAACAGCCAGAACCGAAGTCAGGCCATCTACACCAATATCAAGCCCAATAACATCAATGACCCAGTGACTAGCAGCTGGCAATACCCACACCTCGCTTCTTAACTCCATGCAACCACCGCACTTTAAAGAGAAAACTCGGGGTTACTTTCTTGCCGTCTCGGGGTTACTTTCTTGACGTCATAGAGTTTTCTCTTTAAAGTGCGGTGGTTGCGTGGAGTGCGCATGGGCGGCGTTTTTCTGCTCGGCGCAGTTGAAGGTTAGCTGGCAGATAAGCAATTGCAGTTGTGGTTTTTTAATTTTTATAGGTTGTTTTAGTTGTGTTTTGCAGTAGAATAAAGGTTGTGTTTAACTTGTGTGGTTTGTATGTGTTTTTATAGATTCCCCTGAAGCAGCGGGTAGTCCCGCGAAACGTTTAAAGAGCTCTTGGTGTGATAACTTCGGGGACGCAGCTGGCGCTTGTCTTGTTTCCCTGCCTGGCTTTCAAGCTAAGTGCTGTTATTTTTTTATTTAAGAAGCGAGGTGTGGGTATTGCCAGCTGCTAGTCACTGGGTCATTGATGTTATTGGGCTTGATATTGGTGTAGATGGCCTGACTTCGGTTCTGGCTGTTCCTTCACCGTATGCCCTTGTATGCTGAGACCCGGTGTACTTTGTGTTTATCAAGTGGTATTGCAGAAGAAACACACATGTTTGTATTGGAGTGATTCTTTCATTTTTCTCACACACAAGAATGTACATGTTTCCATAGCTATCAGAGTTTCTACGGTGCCTTGGACTTCTGCGCACAGATATAATGCACAGTTTACAACATCAGCCTCTATGTAGGATAATTCAAGATTCAGGTACATTTATAAACTTTAAATCTGCATCACTAATAGGTCCCAAATGAAAAGCTGTTAAGCAAAAAAACATGAATCCTCCAAGAAAAATTACTTGTAATTATTCTGTCATGTCTGTGACAAACTTTAAATTAAACCCCAAATAGCTATAAGCATTCAAATATGATAATCAACATTACTACATCTTCCAAGTTCAATCCCCTAATTCATAATAACTGATCCCTTGAGCTTTCTCCACATCTATAGTCTCCCTCTCCTCTTCTACCTCTTATTAGCGCCAGTATTGACTGTCAAATGATGATGGTGGATATGCAGCGCCACCTACTGGCATCATCTGCACTGTGACAGCAGGACATATGAGAAGACCTACCCTACCAAAGGGGATGGGGGTGGGGGTGAGGGTGGAATGTTCTAGAGCAGTGTTTCTCAAGCCGGTTCTGGTTTACCCCTTAGCTAGTCTGGGTTTTAGGACATACATAATGATTTCACATAAAACAGATGTCCATATAAATGGAGGCAGCACATGCAAATCTTTCTTACGACTATTCCCTGTTGGTATCCTGGAAATAAGACCGTCTAGTGGGTAAGCTGGAATTCTTCTCACAGCAGGTGTACTATGTAACACTAGAAAGAATTAAAGCTAAGTAAAATTCAGTCTTTGCACTACAGGATTCCTTTCTGCATCCAGGATAATATAGAAGAACAGTATTTCTAAAGCCAGTCCTAGTGTTTTATCTTCTGGGATACTGAACTTCTTGTAACTACATGTAAATATTTTTTTCATTTTGCACAAAAGGAAGGGCCCTGGAGAGGTTACAGGGGAGCACTAGGAATGGCAGCAAGCTTGAGATGGGTACCATGGAGGAGGGGGGCTGTAGAAAGGCCTAGAGAGCAGGGATGCACATGTTCAGTCCTTGAGGGCCACAAACAGGTGAGGTTTTCAGGATATCCCAAATAAATATGCATGAAATAGAGCTGAATGCATACTACCCCCAATGTATGCAAATTTACCGCAGGCATATTCATTAGTGATATCTTGAAAACCTGGCCTCAAGGACTGAACTTATGCATCCCTGGCCTAGGGCATACCCGCGCCCCCCCCCCCCCCCCCCGTTGTAAACTGCTACCATATTAAACTGATACTACAGTTCATAAATAGCAAGGTAGCTAGCATGCTATATTAATGTTTTGCACACTTGGGCATGCTAAACATTATCATACCTGTACATATACTAAATAAAGGATACTTTGTATGTTAGGGGCTTAATAAATAGCACATTAATGTGCATGCTAACAACCTAGCATGTGTTTTTAATACATTGACCCCCAGAGGTATTCAAAGCAGGACCACATTCAACTCTCCTGAAGACAGTTTGAGATGAAAAAAATTCTAGGATGCTGCTCAGCTATCGGACAATTAAGTAGATGTCATAGCTTGCCCAAACTTTCCTATCCATTATCCTCACCAAGCTAAACAAAGCGCTAGTGTGATTTACATGCTAGTGATATCTAGTATTTATCACATTTTCAATAGCCATTACAAAACCAAGTAACATAAGCCACAAACCCTATCCCCCTGGGTCTGGTCCTTTGTTGATTTAAGCTGTTAGGCACGAGGTGCCTGCGATCACTAATCATTTAGCAACACAGCCACTTATTTATGTGCCAATGGACAAGCATTCAGCTTTTATCACTTGTAAAGCAGCACGGTTAAAGGGGAGGTCTCACAAATGTGCTATTTCTATTTTATAGTTTCTCAAATGGATATCCTCTTTGTACCTAGCACTTCTTCCATGAGCATCTCCTGAATCATGCTTTGGAGGAAGGATTCAGCTTGTCCCCAGGACTACCGATAGTAAATCACTGCCCGATGAAGTCACCACTGTTCAAAAGGTATTTATATTACTTCCCAGTAAACAGAGAAACTGTTTTCTTCCAGGGCCAGTACAAGCAATCTATCCTTTCATTGTAGCAGTGCAGAACCCTATGTAAATACTGTGTTTCTTAGCTTTGAATACTATTTTCTTTCTCAGCAGGTAGTTATGTTATCAGTTTACAATATTTCAGCAATTCTCTTTTAACAGTTTCAGCACCGAGACTATAACATGCCGCCATCTGCCTTGGTTGAGACTCCTTTGCCCCACAACCATCACACAACAGTGACACCTAGTGGTCAGCACAGGGTTGTATATTGGGTTTTTCAGAGCACTATGACAGCAGAGTCAGATAGAAGAGAGAAGAGGGTTCAAAGAACAAACTAAAATAGGTAGTTTGTGAAGAAACTCCAGCAGAGACCAGTTCCGACTGAGCTGGAAGTCCAAGAAGCAGGGGTAGCTGCTTTTTTGCAAACTAAGTAAAAATGGCCTTATCCGAATACTCATGTTCCAAAACCCCCAACGTATCGAGGGAGCGTGCACTACTCTGAAGCGGACATTGGCACAGCCCTCTCAGTTTCATTCGCCTTTTATATGCTGCAGCATGAAGGATAGCAAAATTGAATGTGAAAACCATTAACATTTATTTGCAACCATGATACAGGACTGCAGTTATGAAAACTGAAGTTACAGGACAGAATTATCTTGTTCCACTCACTGGGCAATTTGCTGTTATCTGTTCCACCCTCTTCCATCACCATCTCCTGACTCTCTACTTTGCAGCACCATCTATTTTGATTGACCTCTCTGAGGTAGTGTAGTGTATTCTTGCTTCCTTTGGCAATTTTTGAATTAAATCCTATCTTTTGAGGCGGATTTTATATATTAAACCCTAGTTCTCCCTGATCTTTGATTTTAACCATAATTTCTAGAATAATTTTGTTTTGTGTGTCTCTTGACTGGATAAGTGCCTAAGAGCAGGGTGTTCTTTTATGTGCATCTATGCAGCACTATGTATGCCTAAGTAGTGCTACTGAAATGATAGTAGAAGAAGAAAGATTTGTTTCAATAAATTTGAAATTTTAAGAAATAGCATAATTACTCCCCCGTAGCAGGTGTTCTCCGGGAACAGGAATCAGTTCTCACATATGGGTGACGTCAGCACAGATGGGGCCCGCGCGGAGCATCAAAGAAAGCCTTTGGGAATACTACCACGTATGTGTGGTTTCCTTCCCACCCAAGGATGCCATCTTGCTCAGTCAGATGACATAACTAAGATGGCAGTCAAACAAAAATCAGAATGATGGCAACTCCAAGGGGAGGAGGGAGGGTTGTAAGGCCTGATTCCTGCTGTTCCTAGAGAACACCTGTTACAAGTGAATAACTACGCTTTCTCCAGGAACAAGCAGGAAGTCAATCCTCACATATGGGACTCCCTAGCTTCATGCTGCCGAGGACCAAATCACAACAGTACCACGGGCGACCCGTCGGGTGGCTGCAAATTACAGAAAGTAAGTCCCCGCTGAGAGGCTCTGCAAGACCCTAGTGTCCAACACTATTAATCCAGTAGCCTGAACACAAAAGGGTTGGAGGGCAGGAGTTGCCTACACCAAGGATATTACGCAGCACTGCCTGACCAAAAGCGCTGTCTCTGCAGGATTCACTTTCCAGGCAGTGGTGCACTGCTAATGTGTGGATGGATGACCAAGTGGCGGCTCTGCAAATCTCTGTCACTCGCACAGAACGGAGGTGGGCCATTGATGTGGCCATCACCCTCACGCGATGTGTTATGCTCCATGGAGAGGCCTGCATGTTCATAAGCGAGGGCAATGCAGTCTGCCACCCAAGAGGATAGGGTAGGCTTGGTCACAGGGAGCCCCAGCCTGCTGGAGTCATAGGACATGAACAGTTGAGGTGCTTTATGGTGGCCCTGGGTCCACTGTAAATAGAAGCATAGGGCCCGTTTACAATCCAGTGTATGGAGTATGAGCTCCTCCTTTGCTGGAATGGGGCCATGGGTAGAAGATGGGAAGTACCACTTCCTGATTGAGGTGGGATGGGGATACCATCTTTGGAAGGAACTTAGGGTGGGTGCGGAGCACCACCCTATTCTTGAAGAACCTGGTGTATGGGGGGGGTCTGCCACCAGAGCCTGAAGCTCGCTGACCCTGCGAGCTGAGGTCAGGACCACAGAGGCGGCCACCTTCCAGGAGAGATGGCAGGTGGCCAGGGGCTCAAATGGTGGTCTGATGAGCTGGGAGAGCACCACATTGAGGTCCCATTCGCCGCCGGGGGCTTAAATAGCAGAAGGCTCTGTAGGAACTGGGAGACCAGGGGCTAGCTAGATAAGGGCTTGCCCCATATTGAGTGATGGTGAGCAGCTATGGAATTCAAGTGCACCTGGACAGAGTTCGATTTCAGTCCAGTGTGTGACAGATGCCCTAGGTACTGCAGTACCAGTTGTATGCGGTAGGAGAATGGGTTCTCCTTCCTGTCCGCACACCACAGAGCGAACCTTCGCTAGTTAAAGGCATAAGCTTGTGGGGGGCTTCCTGGAGGCCAGCAGGATTTCCTTGACCTCTAGAGCCAGGTTCAGCAGGGCCAAGGCTACCCTCTCAGCAGCAAGGCCATAAGTCAGCGACCCCACATTGGGGTGCAGGAGGGAGCCCTTCTCCTGGGTCAGGAGGTCTGGGGCGTGACCCAGGTGGACTGGGAGTGTCCCCACCAGCAAGAGCAATAGTGGGAACCAAGGTTGCCTGGGCCACCTGGGAGCAATCAGTATCACTGATGCTTTCTCGCTGTGGATTTTGAATAGAGTCTTGGTGATCAGAAGAGTCAGTGGGAATGCATAGAGCAGTCCCCCGGACCATGAGATCAGGAACGTGTCTGCCTCTGTGGGTGTGGCTGATGGGAGCAGAAGTGATTCAATTGTGTCTTGTCCGGGGAGGCAAACAGGTCTATCTCGGGCCAGCCCCAAAGGTGGAAGAGCTTCTCTGCCATTGTGGGGTTGAGACGCCACTCATGTGGACACAGGACTCTATTAAGTCTGCCCACCAAGCAGTGGTCCTGGCCTGGGAGATAAATTGCTCGCAAGAGGAGAGCTACTGCCTCCTAGCAGAGGGAGTATGAGCCTGTGCCTTCCTGCTTGTTTATGTAGAACATTGCAAAATGGTTGTCCATTTGGATCAGGACAGGTCTGTTCCGCAAGAGGTTGTGGAATGCTCGTAGGGTGAGGAACACCACCCGGAGTTCCAAGGAGGTTGATCTGTAACAGTGACTTCTCCCAGGACCAGCAGTCTTGGGTGTGGTGGGATCCACAGTGAACTTCCCAGTCTCAGAGAGAGGCAGGGTCCTCTGTGGTGGGAGCGCCTGAAAAGGCATTCCGGCCCGGAGATAACCCAGGTCCTGCCACCAGTAGAGACACCTCGCCAACTGACAGGTGACCCTGATTCTGTCCTGGATCCTGCCCATGGCCTGGGTCAACTGAGAACGCAGGCACCACTGGGTTGTCCGCATGTGCAGATGGGCTAGGGGGGTGACATGGACTGTGGAGGCCATGTGTCCTAGGAGGCGAAGGAGGCGGCGAGCTGGCACCATTCTGTGGTGTTGGACCTCCCCTGCCAGCTGTCTGAGGCATTCTGCCCTACCTTGAGGTAGGAAGGCTGTGGCCCGCACCGTGTCCAGCTCAGCACCGATGAACTCTAGGTTGTGTACCAGAGAGAGATGTGATTTGGGATAGTTGATGATGAATCTCAGGTGCTGCAGGAGGAGGATGGTACGCTCTGTTCCGCAGCTGGCTTCCACGGCTGTGCCACCTCTGATGAGCCAGTCATCCAAGTAGGGGGAAGATGAACACTCCCTGTAGGTGCAGATGGGCGACTACCACTGCTAGGCACTTTGTGAAAACTCTTGGTGAGGAGGCTAGGCCGAAGGGAAGTACCCTGTATTGGTTATTGCCTCCCCCTACCATGAATCTCAGGTATTGCTGGTGAGAAGGGTGGACCAAGATGTGGGTGTAGGCATCCTTTAGATACAAGGAGCAAAACCAGTCTCCCTGGTGGAGACAGGTCAGTTCCAAGAGAGAGCATCTTGAACTTCTCCCTCACCAAGAACTTGTTCAGGTCTCTGAGGTCCAGGATGGGTCTGAGGCCCCCGGTTCTTTTGGAGGCAAGGCAGTACCTTGAGTGGAAACCCCTGCCCCAGAGGTGCTGGGGAACAGGCTCCACTGACTTCTCCCATAGTAGACCTGCCAGCTCAGAGTAAGAAGACCTGGTGAAGGAGAGGTCATACTGGCTCTCTTGAAAAGTCTCTCGATGGTGGCAGCTGGAAGCGGAGGAGGTAGCCCTCCTTTACCACACAGAGCGCCCATTGGTCCAAGGTGACCTCGAACCACTTGTGAGCAAAGAGTGCCAGGCGGCCCCCTGTGGGCTGGTGGGGGTCTCCCAGGGGGAGGGAGGCCCCACCCTGGGAATCAAATGCTCCCTCCAAGTTCAGCCAGAGCTGGGGCATGCGGCTTTGGGGCCTTTGGCATCGTGGGTCCGTATCCCTGGCCCTTAGGCTGGGATCCCTGCTGCTGCTGGTTTGGGAAGACTTGGTAATGACGACTCTGGTGGAAGGTGCCTTTCTTCCTCAAAAAAGCTGGCCTTTTCCCCGAGATTTTCTTTCTGGGAAGGGTGGAGGTCTTCTTTGAGAGCCTCTGTCTGGTCACCACTTCTGCCTCAATTTTGGCTGCTTTGTCAGCCATAGGCTTACCAAACAAGTTCTCCCCGGTGCATGGGGATGTCCAGCAGCTTTTCCTGGACCCATTGTTTGAGGTCCAAGGTCTGCAGCCAGGCCTGGCATTGAGCGATGATGCCTGTAGCTGCTGCCCGTACTGCAGTCTTGAAGTCATCGTAGGCGGCCCAGGACAGGAACTTAGAGCAGTCCCGGATGACTGCAACCAGGGTCTGGAACCATTGTAGGGGTTCCCTGGAGAGCCCTGCTGAGAAGCCGCTGAGCTCCTGAATGAGGATTTTTATTAGATACATGCCTATGTAGAGCTCATAGGTTTGTATCCGGTAGCTCTGAATGGAGCCCTGGAAGCATTTTGCACCCAAGGGCATCGAGGACTCTGGCCTCTCTACCCGGGGATACTGCAGAATAGTTCTGGCTCTTGAGCTTCTGCATCGATGATTCCACCACCATGGAGGTGTGGCGGAGTTGGGACTTCTGAAAGCCTAGGCTCTTCTTGATGTGGTTAATGGCAGCAAGACGTCAGCTGACCACCGGTACCAAAGCTGGGGTTTCCCACATCCGCAGGAGCAGCCTCACTTGAGGATAGGCTGGTCCGGCACTGATACAGCCTCCTTTGGTGGGGACTCATACTGGAGGATCTCCAGTTCTTCGGTGCACGGATCCTCCTCGGACTCTGTCGGGACTGAGAGGGCTCGGACCATGTCCCAGACAAAGTCTTGGAATGCCACGTCCTCAGGTGGGGAATGGTGCCAGGGTTCTGGAGGAGATGGTTCCAAGGGAACGTCCCGGCATCAGGAGGTCTTGGGTGAGGCCTCAACATCGGTCTCCCAGTCTGAACCTGAGGGTGTCGAGAAGTCCAAGGCTCAGAGTTCCATCTCCTCAAGACCTGCCTCGGAGAATCGATGTCTCCCGATGAGCTTTGGGTCAGATTCCTGGAAACTAGCCGGGGAGGACCAGATACCCGAGGATTGGAATCTCGATCAGTGCTGAGGGCTCATCCGAGGCCAGTGGCACTCGGGGCCTGGCTCGACTCCTCAGGACGCCACCACAGCGGGGTGCCCGGTTGTCGGGGCAGATGATGCGAAGGAATCTGACAGCATTGCCTTCTGCATTGCCAGGATGGCAGAGATATTCTGCTCCAGGGCTGCCATTCGGGCCTAGATACCAGAAGGCTTTGCAGCTTTCGGCATAGGCACCGAGGGTCTCGGGCACGGCGCCAGCACTCTTGCAAGCGCATTCTCGACGAGGACTACAGCCTCGGGAAGCCTTGCACGGTCACCGCAGGCTGAGGACTCCTTCTGAGAGACCTTAGGGGGGCACTGCTCAAAGTCAACCGAACCCCGTCGTGAGACATTACCTGGTTTCCCGGGGGGAACATGACTGGCTTCAAGGATTTTTTTCTTTTTCTTGCCATGATCCGGCATCTTTCTGGAGGAGCCGCCGCTGCAGGACTCCGAAGATGCCTGGACCTCATAGGAGGTGCTCGGCTTTGGGCTCAGCTTTGGGAAAGCCGGGGCTGAGCCAGACCACGAGAACATCTTCTCCTGTAACTCCAGCATTTTCTGGTTGGTTTGCGGAGTCGTGGCCTAACACAAGTCGCAGGAGATACTGTTGTGGTCCATGTCGAGACAGTGTAAGCAACAGTCGTGGGTGTCTGCGACGGACATAATTTGACTGCAGTGGTCACATTTTTTGAAGCCATCAGGAGACATAGTAGACTACACCCGGAGCAGGGTCGACGACCCCTGGGCCAAAAATAGTGCGAATGCCGGTCGAGGGAAGCCTAAATGGAAAAAAGAGGCAAGAGCCAAGGAGAACGCCGAGAATGGTACCAGCTCAAGGGGGAAAGAAGAACTGGTACGCAAACCAGGAAAAAACAACTATATGAGGATAAGTTTCAGGGATTTATCTGGGGAAAATAGGACATGCATCTGTAGGGCTCTGCAGAAAAAAGGAGACTGAGCGAATGGCACCCTTGGGCGGGAAGGGGACCATGGATGCGAGGTAGCATTCCTAAAGGCTTTCTTTGAAAGCTGGGGAAATGCTCCATGCGGGCTCCCATCAGCACCGAAGTCACCCATATGTGAGGACTGACTTCCTGCTTGTTCCTGGAAAAGAGATAGCATCTCCAAGTTAAGCATTGTTTTAATAAACTAATTTCGCAAGCTTCTCAGATGCAGTCAGACCCAATTACACATCTCCAGCAAATATATTAGAATCAGAACACAAACATATCTTCCCAATCTTTCCACATATAGGGGCACATTTACTAAAAAGCACTTTGGTAGCATGTAGTTGGGATGCAGAATGAGCATGGAGGCCCACGCCAACTTCAGGTGCAATGTGCATCCATCCCCCTGCTATTGGCATCTCCCCTACTGAGGTGGCGTTAAATGCATCTACACTAGTGGCAACAATCTCAGTTAGCATGTGCCCATCATGTCTGCATTGACGACGATGCACCATCAATGCTCACGTTCCACCCTCAATCCAGACTGTCTCTGTCTATTTGATCACTACGTATTAGCATGTGAGTTTTAGCACAAGACCCCACACTATCTTTTAGCGCAGAATGCTTACTGTGTGTGAAACCCTGTGCTAGAGATTAGCACAGTTTAGTAAATATGCCCCATAGAGAGTAATTCAGGATCCCTATGTTAAAACAGACACCTTCTTTGACTTTCATCAAGGCAACATAATCGCCTATGATCCTTCCTAAAATAAGCAACAAAAACCAGCCACACTAGCATAAAGTCAAACCCGCATAGTTACACCTTCTCCGAAATTCATTTAACAATGTGCAGGAGCTCTACATGTGTACATCCCAACTGCGGCTCTGCTCCAGACAAACTACACCCTCGGGAATGCTTGCACACAGCACATTTAGATATGTGCCATCTTCTCACCATTCATACTTACATACGCCATATACCACTTTTTTTATTTTTAACAGCAAGCCTTTTCTGCATGTACAACAGGCTGCACATGCAGAAAAACCTTTTACTCGACATTCTCTGTTTGGTAGTGATCCCAGTAGAGTTTCCAAATTTTTTTCAGACTCCTCGTTCGTGTTGTAATGAATATATAAACCCCTCTACCTTAGCAAAGATTTGAACTGTCTGCTTCCATATTTTGATGAGCAAAATATTGGAACATTACCAACCATGAGACCTCCACACACCACGGTATCAGTTTTATTTCTATTCAGGACCGCTGCTGTGCCAGTGGAGGGAAGGGGGGGGGGGGAGACAAGAGGTGGAGAAGCGATGCAGTGTAGAGGTGAATAAAATGTCTAGAGGGAAATAGGGGAATATGTGTAAAGAAGTGTACACAGAGTCAAAAATGTTGGTAGTTGATATTTTGTTGGACATAATGTGAATAAAAATTAAATAAAATGAATTATTAAATATTCATGTAATTAAAGTAATTTCCAACTGCTGATCAGTAAGTCATAAGCAAAATCTAGTCTTTAGACTACACATTGCCCAATTATTTTCATGACCAACGTAGCAGAAATGGGACTCCTTATCACTATTGTACAGATGTAAATAGTTACCAATGTTCTTGACCCAAGTTCTATCACCTGTTAATTGTAAACGCAGATCATCCTTGTGAAATGTGTAGTTTAATTGTTCCATGTGAACTGCACTGATGGGGAATAGCGCGGTATATAAAAAAATGTAAATAAAATAAATAAATAAATGTTTTAACAATAAAAATAAGTTCTCATGAAATTATTAGATGTTTACAGATTTAAAATGTCGGAAACTTTCTAAATACGACAAAACACTGCTCAAATGTTTCAGATGGCATTTTACAAATGTAAGATTTCATATAACTATTCACTCAAAGTGGGAAAAAGTCCTTTATCAGGCCCATATGCTTTTATTAGCATACACATTTCTTTCATAGTCATATTACTATATGACTGAATACACTTTTATTAAATCGCAAATACTTAGAAAAGAGAAAATATAAATACATGGGGATTTAAACATAACCTAATTCTTTTCAATTCATAAGTCAAAGGGTTAACCTCACAAATGAAACGTCCACTTAAAAATAGCTTGACATTTTCTCTATTCAAAGCCTTAAAGAAGGCATTTTCTCTATATCGAATACCTAAAAGATTGTTTTCTGTTAATAAGGTATAAAAAAAAGAAGCTATGCGCATGGATTCCACTAATATAAACATGTGAGAAGATAGGCATAGTAAATTAATAAATTTGTGATATGGCCAATTTTTTTTACAGAACGTACTAGTAAATGCATGATCCAGTTAAAAGAGTTGTACGCCATGCCATTGTACTACATTGATGAAATGTTTCTTGAAAACAATTATGCACAAAATAAATGCTCATCATGGTTCAACTGAGAAACACTGTTCTGAACAGGGTGTTCTTTCTATCAGGAAACTAAGGTTAGGGCAAGAAAAAAAATCAAAAGAATATTAAGAATATGGATTAGCCAATAGAGGGCAGTATTGTATACAAAAACTGGAAAGAAAATAGAGCCAGTGTCACCAGGCAGCTATTTCTCTAAGTGTCTGTAAATTAGCTGCAACAAGCTGGGATTATTACATTGATGAATCCTTAAAGTTCAGAAACTGGGAACAGTTACCTAAATTTAGTCTAAATAAGAAGAATACAAGTCTAAAAACACAACTATGTACCCCGAAGATAAAATTACCATTAAAATGAAACCAGGTAAAAAAGCGAAAGAGGACTTATTTCTAAGAAATGAAGAAACTTGCAGCAGGTCACAAGATCCAAATCAGTAAGTAAACATGAACAATTTGTGGGGATTTTTTTGTTTGTGTACAGCAAATGCACAATTTAATTTGCATGTCACATATTCCCAGTATTTTGTGGGGCATTTTTACACACTTGTGATTTTGTTTTTATTTTATATATAGACTAAGCTCCTTGGATATATTGTCAGCTCCTCCAATCCAGTCATATGACATGTTCACCATTTCCTCTACTGTGTCATCCTGGACGCAGAAAGGAATCCTATAATGCAAAGCATATGAATTTTATGTAGTTCTAGTTTTTTCTAGTGCTGCATTCTACACCTGCTGTGAAAAGAATTAAAGCTGTATCTTCCGGGATACTGAACCTCTTGTAACTACATGTAAGTATTTTTTCAATTTGCACAAAATGTTTGTGTTTCCATGTATTTGTATACTTGTGCATATTATATGATTATATAGAGGTTATTAAGTCTTCCCGAGAAAACCAGGCCTTTTCTATTATAAAATGGAAATATCTGCCCATGCATCAGTCCAAAATGGTCACTTCCTCCTCCCCTTTTGGGATTTTCCTCCGGAATAAACAGGGGTACTTAGTTGTTTTTTTTTTACTTTGTAGGGGAGGGGGGTCTCAGAGAAATGAGGTTAACGTTTTCCACCCTTCTGTGAGAGCTTGTGATAATTTGATTGGTACTGTATTTAAAATATATTTACCTTATTTACCTTCTCTAATGAAAATAGGGGGGTAGTGTAGATCTATATTAAGGATTTTTAAATTATTGTATTTGTTATATTATGCTGTTTTGATGTAGGAAAAAGGTAGCGTGTAAGGATAAAATAGAAATACTGTACTTTGCAAGTTCCTCAAGTGCCTCACATTTGATTTTGAAAATTCATGAAGATCTTTAGATAATTTTCATGTCTGTCTTCGGTTTTCTCACCTCTTTAAGCTTTGAGAAGAAACATTACCATACCACTGTTTTAATACACCTATACTTTTCTTGCACATTAAGGTTAATTTATGTCTAGTTCAATTTGTATTGGCCTGATGTAGGGGAAATAGTTCTTAAAAGCAAGCCATGCCTTCTGTGACACCTTGCTGTGAGTTCTAGCTGTTTATTAATTATTTGTTTGTCTAACTGTTTATTTAATTATTTATTGTTTGTCTTAGTGGTGTGCTAGTTCAGCCTTCTCAGTTATAACTTACCTTCCCTCTCTCAACTAACTGGGCTTTGTGTGGTACCCCTCTCCCCCCTGCTGAGGGTTCAGGACAGGGTACCTTGTAACTGCCCTCTTTAATAGGACTTATCTCCCTCCCTCCCTCCCTCCCCGGCACCCACCCACCCCTGGGGTAATTGTAGTTTTATAGGTACTTGCACATCTTAGAGGAAAGGGGCTGCTCTCAGGTGCAGCTCGTTATCCAAATCAGTCATACACAGAGGACCTGAGATTAATTACTTAAGCTTCAGGTACACAAAGTGTATTAGGGGTATTAGATACACTTTTATTGGTATAAGCATCTACACCAATCCTTATTATATACAGAATTTAAAAGACCTAAACACAAGCTTTAAAATAAGATGCAGACAGAAGTCCAGCAATGAGATTGGGGTTCTCCGGTCTTTTGCATTGAGTGTCACATGTATGATTTTCTCCCAGTTGGTGAGAGGTCTTACATATGCACTAAGTGCAAAGAACTCTTTGCTCTCAGGGAACGAGTCCGTTCTCTAGAGGCTAGAGTAGCAGACCTGGAAGACATAAGAAAGACAGAGAAGTACATGGACGAGACCTACAGGGATATAGTCCTGAAGTCCCACCTCCAGTCTGGCAGCATCCCTGTTGCCATGGAGGAGAGAGGTCACGTGACAGGAGAGCATCACCCTGGTGTGGCAGGAAGTGATCCTGTAACTAGGACCTGTCCTCCAGGTGATGTAAAACCCTCTCGCACCGAGGACGTTTCTCCAGGGCCATGTCCCCATGAGGGGAGGGTCAGGACAGCTGTTATAGTTGGTGATTCAATCATTAGGAA
This sequence comes from Ichthyophis bannanicus, assembly GCA_033557465.1. Lineage (NCBI taxonomy): Eukaryota > Metazoa > Chordata > Amphibia > Gymnophiona > Ichthyophiidae > Ichthyophis > Ichthyophis bannanicus. The sequence continues at coordinate 300,688,660 of CM066031.1, read as the reverse complement.
TGTAGATAGCTGGGTGGCTGGTGGACGTGAGGATCGCCTGGTAACATGCCTGCCTGGTGCGAAGGTAGCGGACCTCAAGCACCACCTAGATAGGATCATAGATAGTGCTGGGGAGGAGTCTGCTGTCTTGGTACATGTTGGTACCAATGACATAGGAAAATGTGGTAGGGAAGTTCTGGAGGCTAAATTTAAGCTTTTAGGTAGGAAATTGAAATCCAGAACTTCCAGGATAGCGTTCTCCGAAATGCTTCCTGTTCCACGTGCAGGACCCAAAAGACAGGTAGAGCTCCGGAGTCTCAATGCGTGGATGAGACAATGGTGCAAGGATGAGGGTTTTGGATTTGTTAGGAACTGGGGAACATTCTGGGGAAAGGGGGGGCTCTTCCGAAGGGATGGGCTTCACCTTAATCAGGATGGGACCAGACTGCTGGCATTAACCTTTAAAAAAGAGATAGAGAAGCTTTTAAACTAGAAAATAGGGGAAAGCCGACAGTCACCCAGGAATGCATGGTTCGGATGAAGGTATCCTTGAAGGATACTACCAAAAGCAGTGAGGTTCCAAAAGGTAGTATAGTAGCCCAAATGCCCTTGAGTAAGGAGCAGACAGAGCATAAAGATTCCAAATTACCCCTGCCTACCAATAGCCAGATTAATATGAATAAAATACAGTCTCTAAAATGCTTGTATGCCAATGCTAGAAGTCAAAACAATAAGATGGGAGAGTTAGAATATATAGCACTAAATGAGAGGTTAGATATGATTGCACTCTCAGAGACATGGTGGAAGGAGGATAACCAGTGGGACACTGTGATACCTGGATACAAACTATATCGTAATGATAGAACTGATCAAATTGGTGGAGGGGTTGCGCTCTATGTTAGAGAGGGCATTGAGTCAGAAAGGATTAAAGTTTTGCAGGGAACAAAATTTGCTGTAGAATCTCTATGGATTGAAATTCCATTTATGAAGGGGAAGGTGATGGCAGTGGGAGTATACTATCGACCGCCTGGCCAGAATGAACAAATGGATGATGAAATGCTCAAAGAAATCAAGGAAGCTAACAAAAGTCACAACAGAGTAGTAATAATGGGTGATTTCAATTACCCCGGTATCGACTGGGTCAGTGTCACAGCAGGACAAGCTAAAGAGATAAAGTTTCTAGATGGAATAAATGACTGCTTCTTGGAGCAGCTGGTTCATGAACCGACCAGAGGGTAAGCCATACTGGACCTAGTCCTTAGTGGAACGCCAGATCTGGTGGAAGAAATAAGGGTGTTGGGACCACTTGGCAATAGTGATCATAGTATGATCATGTTTGATTTAATTAGTGGAGGACAGATAGTAAAGGCATCCACAGTACTACCTTTTAACTTTCAAAAGGGAGACTATGATAGAATGAGGAATATAGTTAGGAAAAAACTAAAAGGAGCGGTTCCAAAGGTTAAAGACTTACAGCAAGCTTGGGTGTTATTCAAAAATACTATCCTCGAAGTCCAGACCAGCTGTATTCCACGCATTAAGAAAAGTGGAAGAAAGTCCAAAAAACTGCCAGCATGGTTTAAAGGTGAGGTCAGAGAGGCTGTTGCTGCCAAAAAAGCAACCTTCAGGAAATGGAAAAAAGAGCCAAATGATGAAAACTGGAAACAGCACAAGCACTGGCAAGTTAAATGCAAAGCATTGATAAGGCAGGCAAAGCGGGAATTTGAAAAGAAACTTGCTACGGAAGCAAAAACATGAAATAAAGACTTTTTCAAGTACATTCGTAGCAAAAGGCCTGTGAGAGAGTCAATTGGACCATTAGATGATAGAGGGGTAAAAGGGGCAGTAAGAGGAAACAAGGCTATAGCAGAGAGACTGAATGAATTCTTTGCTTCGGTCTTTACTGAGGAAGATGTAGGGATGTTACCCAAGACTGAAGTGGTATTTAAAGGTGATACTGCAGAGGAATTGAGAGAAATATCGCTACACCGGGAAGATATATTACAACTGTTTGATAAACTGAATAGTAGCAAATCACCTGGACCGGATGGTATACATCCCAGAGTGTTGAAAGAACTGAAATATGAGATTGCAGACCTGCTATTGGTAATCTGTGAACTTTCATTAAAATCATCTGTAATACCTGAAGATTGGAGGGTCGCCAACGTAACACCAATTTTTAAAAAGGGTCCCAGGGGTGACCCAGGAAATTACAGACCGGTGAGCCTGACGTCAGTACCAGGGAAAATGGTAGAAACCATCATAAAGAACAAAATTACACAGCATGTAGATAGTCATGGCCTAATGGGAGACAGCCAACATGGCTTTAGAAAGGAAGATCTTGTCTTACTAATCTGATATGTTTTTTTGAAGGTGTGCATAAACAGGTAGACAAAGGTGAGTCGGTTGATATAGTGTATCTGGACTTTCAGAAAGCTTTTGACAAAGTCCCCCATCAGAGACTTTTGGCGAAGCTAAAAAGTCATGGGATAGGAGGCAGTGTACTATTGTGGATCGGGAACTGGTTAAAAGATAGAAAGCAGAGGGTAGGGCTAAATGGCTAATATTCCCAATGGAAAAAGGTGAATAGTGGAGTACCCCAGGGATCTGTACTGGGTCCGCTGCTTTTTGACATATTCATAAATGACCTGGAAAAGGGAATAACTAGTGAGGTTATCAAATTTGCAGATGACACAAAACTGTTTAAAGTTGTTAAAACCCAAGAGGATTGTGGAAAACTGCAGGAGGATCTGGATAAATTGGAAGACTGGGCATCCAAATGGCAGATGAAATTTAATGTGGACAAGTGCAAAGTTATGCACCTAGGAAAGAACAACCCACACTATAGTTACACGATGCAAGGCTCCACATTAGAAACCACCACCCAGGAAAAAGATTTAGGAGTCATCGTGGATAACATGTTAAAACCCTCTGCCCAGTGTGCAGCGGCGGCCAAGAAAGCAAATAGAATGCTAGGTATCTTAAGGAAAGGGATGGAGAACAAAACAAAGGATATTATAATGCCTCTGTATCGCTCCATTGTACGACAGCACCTTGAATATTGTGTGCAATTCTGGTCACCGTAACTTAAAAAGGACATAGCGTTATTAGAAAAAGTACAGAGAAGAGCCACCAAATTGGTAAAGGGGATGGAAGGCTACTCCTATGAAGAGAGGCTAAGGTGGTTAGGGCTCTTTAGCCTGGAGAAGAGACGGCTGAGGGGAGATATGATAGAGGTCTATAAATTAATGAATGGAGTGGAACGGATAAACGTGAATCAATTGTTTACGCTATCAGAGTATAGAAAGACTAGGGGATATGTAATGAAGCTACAGGGTAAACTATTTAAGACAAATAAGAGAAAATATTTTTTCACTCAACGTGTAATCAAACTCTGGAATCTGTTACCGGAGGATGTAGTAAGGACTGTTAGTATAGCTGGGTTTAAAAAAGGTTTGGACAAGTTCCTGGAGGAAAGGTCCATAAACCACTATTAAAAAGGGACCGAGGATATCAATGCTTGACCCAGTACAAGCATTGTGGAACCTGTGTCTTTTGGGGATATTGCTAGGTACGTATAACCTAGATTGGCCACTGTTGGAAACAGGATACTGGGCTTGATGGACCTCGGTCTGACCCAGTATGGCATGTCTTATGTTCTTATAAATGTATTAAATTAGTTCAATAAAAAAGCATCATCTTACAACTTATTTGTCGTCTCAGGTTTTTTTTTGTGGGGGGGGGGGGGGTTAATCAGGCATACAGTAGATTATGACAGGTAAAAGTTTGACCCATCCAGTCTTCCCAAGTCTTTGCATCACCATAGCTAAAAATATCTCCTAGCTGCCAGGCACAGAAGCTAGCGTGCTTGTAGGAGATTACGAGGTGTGATCAAAAAGTATCAAGACTTGTTGTATAACTGTATAACAATACGTCGTACCATAATACATTTAAGCTTGCAGTGACCTAGTTATGTGCTCCACATGTGCAGAGTGTAGCGTGGCTACAACACAACTGTACTTTTTCAATCACGTAATGTTTGGTGTCGTGCAAAAGCAGTTCATCAGCTTTACGATGAGTGAAAAAATTAAATAGTGAATTTGCATTAAATTCTGCCAGTAACTTGGAGATTCATGCAAGGTGACCAAGTGTATGGCGATGAATGCATGAGCCATGCTCGAGTTTATGGCTGGTACAAATGTTTCCAAGAGGGCCACCAAAGTGTTGACAGTGACAAATGTTCTGGAAGGCCATCCACAAAAAGGAATGAAGACAAAGTTGAAGCAATGCGTGCCACAATATGCTCAAATCATCGATTGACTATCAAAGGACATGGACATCGGTTTCAGGTTGGTACAGTCCATTCTTACTGTCGATTTGGGGATGAGACATGTCTGCAAAATTCATCCCGAAACTTGTGTCCCATGACCAAAAAGAAGATTGACTGTCTGCAGCCAGGGAGTTATTGGAATGTGTTGAAAATGACTCCGATTTCATCAAAAAGATTATTACTGATGATGAATCATGGGTTTATAGTTATGACCTGGAAACTAAGGCTCAGTCCTCACAATAGAAGATTCCAAACTCTCCCAGACTCAAGAAAGCCCATTTGGCAAGGAGCAATGTCAAGGTCACGCTCATGGTTTTCTTTGATTGCCAGGGTATTGTTCATCATGAGTATGCTTCAAAAGTCCAAACCATCAATAAGGAGTACTACATCCAATTTCTGACTCATTTGAGAGATGTGGTTCATTGTAAGAGACTAGAGTTGCACAGGAATGGTGATGGTTGCTTCATCATGATAACGCCCCAGCTCACACATCACATCTTGTCCAGCAGTTCTTAGCCAAACACCAAATCGAGTGAGTCCATCAGCCTCTGTACTCACCTGACCTCGCACCCTGTGACATTTTCTTGTTTCTAAACCTGAAATTATCACTGACTTGGAGACCATTAAGCAAAATTCGGCACAGCAGTTTCATAGTATAACAAAAGAGGCATTTCAAAATTGTTTCCAGCAGTGGCAAGAATGCTGGAGGGAGTGTTTTATCGGAAGTAGACTACTTTGAAGGAGACGGAGTGCAATAACTGTAAGTGTTGTGTTATTGTACAAGTCTTGATACTTTTTGATTACACCTCCTATTCCTTATCTACGGGACATGTTTACTAGGCCCCACGCTAGTAATACAGGTTTGGGCCACATTACTAGCACGAGGAACTGCACTAGATGCAGAAGGGCAGAGACAGCCATCCACCCGAATTTAGTGCAACTTGCAGCATCAATACTGCTGCAAGAGCAACTGCCGCCACCTATTGTGCTGGGGGTAGTTGCTCCCCGTCAAGTGCCGGCAGGGTGGGTTTTCAAGGCCCGCACTTGTGGCACCACGGCAGGAACAGTCATACCCCACCCAGGCATGCACTGCCCAGGTAGCGCGAGTCTTTTAGCACAGGGCCCACACTACTTTTTAGCATGGCACCAAAAATGCACGCCACCCCTGCACTACCCAGGTAGTGTACTTTGGTAAAGTTTCTAAATACATAGTTTTGCTTTCTCCTTCTGTAATTCTCTACCATCCTTTATTAAATAACCCTATAGATTTCTACACTTAATCCAAGATCCAGGAGCTCCCTCCACTATATTTTACGAAGTTTTATGATACTCTAAACAGCTACCAAAACTAGTCTTGCTGCTGCCCTACCAAGATCACTGTGGTCTTAATGGACGGGACCTTGCCAGCATTGACCTAGTTGGTTTCTGCCGAGTTGTATCCTACTGGCCGACACCTTGGCCTTTAGTGTTTCCAGCTGATGCTTCCTTTAGCCAGGATGTTCCTCCTTATTACCTCTTCTCTCATGGGTATAGATGTAGCATGATATGCTGGCTTATTGATTTTACTGGATTCAGGAAAACATAAAAACTGCCTAGTTAAAACCTACCAACTGAACTAAACACTGAGGAGGACTGACATTCTACCACCTATACCGATCAAGACCAATTTCAACCTTCTGCTGATTAAATGGATTACATAATTTCTGAATGACTGATTCACCAGAATATACAACTGAAAGCCCATCAATCAAAGATCAGTTTAATACTATCCTATGAACTTATCACCATCAAGGTATCTGCTAAAGAATGAGGTCTTTATATTGTATCCCTATATTTCTATAAGAGATCAAGAAGGACAAAGAACTCTTTAAAAATGGAGAGGAGAAAAAGGAGGCTAGCAACACTTTCATTACAGCAGAAAGAACTACTGTCCATTGTCTAAATTGTAAAACAGTGGGGGCACCTCTAGTTGAACACTGTGAACAAAAAGCACATGCATTTTCAGACCTGTGATGGCGTATTATCGATGTAGTGGTAAAAGATTGGCGAGGTGGTGATCATCTGCAACTTTTGAATTACTTGGAGCAGGCCTGGAAATATTCATTGCAGACTGTGCATCTGGGAGGTTTAAACATTCAGATTGATTGCTATACTCTGATTTGATTGGCAAGTGAAATGGGAGTGGTCAGAAGACAACAGAGACGCCATGGCCATTTAAAAGGAAGTGGCAGATATCCGGTTTTTAAGTCTGAATAGCAGCAGAAATAGAAACCTTGGATAACAGAATTATTGGTTGAAGAATATGATTATAGAGATGGAGGCTGGTGTTCATGCTGATATCGGAAGACACACTGAATGGAGATAAGGATAGCTAATTTCAGTTTGAAATAATTGCCGCTTGAATTTATGAATGCAGCTTATTAGCCCTGATGCAGAAAGAAAATTATATACCTTCAAAACACATTGTGTGGTCCATGCAGTAACTGTTGTCGGCATGAGTTGGCTGGATTAGAAGTGGTTTCAAATTTAAATAAAACTCTCCAGTTCTTTTAAAGCTATATAACAAAAAGGACTATAATAGATAATAGCAGTATAATTGTTGCTGTTTTCACATTTATTAAGTCTGACAAAAAATAAGATTATAAAAAGCCATTTTGGGGGGTATATCCCAGGATATCTTTGTCACCGAGATTGTTGAATATCACTTATGTGAAATATTGGTGAAGATCCTGACTGAGATTGTGTACATTTAGAACCCATAGCAAACCAGCCATATCACTTATGTGAAATTTTGGTGAAGATCCTGACTGAGATTGTGTACATTTAGAACCCATAGCAAACCAGCCATATCATAACACTACCAGGACTCACAAAGCACCAAACCCTACCTATCAAAAGGCAATACTGCAAATATTAAACCAATACATCTCAGAGAATACCAATACATCTCCTACTGGCAAAAGAGAACAAGTGACATTGTCAAATAGAAATTACATAAACAGAATACCTCAGCTCGGTAACATATGCAGAACATAGACCATCACCAAACAAAGAACAAGGGATCACAATTTAGAAATATGAACACAATAATTAAACTGAGAACCCCAAAAGCCAAACTTGGAATATATAACACTGGAGAAATAAAACTACAAATTAATTTCCGCTTGTATTAAACAAAATGCAAAGACATTAGCAGTGCATATTTCTCAAAGCTGACATATTCCAGTTAATAAATTCAAAATAGAATAGTTTTTTTCTACTTTTTGTTATTGCTCATTTTATTTTTCAGTTGCAATTGCTCCAATCACTTTCTTCTGCTTTCTTTGTGTCTTCTGCTACCGCTCCATTATCTGCTGTCTATTTGTCCTTTCTTCTCTCTCCTAGGTTTTTCCATTCTCTCTCTACATCTGCTTTAACATAATGATCTTACCCCTTTTGCTCTTTCCTTCCTCCATTTCTTTCTTTATTCCTTTTTCATCCACTCAATTTTCACCTTTCCATCCTCAATCCCCACTTATTCTCCCAATATCCGGCCAATCGTAGATTTTTCTTCCTTCCCACACAAAATATCTTTTCCTCTCTCCATCCTCATTCCCTCAGTTGCATCCCCTTCTGGTCCTCCCCCAACATTAGCTCACTTCTAGTTCCAGGCCCACCCAGCATCTGCTCCCTTCTAGTCCCTTTCTCCCATCCCCCCCCCCCCCCGCATCAGCCCATTTCCAGTCCTATCCTAGCCCCACATCAGTCCATTTCCAGTCCAAGCCCCATCATCAGCCTATTTTCAATCCTAGCCCCCCCATCAGCCTATTTCCAGTCCTATCCTAGGCCCCCATCAGCCCATTTCCACTCCATGCCCCCATCAACTTATTTTCAATCCTAGCCCCCGCATCTGCCATTTCCAGTCCTATCGTAACCCCCATCAGCCTGTTCCCAGTCAAAGCCCCCACATCAATCCATTTCCAGTCCAAAACCCCTCCAATCAGTCCATTTCCAGTCCTAGCCCTCCCCATCAGCCCATTTCCAGTCTTAGCCCTCCCATTTCCAGTCTTAGCCTAGCCTAGCCCCCCCCCCCAAGAGGTTAAAGGGCATTTTCTGTTTTCTAGCACTCAGTGCGCTTCATGAGAATATAGCTGCCAGAGTGAAGGAACACACCGTTCTTCACGCCAGCAGCTGTGCATTGGTGAGTCGGGGCCTCAGGCCCCCCCAGCTCCCTCTGAAGCCTGCCCTGCAAATTGACCATGTGCAGAATGAAGTTGGCGAGGGGCCCTGTGCGAACATTCTCACACTATGGACGGGGCGGCCTTGGCACTGGAGATACTATCTTCAACTTGTATAATAAATTAGATATCATCAGCATATAATCTATAAACTACACCCACCATGAAAATAATCTACCAGTTGGGGCAAAATGCAATTGAGTCGAATGAGCACTGATAGAGCAGAACCTTGAGGAATGCCAGTAGAAACTGCAAACCAAGGTGAGTAATTAGCATCTATTTTCACCTGTGCTTTACAACTGCTCAAAAATGATCCAAACCAGTTAAGGACTAATCTGGAAATAGCAAACTGTCTCAAGCGCTTTACCATCATACAGTACAATATCCTGCAGCTGGAGCAATACAAACTATTATAATACTTTAATTAGAAAGAATAATGCATTGATATAGGTCTAAAATTTATCAGATTTTTTGAAAACTGTTCTGAGTTAACTTTGCTGTTTTAAAATTGCTGAACAGTCTACGTAAAATTCTTTTATAGCTTTATAGATTATAGTTAGCTTTTCTGTTTACAATTTAATCAGCAGCTATAAATAAAACTGCCTAAATTTCAGCCACTATTACAGAATAGTTTTAGTAAAGCAGCCTTGATTTGAACCTGAGAAAGGGCAGGGATGGCATTGTTCCATATATCATAACTGTTTCCCTGCTTGTTGATGTAGTACATGACGACTTTTTAGCTGTCTGAATCATGACAATTTTGTTGGCTAATTGATCTCTGAAAGCCTTTAGAACATTTGGTTTCATGAAATTGATATGAAAGGGGCTATGGTTCCCCCAGGAAAGCCTCTGAGTGTGAAACCATCTATATGTGCTCTCTAGCCCACTTTGGACACATATTTTGGTAGGGTGAAATTTGAAATTGTAAACCTTTTGCCTGTTTGAAATGATGCATTCAATGGAACAGGGAGTCCTAAGTGGGAGGTGTGATAGAAATGACATCACTGAGCCCAAGAGAGGCCTTCACCCACTGCATGCTCAAGGTCCACAGACCCTCTCATGATAAGACATGCCAAAGGAGTAGCAGGAACTTCAAGGTCATGTGATGCAACATTCTCAACATGTTCCTTGCTGACATCTGCTGACTGTTCTTCTTCCACAATCGCCACCAAGTGGGTGAGTTTTTCTGGTGGAAAAAAGTCTTTCACTTGTGTCTACACAGCAAAGCTCCAATGAATTCCAGTAAGTGTGAAAATCTTAAGTTTGGCATGGGGTAATTGATGATGAACTCTGGTAGTTCTAGCACTAGGATGATGATGCATACAGATTTTTGAACTCCTCCTTGAGTGATGCTCTTGATCATCCAATTATTCAGGTAGGAAACATGTGCATGCCCAGTCCACATAAATATGCTGCGACTACCATGAGGCATTTTGTGAATATGCAAGGAGTGGATGCGAGGCCAAAAGGCAATATGTAATACTGGAAGTGAATCTCCCTACAACACATCACAGATACTTCCTTTGACTGGGTTGAATCTTTATATGGATATAAACATCTTTTAGGTTTAGAAAACATACTGTAGCTAATCCCCTTTTTAAAAAAAGGGAAGCAGGGTGCCAAGGGAAACATTCTGAACTTTTCGCAAACCAGGTTCAGATTCTTCAGGTCTAAGATGGGATGGTAGTCCCATATTCTTTTGGATACCAGGAAATACTCAAATAAAATCCCAGTCCCTCCTTGGCTTAGTAAAACAGGCTGAACCGCATTTGAAGTCTGAAGGACGAAGAGCTCTTTAAATATATCCCGATGCAGAACGTTTATTGAACGAACTGTTAATGGACAATTTGGCATCGAGGACATCATCACTGCCATCAATACCACCACAGCTCCAAATGACCCCTGTTCAGCATTCTGGATAAAATCACTACTCAGCGAATTCAGCCCATTTCTGTCCAAACTCATGGACCGATCATTTTCAACAGGGACATTTCCACGAAGCCTGAAGCACACATCCATCAGGCCTCTTCTAAAAAACAACAAACTGGACCCACAGAAGGTTGACTCTTAAGGCCAATCTCAAGCATCCCACTCCTGGCCAAAATAATTGAAAAGGTCGTCCAACGCCAAATCCAACACCACATCGAGACCACCGCCCCTCTTGACCCATGTCAGCATGGATTCATTGTTGCAGCTTCCTGTTCCTTATCTCTGAAGAGATTCTCTCCACAGCATGGCACTGCACATCAGCAAGCTGTTCCTGGACACTGGGTTGTGAATCTGAGGTCCGGAGCCATGATGAGTCTCCAGATGCCAACATTCATGGAAGAGGTTCTTGATGCCATATCGAAACTATAACATCTCACTTAGGTAATGTATTTTCCATACTCCTTCCCTTGAGTCACCAGGAACTGGTATTGTGCAGCTCTCTCTGGAGGGAGAAAGTCCACCAACTCATTTAGAATGCCTCAGAAAAATCCTGGTTATCAATGCCCCTGTTTAATGTACATTACCACAATTAAGTTACAATGTAAACCGCTTTGACTGAAATGATAAAACAGTATAAAAAGGCTTTTAAATAAACAAACTAAATAAATAGATTGCGCAGGCTGTTCTCCAAGTGCATGTCCATGTAAAGCTGATAGGATGGTACATGAGAAGCAAGCATAGCATTCTGAAAACATTTTCTACCAAAAGGATCCAAGGTCTCTGCTTTCCTGTGAGAGCATTGGTGCACTGATGACCTCTGATGCCTAGGAGATCAATCTCCCCCCGATGCATTTGAGATTGATATTGGGCAGGCAGGAACGAGTGTCAAGGCCCTTTGAGTGTCTTGAGGACAGGCTGATGAGTCAGTTCACCAGTATCGATGCCAAAGTAGCAGCTTCTTGCAGAGCAAAGAACATCATCACTCTCTGCTGAAGGCCTCTTATGAGATGCTCCTTCAAGGCTGCCATTGAGAAAGGTGTGGGTCTCCAGCAGAATCAGCCAATGCCTGCAAAATTGGACACGGAGTATTGACAGGTTGGTCTCAGACACGTGGAGTCCTGGCAATGTCCCAGTTTTTCTACTATTTCCTTTTTTAATTGGTCTTGTTTTATTTGATTCTTTTGTGTGTCAAATATGTGTGCATATATAGTCCAAAGCTATTTCACTTGCCACTTTTTTTGAGATATTGGACATTAAGGGGTTGAACTGCAAGGATGCCAATAACGTTGACTACAGCTGTAGAGGAGAGCAATATGAAAAAAGGTTATACAGTTAATGAGAGACTCTAGAAGAAATAGCTGAAAAGCAGTGAGTACCACACACTTGCAGTCTAAGCAAATAGAATTCTAGATATACAAACCCTAATGGTAGAGTCAGACTTAGATATTGTTTCTGTTAGAGACACAATGGTTTAATGAGTCCCATGAATGGGACACAATCATACTGGGCTATACTCTCTTTAGGAGAGACTGAGATGGCCAGAAAGGTAGAGAAGTAGCCCTGGATGTGAAAATCAGTATTAAAGTGATGCAATGCAAGGGGAACTTAGGGAAATAAGGAAGCAATACGGATCATCTTGAAATGAGAAGATGAAATTTCAATCCACATAGTTGTTGTCTATAGATTTCCAGCTCAGTCAGAGAATGGGAATGTTTCCTTTGCAGAATCAGAAAGAAGTAGGGAAGATCCTGGATGCCTTTCAAGGTGATCTGCTCATACAAACGGTGAAGGAACTTATGAAGGAAGGGGTGACATTGGATCTACCATTTGCAAACAAAGAGAAAGTCTCTAATGTCCGGGTGGGTGCCCACTTGAAGATCAGTGATCACCACACAGTGCTGTTTGAGATAAAAGCCAAGGCAGAGTCCAGTCATAGCAAACTCAAAGTGCCAGATTTCAAAAATGCTGACTCCAGCAAAATGGAGAAGTAGCTGATGGAAGAGAAAAGAGCTATAAAAATGCCAATAGATCTTTATATACGGAGAGTAAATAAAAGGAAGAGGAAAAGGAAATGGATATGGCTCTCTAACAAAGTGGCTAAAAAATGAAGGCAAAAAAGGAAGTGTTCACTAAATATGCAAATGCAATGTGTGCCTTTGAGTCAGTCCTGACTCCTGGCGACCCAGAAGCTCCTGGGTTTTCTTGGCAGTGTCACCGGAAGTAGATTGCCAGGCCATTCTTCCGAGGCAATGGAGGGTTAAGTGACTTGCCCAAGGCCACAAGGAGTGCTAGTGGGAATTGAACCCTGGTTGCTTGGTTACCAAGCCAGTGTTCTAACCACTAGGCTACTCCTCCACTCCTCACTAAATATAGAAGAGGGCAAAAAAGGAACATAAAAAAGAATACCATATAAAACTCAGAGGCAAAGAAAAATAGGGATGGCAAAAGTACAGGCAAAAGAAAAAATAGATAAAGATAAGCAAGGTGATAAGACTTTTCTCAGGTATGTTAGGGAGAGGAAAAAGGCTAGATGTGGAATTGTAAGACTGAAAGATGCTGAGGACTGCTGTGTAGAGTGATAAAAAATGGAAATGCTAAACAAATACTTTTATTCTGAGTTCACGAAAGAAAATCCTGGAGAAGAACCACAATTGGCTGACAAAGGTATAGTACATATGGGAATGGGGTAGATAGCACACCATTCATGAAAGAAATGGTTTATGAACAACTTGAAAAACTGAAGGTAGCGAAAGCCAAAAGTGCTAGATGGGATACACCTAAGGCAACTGTGGGAACTCAGGGAGGTTCTGGTAGGTCCTCTTAAAGGATGTTTTAAGTAAATCATTTTTATTGAGATGAACAAATTGGCAAACATGAGAATACAGGCACGCCCATCATGGGCCATCCATAGCAAAACAGAAACATCCTCTGAGAGCAACATGAAACAGTATGCAATATAGCGCAATACAAACAATCACATGCCCCCTTCGTGTCTCTAAGAGCCCCAAGCCCAAAGTCACAGAAAGAATATGTTGTACCAACCAGCACAAAATTTCCCCTCAAATCCCCCCATCCCCCCCTCACTCCCCCAACCCCCACCCCCACCTTCCACATCCACAGCAGCTCAACCATAGGGATTCCATGGCTCCTCCCACACTCAGCACCTGCAGCTCACCCAGTCCCAACTCTCAAGGGGTCCCACACCCTTGTAAAACGTTCCCACGCTCCCCCCGCCAACAACCTAGCCGTACGTTGCTCCATGTCCAGCAACTCTCTCATAGCCCGCTCCCATTCTACCACCCCAGGGGCCGTATCTTTCAGCCAGCACCGTAATAAGCAGAGTTTAACTATAATGAAGCCTTTAGCACAAAGTTGGCGGGCGCCGTCTCCGAGGGGTTGCACTCCTTCATAAGAACCAAAAAGACACCATTCAGGGGTCAACTCGACCGGGGTCTGAATCCAGCCCCCTAAAACTCATCCCACTCCCGACCAAAACCGTTGGACATGACTACAGAACCAAAAACGGTGTGCGAGACCACCCCTGTCCACTTTACAAAGTATGCAGCGATCTGATGGTGACAATCCTGCCTTCGCCGCCCAAATATTATGAACATAGGCTCGCCAGAGGAATCTATATTGAATCTCCTGTAGTTGAACCGATTCAGAAAGCGATTTAATTCCTGCAAACACCTCCCGCAGCCACTTCACCGTAATCTGGGGCATGCTGTCCCTCTGCCACCTCTCCGCCAAGCCACGCAGGCCGTGCAACTGACCCCCAGGAAAAAACACCCTATGGAGAGCCCCAATGGTGATCTTCCCATCCAAGGATCCAAACAGCGACAGCATCCCCTCGCCTTCCAACACACCCACGTGTGTACGGTATAGTGCCGCCACATGTCGGACCTGTAAATAAAAGTAGAAATCCCGGGGGTCCAAGTTGTAGCGCCCGCGCAAAGCAGCAAACGAATCTACCACAACTCCACTAGGCATACGGAGGTGTCCAACAAAGCGAGCACCCCTAGAAGCCCAGGCGGAGGCTATCAAGATCCCCCAGCCCGGTGGAAAAGCCGGATTCCCCCTCAGCGGGAGACAATCCGTCACACGAGCGGCCACCCCACGGCGACAGAGAGCTCCCCACACCTTGCGCAAGCCAGACCAAAAGCTCGACTGTTTACAGCCCTCGGGGAGCTGCCATCCATATGCATGAACCACAAACATTCGGTGTAGTGGAGTCGCCATTTCATCAATGATAGGGAGAGGGACAACCGCAGCCGTCCTGTCCACAAAGTCCCGCAGAATGCGTGTCCAACACACTAAATTATACCACCGGAGCGACAGCAAGCCCGCTCCTCCATCTTCCCGAGGCAGCAGTAAGGTGCAGAGCGCAATTCGCGCTCGCCGCCCTCTCCACAAAAACCGCAACAAATGCAGGCCTATCTGCTCAAGGTCCCGGCGCGACAGCCATACCGGGAGATGGCACAGGACATAGGCCCAACGGGGGAACTCCACCATATTAAACAGGGCTATCCATCCCGGAAGCGACAAGGGCAACTGTTGCCAAGACTGTAAACGCCGCACCATCCCTTCGATGAGTATGGGGACATTCGCCTGATACAATTGGTCTGGCCGTTCAGAAAGCTGAATACCGAGGTAGCGGAGCTGTTCATCCGCCCAAAGCAGGGGGAACCGACCAGCCCAGCACCCACGAGAACACCCACCCACATCGAGCCCCAGAGATTTAGCCGTGTTAATTTTCAAACCCGAAAAGGAACCAAAAAACTCAATCAGCTGCAGGGCTCGTGGTAAAGACACCTGTGGATCCGTAAGGCAGAGCAACATGTCATCCGCAAATGCACTGATCTTAAACTCCCCATCCAACCAGGGCACCCCCGCCACAGCTCGCTCTCTCATTAGCTGTACCAAAAGGGGTTCCAAATGTAAAATGAAAAGAAGAGGCGATAAAGGGCACCCCTGGCGAGTCCCTCTCTGTAAAACAAAGGGTTCCGAGCGGTCTCCCCCCACCATAATAAACGCCCTCGGTTCCGCATACAAAGCACGTATCCACCCTACAAACTGACCCTCAAAGCCGAATCGATGCAACGCCTCGAACAAATAATTCCAGGAGACCCGATAAAAGGCCTTCTCTGCGTCTAAACTTGCCAGCAATAATGGGCAGCGTTGTTGGAGACATTTCTCCATACTCAGCAGCACCTGCAGTATGTTTTTAGCGGCTACCCTCCCACGAACATATCCCGCCTGATAAGGCCCAATCAATCGAGACAAAACCTCCTGCGCGAGCGCAGCCAATACCGCTGCAAGAATCTTCATGTCAACATTAATGAGCGATATAGGCCTATATGCAGCGGGATCCTCTGGGTTTTTCCCAGCCTTAGGAAGCAACGTGATGGAGGCCGTTCGCATATCCTTCGGAAATTGTCCCATCTCCAGCACGTCCGCGTACACCGCTCCCAACGTAGGCACCACCTGCCGTTCCACAATTTTGTAAAACTCCATGCCATACCCATCAGGTCCTGGCGCCCGATGTAGCTTCCCCTCCCGTATAACCTTCTGTATTTCTGGCCCCGAGATTGGTTGATTCAGCATCTCCCTCTCCTGCGGAGTCACCTGACTCAACGACACACCGTTCCAAAAGGCCTGCTTATGCTGCTGGTCTTCCCCCTCCGGGGAATAGAGACGACTATAGAACCGCCGAAAAACCTCAACAACCTCCGCAGATTCCGTTCGCAATTTGCCCTGCTCATCCCGAATCCGCACGATCAGGTGACTCCCCTGTCGCCCTCGCGCCAACCGTGCGAGCAACTTCCCAGAGCGATTACCAAATCAAAATAGTTGGTGCCGATAATACTGTTGATCAAAAACCGCTCGGTCCTCCAACAGCGTATTCACCCGCCGCTGGGTCTCAAGATAGGCCTGGTAGGCCCCATCACTCCTAGGACAACGCAGCGCAGCACGCTTCTGCGTTTGTAGCACCTGCGTAAGTCTTATCAGTTCAGCGTTAACCCTCTTCTGGGACCTAACCACATAGGCCATCACATGCCCGCGAATCACCGCTTTCCCAGCCTCCCACAATGTGGTCACGGAAGCAACACTACCTTCATTAATCTCCAAAAATTCTTTCCAATGAGCTCGAACATACTCCTGAAAATCCTTTCTAAGCCAGAGGTGACCAGAGAAGGACCATCTGTCCCCCACTCTACGGCAACCAGCCCAATCCATCATCACCATCGCATGGTCCGACACCACACTAGGACATATGTCCATCTTCCGAACTCTCCCGAGATCCGCCTGCCGTACCAGAATATAATCTATGCGAGACCATGTCTGGTGCGCACGAGATAAATGGGTGTAATCCCGCTCACTCCCATGCAGCAGCCGCCAAATATCAATCATATCACTGACCTGACAGAGATAGTTCACCCTTCTGATATGCCACCTACCCGTTTTCTCTCCCGAGGAAGACTTATCCAATGCCGGATCATTAAGGCAGTTAAAATCACCGGCAAGCACCAGGGGCACATTAGGTAAACCACTGATCTTGCGAGTAATCTGCTCAAAAAAAACATGCGTATACTGATTGGGAGCATAGATGTTACCCAGAATCAACTCCTCTCCGTTGAGTTTCACATGCACCCACAAATATCGCCCAAGGGGGTCCGGGTCCTCACTGATAACTTCAACCATAAGGCGCTTATGAAAGAGGAGTGCAACCCCTTTTTTTCGACCCTCGGCTGCTGCCGCCGCACAAACATGTCCCACCCATTTTTGTTGCAACTTAGCATGTTCTCTAGCAGTTAAGTGTGTTTCTTGAAGAAAAGCCTCTTGAGCTCTTGCTCTTTGCAGTGCCTGAAATGCCTTTGCACGCTTTACCGGTGTGTTCAAGCCCCCCACATTCCAAGACACAAATCTCAAATCAGACCCCATTAGCCCCCATTGCCCTGCTGTGCACAGACCCAATTCCAAAATTGCAACCAACGTACTGAGAGCTGCCCAGCCTCAGCACTCAGCACCCCGTTCCAGCTCCACTTCCCACACATCCCTAGACTAGAGCCATTTGACCCCTTCTCCCAAACAATGAGGCTGCTCCCCCCTCCCTCCCAACCCCCCCCAGAGGTCCCCATCCTTACCGACCAGAGCACACCCTCCCCTGCACCCCTCCCTCCCCTGCCCCCCCGAGCCGAAAACTCTTCCCCCCCCCACCCACCCCATAAAAACACTATGTGAGTAACTCCTGGCCCACCCTGCCAGGCCTGAGACCTGTCACCGTGCGCTGCAGGGCCGCCCTGCCCAGATACGCTCCATCCCCTGGTCAGGGGACAGAGGCCGAAATCCCCACTTTATAATACCACCTGAAGCCCGGGTTAACAAGCTTGGCGCCCCAGACACACTCCTGCCATGCACGCAGGCCCCCCTCCCGCCTTCAACGCACACGCCCGAGCCCCCAGTCGTGCCGTGGCCACATACCACCCAACCAAAGAGGCCCCTTCCAACCACATCCAACACAGATACCCTCATCAAGCCCCCCAACAATGTCTTACCCAGGTTAAACATTCACAAAACACTCACTCACTCACTCAAACAAACTAACAACCACTCTTCCCGGACACAAGGTAACTCTCCGGGCTATCCTTAGACAGTATTCTAAGCTTAAATAAACAACAAAGCAACAGTTCACTGTCTGAACCACGAGTCCAGGGTAGGTCACCAACAATTCTCGGCAAAGTTCTCCAGCAGCTGGAGGGGATCAGGTCTCACTCCCCGTAGTGACCGTCGGCAGCTCGTCGCTCTGTTGCCTGCTCCGCTCTAGTTCTGAAATAAATCGCTTCGCCTCTGCGGCTGTAGCCAGCACCCGCTGTTGCCCCGTATGGTGCACTTTAAGGGTCGCCGGGAAGGCAAGGTTGAAGCGAACATGTTTGCTAAAAAGCGTTGCACACATTGGTGAAAACTCTTTCCGTTTTGCCGCTACCAAGGCAGAATAGTCCTGGAAAAGCAGCACAGAGTTATTGTCCAAACGCAAGTCTCGCTTTTTACGGAATGCCTGCATCAGCTGCCACTTATGTTGAAAATTTAAGATCTTTGCAATCACTACTCTGAGGCGCTGTCGAAGCTCCGTTTTAGGCCCCAAACGGTGTGCACGTTCCACCTTCAGGTGCCCCACAAGGTCCGTGAGGCCCAGTTCACGCGGCAGCCAGGTCTCCACTAGGTCCAACAGCATTGCATCTGTATGCGTCTCCGGAACACCCACAAGACGTATATTATTTCTTCTGGACCGATTTTCTAAATCGTCAACCTTTTCCAATAGCGCATCGACATGTTTCCGCAGCCTGCTCTCATCACGAGCTCGCTTGCCTTCCTCTTCTTCTAGGGCCAACACCCTGTGCTCCAGTTCCTCTACACGGTGCGTGCATTCAGTGAGCGCTTCGTCACCGTTTCCAGCTTGCTTAGAATCAAGTCAAATTTAGGCTCCAACAGCCGAGCCACTTCCCGCGCCAGCTCTTCCGGGCCTGAGTCCACGCTCTCACTCCCCAGCGACCTAGGCACCGCCACAGTAGTAGCTGGTCCAGCGACCGTGGAGGCCCCAGCCCACGGCACCTTCTCCTTGTCTTTCCGCATTGGTGGAGGCATTTGTTCGACGTGCGCTTCAACTCGGGGTAGCCCGCAGGTATCCCCTGACTCCTCCCAGGTTTTTCGCCCAAAAGTACCGGGGTAAGTGATGAAAATATGCCGAATAATCACAGGACGGTCCCGGAGCGAGCAGAGAGACCTCTCACTCGCTCATGCGTCACGTGGTCTCCCCTAAAGGATGTTTTAATAGATTCTTAGAGGCAGGAGAGGTTCAATGGTATTGAAGAAGGGTTGATGTGATCGCTCTTCACAAAAGTGGTAACAGAGAAGAGGTGGGAAACCTCAGGCCAGTATGCCTGAAGTCAGCGTTTGGAAAAGTAATGGTGATGCTGCTGGAGAAAAGGATAGTGAACTATCTATAATCCAATAAATTGCAAGAGTCAAGAAAACATGGTTTTACCAAAGGCAGATCGTGCCCGACAGATCTAATTGATTTCTTGGACTGGGAGACCAGAGAACTGGATCAAGAGCATACGTTGGATATGGTCTATTAGATTTCAGCAAAGCCTTTGACACTATTCCTCACAGGAAGCTTGTGAAGAAACTGAGCACCCTGAAGTTAAGACCTAAAGTAATGAACTGGATTGGAAATTGGTTGATGGCCAGATGACAGAGTGTGGTGGTAAATGGAATTCACTTGTGAAAAAGAAAGTTGAGTATTGGATGCCTCAAGGATCGATTCTGGGGCAAATTCTGTTCAATACCTTTGTGAACCACAATGCCAAAAGGCTGGAAGGTAAAGTTTGCCTTTTTGCAGATGACACAAAGATTTGCAACAGGGTGGACATCACAGAGGGAGCTGAGAGATTTGCATGCATGGCTCCATTGTTATGATTCTGAAAACCTGATTGCTTAGGTATGTCCTGAGGACTGGGTTGAGAACCCTTGCCCTAGGGGAAAGGGGGGTTAAGGGAGATGTGATATAGACTTTTAAATACTTGCTAGATATTAATTGGCAAACAAACCTTTTCAAAAACTAGAGGACATGAAATTAAGCTACAAAGATGCAAACTTAAAAGTAACATTAGGAAGTACCTGTTCATGGAAAGAGTAGTGGATGTCTGGAAAACTCTCCCGGTGGACGTGGTAGGGACCAACAATGACCAAATTCAAATAGGCATGGTCTAAACTGAGGATTCATATATAGCAAGAGGACCATTCCAGCTCAAAGCAAAACTTACATGACTTTTACACTTCAAAAAAGGCAGACCGGATGGGCTATGCTGTTCTTTATCTGCCATCATTTACTATGCTACTTAATAGCTTGATGAGAAATTATTAACAGGCAAAGTGCATCTTTCAAAATTCATATTATGCAAAGAAAACAAGTTTCAGCAAATATGGTCTTACTATTCACAGGGAGAGATTCAGCTTCATAGTGTGCACGGTCATTACACAGATCAACCCAAAGCTGCCTTGCAGAAAGCATCCTTTGCATACAAGTTACACTGTAGCAAGCCAAATAAAGTTAGGGTTATGAAACTCTGGACAAAATATTCAGTTGTAAGTGTGGCGTATAAATGTAAAAAGTTAATTTTGTGTATATTTGGTTTTTCCTGACTGAATTGTATTTAATAAAAAAAATAAATTTCTAGTCCAAATCTAAAAATTATTATTTATTGCTATTCTTCTACAACACATGAAAATCATTAGGCCATAGGAAAAGAAGCAACTATGACGTAATTCACAATATTTAAGAAACAAAAACTAATTTGGACCATTTTTAAATGGAAATTGTTTTACTCTTCATTACATTCTTACACCTTTTGCCTCACTTCTGATTAAAGAGCATTAAATACTCCTAAATACACAGGAAATGAACAGCTGATTAGTTCTTCTAACACATGGTTCCTATGATAGCACTGCTTATAAGGAACTAATTTTTTCCCCATCTTTTGATTATTTCAAAAATCCACCATAAATGGGACTCAAGATGAAAAGATGGGGAATTAAATCCTTATCCTCTTTCAACCCAAGAAAGAGGGGGGAGGAGGAGGATTGATTTTAGCTCATGCCTTTCCCAGAAGTTCAGGGCAAGTTACATTCAGGTACAGTAGGTATTTTCTTGTCCCCTCAGGGTTTACAAACTAAATTTATACCTGAGGCAATAGAGAGTTAGGTGACTTGCCCAAGATCACAAGGAACCACAGTGGGATTCAAACCTGGCTTAGTCGTCAGCCCACTGTTTTAACTTCTGAAACAGGGGGACTAAAAAATGTGTTTAGATAATTATAGAGTCAAAGTGGAATATGCCACAATTCAACTGTATATCAGCCATCAACAGTTTAACTTGGGATATAGCCAGACTATTCACAGCTTGATATGAATCTCCAGATTACCATAAGTCAAATAGTTGCCTTTTTTAAAATGCAAATATTCACTAATTTACATTTACATTGAATGTGCTAGAAAATTTTCACTTCTTTAGAAGGCTATTTCAAGTTTGAGTCTGCAAATATTTGCTTATATCTAAGCTCATCTGAATAAATCTAGGATTTTTTCATAAACATTAGCCACATGAGTGATCATCATAATGAATTCAAATAGGCCATGTGGTCAAATAGGCCATGTGGTCTTTTTCTGTCATCATGTTTCTATGTTTCTATTCTAAAGGTAAAAAGTGGACTGTTGTAGTTGTTGTTATGGAAGGACAGACTAGATAGGCCATTTGGTCTTTTTCTGTCATCATGTTTCTATGTTTCTATTCTAAATAAGCTATTCACAGATATGGTATGATTCTGGATTCAAACAGGATCTCTGGAGGTTCTACCAGGATCTCAGCCGAAGAAATGCCATTTATATAACAGCTACATTCGTGCAATAATCATCATCACCCTTAAAAAAACATTCTACCACCAAATGGAATGGCCCATTTATATATATTCTCTGTGTGACAACAAAATATCATGATTTATTTTCACCACTTCCCAGATAATGTTTCTACCATCTCTGCATACAGCATCATCCACAAAGCACATAAAGCCCTAATAAAAAATAAAAGATAGTCTTTTCATCATCTTTAGTAGACCATTAGAGAAATTCTGGGCCGCGGAGCCGGCGTGCACGCGGCCCCATGGTAACCGGGGGGGCGGCAAGGACACGATCTCCCCCGGGCCGCGGCATCGGCGGGTTAATGGGGGTGAGCCGGAGCTGTGCTGGGTGTCCCATTGGCTCCCGCGGGCCGCCGGGAGGCGGAGGGAGCCAATGGGGTGGAAGGGAGGCGGGACCAGCCTCCGAGCAAGCGCGGGGACACGCCGTGGCTCCGGCCTTTTCCAGGTCGGAGCCAGACGCGTCGGGTGACCACCCGCCCACCCTAGCGCGGGAGTGGGGGTGGGGCTGGGGTCCAAGTTGTGGGTTGTTGCAGCTGGGGGGGGTGGCGGGATGCCGGAGGTTTCCGGGTTCCGGAGCCGGATGCAAGCTTGTGGGCGGGGGTGGGGGACCCCCGCCCGGACAACCCCTCAGGTTTTTGCTAGTAATATGGCGAAGCCGGACGAGGGAGGGCTAGGCTGTTTAGTCGGGGCCTGGACTCAGTAGAAGCGGAAGCGACGTCACCTTGCTACTCACATGGCTGGTGAGGGCTCGCGCTTTGATAAAAAGGGGGGGGGTAATGTTATTGTGTTGAATTGTTACTTGGTTATTGTTAATGGTTAATAAAGCTGCGACCAGTTTAAGCCCAAAAATTGTGTGATGGTCTTTTATCGAAGGGTGTGTAGGGGGGAGAGGCGACGCGTCTGCCTTACCCGGTTTACTGCCACACGCAGCATTACATACGGCAAAGACATTACACTCAACAGATTTTGCCTTCAGATCAGTTTGCATCACTACAAGTACTTGCTGCCAATATTATAACATTATATATACATTGAATGAATTTTTATAAACCTCAACTATAGCAGTATATCTTTGCAAAGAATAACAGTTCCAGATACCTTGTCAAAGATAATTGAAAATGTAAGCGTTGTAGGGTAATCTGGCTTGCAAGATTACACTAGTGCAATTAACTGCACCAGTCTTATGGTCCTTCCATACTATCAAGTTAGCACCAATGGCAATCAGTACCCTGATATATCTGAATTCAAAATAATACAGTATAACATATAGGCGGGAAATTCTTCAAATAGTTATTTAATTTCAAGAATAAAGTAAAAATAAGCAGAAAGGAACTTACTATGTTCTTCTTCCATCAATGCACTGAACTATCAGTTCAGTTCCTTTTAAAGTCTGAATCTCACTAAATTAATTTCAGTCTCTATAAGATGGAAACTCAGCTTTATTTCAAAGCATCCTTACTTTAAATAAGTGCTGAATTATCATCAACATTAAAAAAATATTCTGAAACTAGCTAACCTACAAATAAATGGATCATCAATAACCACAGCCCACTGATGGAATATGGTGCTAACTTGATGGAAATACCCCAGTTAACCACTTGTTCCAAAACGCAAGCAATTCAAGGGTGAAAAGAGTTCAAGGCAAAGAAGATAAGACTGTTTCCTCCAGGGAAGATTCTTACAGGAAAATGCTTACAAGGCAATGTTCATTGCTTACCTCGCATCTAGGCAAGAGACACACATCATAAATCAGAAATTGAAATGGATCCAGACTAAATGGATGCCAAAATACTTTTTTTTCTTCGTAAGAAGCCAGATTTCCTCTGACCAACTCCCTGAAAAATCCCTATCTAATGATTCCACCATTAGGATTTTAAAATTTTTTGAAACTGGTGAATATAGTGAATTCTATAAACCAACTTATGGTCAATTAAAAACATAAGAGCCAACAGTAAGAACACACAAAATATTCTTTAACAGGATACAAATGAGAAAAACAAACCATGAGAGTTAAAACATTAAAAATATAAACCATAATTTTCTTCACAGAAGTTCTTCTCAACTGATAGGTTGTAATGATTCTCTTAAAATAAAGAGAAGCACTGTCTTAGATTCTAAAAGTTAGTATATGGTTTTTCAAATAATTTGACAATGTTCATATACCCCCAGTAAAATGCACCTGAATGCTCAAGGGCACTCATAGCTATATTGTACAGAATTACCTAGGTATGGATTTTTAGAAATGTGTTACATAAAGAAATGTCTATGCAACCATGAAGATGAATGCAGCTCTTAAAGATTGCTGTATGTTTTTAATTATTTTATGTGACTACAAATTTCACACAACTAAATCTTACTATGCATTGTGGAAAAAAAATTTGACAAACTAAAGAGAAAGAAATCACCAGGACCCTCCGAGTTTTGAAAGAACAAACACAAAATTTGGGAGAACTCACGAGCAGCTAAACTGCACAGACATGTGCCCACAGAGCTCCCGCCATTGTCCTAATAATATCCTGCAAAGGGGGGAGGGGGGTGTTAATGCAATACTTCTATTTTTTAACCTCGAAAGAATGGCTAAAGGAGGACGTAAATGATCCTTACCAGAGCTGTGGAGGAACAGATTACCAGACCCAAACGGAGCAGCAAATCAAAAGCGTTATCGCAGAATGCCTCTCCGGTAAAGGACAAGAGGATGATGACTTCTTGTCGGAGGGCAGGCTCACCCCTGAGCTGATTGGTATAATCAAAGGGGAGATGGACCGCCCAACAGCACAAACCCACACTATGTTGGACTCGCAACTGGAAGTGGTGGTGGATAAAGTTGCACTATTGGTCTCTTCAGTCATGGAGGCCTCACTGACAGCAGCGCGCCAAGAGATCAAGGTGGTAGAGTAAGGATAGAAGCAGCTGATGGAGAGGAGCAACAATCTGGAAGATGCGAGTTGGCAGCAGAATTCTAGGTTAGTTAGGGTGCCAGAAAAGACTGAGGACTCAGATCCAGTGGAATCTTTTCAGCTTGGATTTCGGAGCTGCTATGCATAAAGCTGGCATACGAATGTATAAAGCTGGATCAAGCACATCAGGCCCTCACTCCCTCCCTGCTGTTCAGGGTAGGCCTCAAGCAGTGATCATACTGTATGTGTGCACCATTTCACAGATAAGCAGAAGATTATGGACTTTTCTTCCCTCACAGACTGAGAATGTGAATTTTGCATGAGAACGGTCTGACTTTGGGGGGGGGGGGGGGGGTTCCCTTGGTCTCCCCTGCTCAGCCTGTGAACTGCTCCCCCCCCCCCCCTGCTTCTCTTCTGATTTCTATCGGTTTTGGCCACTCGCTTTTCGGGCTCTTGTGGCTCAAGGAGTGTGGGGGAGGTATCATGAGCTAGCGGACTTGCTGTTTTTTTTAATTATTAATCTCTGTTTGCTGCTACGGAGGCATGGTGGAGGGTGGGGGATAGGGGGTTAGTATGCATGTTGGAAGTTGACTGGTGCTGGTTAGTGCTTGCACTGAGTGGGACTGTGGGTGAGGGTTGGATGTATTCAGGAGGCGTGTGTTGCTAGGTTTCGGGAGGATGGAAGAGGGGAGCTGGTGGATCAAGAAGTGAGAGGAGTGGATGTGGTGAAACGACTGCATGGATGTTTGGATGAATGACGGTCAGTGGTGGCAGTTCTGGTGGGAGCAGCTGCGAGAGGAAGAGCATTATGTGTTGCTTGGTGGGGCGGGAAGAGTAATTTGGTGGCAGGGTGGGGGGAGGGGGGAGATTGGTACTCTTATGTATTTGTATGCCTTTTTGTAAGCCGCCAAGAATGCTGTAGCACAGGGGTGGACAATTCTGCCCTCGTGCACCACAATCCAGCCTGGTTTTCATGATGTCCCTAATGAATATTCATGGACCTATTTCCATACAATGGAAGGCAGTGGATGCAAATATATCTCATGAATATTCATTAGGGACATCATGAAAACCAGGCTGGATTGTGGTGCACGAGGGCCGGAATTGCCCACCCCTGCTGTAGCACTTGGTGGTCAATAAATGTTTTTAAATAAAGAAAGAAAAAGAAAGAAGAATGTGATCTGGGAGGGTGCTCATTCCGTATCATGTGCGGTAGAAACATGAAGCTTGTGGTGCATCGGGTTTATTGTTTGCCTATGTTTTATGTATGATGTGTGGGGCTAAGTCAGGAGACTGCTGGGGAGATTGTGAGCAACCTAGAGATTTTTCATATGTGGTACCTTTGCCCATTTGTGGTAGGTGCAAGAGGCTACCAAGGCAATAATTGGATGACAAGTGCCATTGACATCCTTGATTTGTGTTGTGGGTTACTGGCAAGATGTAGATCCCTCACAAGAGGAGCAAGTCCTGGTTAGACAGCTGCTATTGGCTAATCAGGGCTTTCCTGAGATTTCCCAACTGGAGAGGCTGTCTTATAGGGGAAAAATATTGGAAATGGCAGGAAGAGAGAGCAGGGATCTAAGGTATTTTTCACACAGATCCATGTGAGGGATTCAATAAAATACCTTTATGTATAGTTATATCTTTTGTTATGGTACTTTGTGTATTGCCCTTCTAGACTTTTCTACCTGCTATTTCTTGTTGGAAAGAATCCATGTTTTTTGCTATCTGGACTGTGATGTCCGGTCTGTTAAATAAAAAGTTAAAAAACACACAAAATTCCTAACCTGTATTGTAATCCATCATTTAAAACAGCCATTGTACCTGAGGACTGGAGAGTGACCAATGTAAAGCCTATCTTTTAAAAGAGCTCCAGGAAACTATGGACTGGTGAGCCCGATGTCAGTGCCAGGCAAAATAGAACTTATTCTAAAAAATATTATTACTGATCATATAGGCAGAAATGACTGTTATTTATATATTTACTTATGCTTATATACAGTGGGGTCTATTCTTTAACACAAATTTGTTCGCCTTTCCCGTCCCCGCCAAGCCTCCATGTACAAACAATGAGTTTGTACAGGGAGGTTAGATGGGGCGGGAAATGGGTGATACGGAGGCAGAGTTAAGGCAGGCAATGGGCAGTTGCGGCCCTGGACGCACAGGGCCGATTCTGATGTCAGCCCTGTACATCCAAGGCCGGCAGATTGGATGGGGAACTTATTGCACCACTGAGGTAGAATAAGTTCCCCTACACGGGGAAGGATGATAGGCCCGGGCGGCAAGAAAGGCTGGAGGGGGTGCAGGGGATTCCCCACAGCCCAACCCTGGCCATGGGAAGTCAGATCGTGGGTCAAGCTGCAGAGAAAGAATGAAGTTGACGGTGGCCGGGGATCGTTGCTTCTGAATGGTGCTGTGGTGCCATGGCAACTGGATACCATGGCACCATGGCTCCATTCAGGAGCTTTGGCTGAGTTAGCCAGGCATGTGCCTGCATGTACAGGCTTAAATGGGATTCTGATCCCATGGGGATAGATGTGCCCTGCGAGATCAGAATCCCATCTACCACTGTGTGTCCAGTTGCAAACATACGCACAGAGGGCGGGACACACATCTTAGAATATGCCTCCACATATCCAAAGTCCACTCAACATGATTTGCAACAATTTAAACTACAAGTATAATAATCATACTAACCCCCCCTCATCCCAATATTCCCATCCATTAACAGAAATCACCATATCAGATAAGATATAATCCCATAAAAACAGTAAACCCTCCTCAAATGCACATCTGAACAGTTGGGTTTTCAAAGATTTCTTGAATTTGTCTAGATCCTGTTTCAAACAAAGTTCCAGAGATTGCATATTCCAACATACAGATTCCTGGAGCGAAAGGGCCTTATTCCTATGACAGTTGTCTTTCAAGCAGGACAGACTAGATAGGCCATGTGGTCTTTTTCTGTCATCATTTTTCTATGTTTCTAAGCAATTGTCACACTCAGTACCACTAATAGTCCCCTCTCCCCCATGAGACAGCAACGGTCTGCTGGAAAAATAAAGTGTCAATTTAGAGGACAAGTATTTTGGAATCATGGTAAATTTAGACCTCAAAACTATCAACAATAACTTGTACCAGATATGATACTGCATCAACAACCAATGTATTTTATTTATTTTTTATTTAATAATATTTATAGCCCCAGAACACATAAAACATGAGGACATATACAAAACAAACATTTAAAAACTACAAATATTTATTTATTTAATATAATATAGCTCTTTTAAGATTGGTGTCATGTAGTCTGTTTGGCAAAAGCCCTTAATCAACCTAGTAGCCATATTCCTCACCAACTGCAGATGCCAAAACTCCTGCTGCAGAAGCCCAATCAACAACATATTACAATAACCTAGGCGGCAAAATACTAAAGACTTAGTCACTGAGGTTAAATTAGTTTCCAACAGATGCAGCTGCAAATGGCGAATCTGCTGTAGGATATAAAAAAGGCCACTGCTCCATTCATGCAACCTGATCCCACAGAAAGCCATGATTTGAACCAAACCAAGATCACAACAATATCCTTTTGGATCAATAAGGCTTTCTATCAATTGGCCTCCATCATCTCCGGCAGTCAGCCAAAGCCAATTGGTCTTCCTAAGGTTAAGTTTCAGACTCAGTCTAACCAGTCAATACTGCAGTATCCCCATCTTTTCATGCACCACTTCTATTGGCTTATCGGTATCCTTAAGAAAAAAAATACCTATCATTGGCATATATATATATATAAAAATGAACTTCCGTAGTCTGCAGAGATAAAGAAAAAGGAACCAGAAACAAATTAAACTGGGGGCTGCCCAAAACCTAAATCAAGCATGCCATCTCTAACCACCCCCCGCCCTTTTTCTTCCTTTCCCTATTAACTCCAAACCTATTGAAATCTGAACACCACAACTGGGACACTACCACTGCACCCTCCTTCTTAAACCATGTCTTAAACTAGAAAGAGGGAAAGAGAAATCTATTTGCATTGGCGTGATATACAGACCTCCCTCACAGGAGGAAGAGATGGATGAAAGTTAATTGAAGACATACGCAGCATTGCTAGGAAAGGGGAAGTGCTACTGATAGGGGATTTCCATATGCCAGATGTTGATTGGCACATTTCTGCTGCGTTATCATCTAGAAGTAAGGAGATCCTGGATTCTCTACAGGGAGAACTAGTCAGGTAACTGGTAACAGAACCCACACGTAAAGGGGCCATACTGGACTTGGTGCTTACCAATGGTGAAAATGTTTCTGATGTTATAGTGGGAGATCATTTTCCATCCAGCGATCACCAGATGGTTTGGTTCAGTATAAGGACTAGGGCTGTTAAAATCCATTCAAAAGTGAGGGTCTTAGACTTTACAAAAATTAACTTTGCCAAGATGGGCCAATACCTCAGGGAGTCGTTAGCGGGATGGGAACAGCTGGGGGATGTAGAAAAACAGTGGGCAAAACTGAAAGGGGATATTTTGAGGGCAACCAACCTTTTTCTTAAAATGGTAAATAAAGGTACCACTATGGTTTTCGAAAGAAGTAACGGAAAAGGTGAAGAAAAAGAGGGAGGCCTTCATGAAATACAAGAGATCACAGAGAGAGGAAGACAGACATCTACATTTGGAAAAACTTAGAGAAGCTAGCAAAGTAGTCAGAAAAGCAAAAATTCAAAAAGAGGAGGAAATAGCCAATGCAATAAAATGGGGGGATAAGACATTTTTTAGATATGTTAGTGAGAAGAGGAAAGGCAAAAATGGTATTGTCAGAATCAAGGGTGAAGGGTAGGAATATGTAGAAGCTGATGAGGATAAAATGGAATTGCTTAACAAATATTTCTGTTCTGTGTTCACAAATGAAGAACCAGGATCAGGACCTCAGAAAACACCCACAAACAGGAACAGAAGTGTGGGGCATCTTGAAGAATTTTCAGAAGACTGTGTTCATGAGAAACTAGCTAAACTTAAAGTAGACAAAGCGATGGGACCGAATGGGATACACCCTAGAAAACTGAGGGAACTTGGAGACGTTCTAGCAGCTCCACTGATTGAACATTTCAATGCCTCAGAGTCTGGAGTAGTGCCAAAGGACTGGACAGAGGTACATGTGGTCCCTTTACACAAAAGCGGAAGTAAGGATGTGGTTGAAAACTACAAGCCGGTTAGTTTAACTTCAGTGGTGAGTAAATTATTGGAAGCGCTACTGAAAGAGAAAATAGTGAGGTTTCTGGAGTCCAGTGGATTACAGGATCCGAGGCAGTGTGGATTCACCAGAGGCAGGTTTTGTCAGACAAATCTGATTGATTTCTTTGACTGGGTTACCAGGGAGTTGGACCAAGAGAGAGACCTAGATGTGGTGTATGTAGATTTCAGTAAAGCCTTTGACACTGTTCCTCACAGGCGACTTATAAACAAACTGAGCACTCTAGGGATGGACCCTAAAGTTACTGCTTGGGTTAGAAATTGGTTGAGTGGGAGGCGACAAAGGGTGCAGATAAATGGAGCTCACTCTGAGGAGGTGGTTACCAGTGGTGTGCCCCAAGGATCTGTCCTTTGTCCGATTCTTTTTTGACATCTTTGTTAGTGATATAGCAGAAGGGCTGTCAGGTAAGGTTTGCCTCTTTGCGGATGATACCAAAATCTGCAATACAGTAGACACCCAGGAAGGTGTAGATAACATGAGAAGGGATCTAGCTAAGCTTGAAGAATGGTCTAGAATTTAGCAGCTGAGATTTAATGTTAAAAAATGTAAGGTCATGCATTTGGGCTGCAGCAATCCAAGGGAGCAATATAGGGGATGAAGTACTTTTGTCCACTAAAGAAGAGTGGGACCTAAGAGTGCTTGTGTCGGATGATCTTAAAGTAGCTAAACAGGTAGAAAAGGTGATGGCAAAAGCTAAAATAATGCTTGGATGCACAGGGAGAGGAATGGCCAGCAGAAGAAAGGAGGTGATAGTGCCTCTGTATAAGTCTTTGGTGCAACCTCATTTAGAGTATTGTTTGCAAGTCTGGAGACTGCACCTTCAAAAGGATATAAACATGCTAGAGTCAGTTATAGAGGGTGGCTACTAGAATGGTTAGTGGTCTTCATTATAAAGCATATGAGGACAGACTTAAGGAACTTAATATGTGCACCTTAGAGGAAAGGTGGGATAGAGGTGATATGATTGAGACGTTTAAATACCTCTGTGGCATAAATGCACATGAGGAGAGCCTCTTTCAGTTGAAGCCTAGCTCTGCTACAAGGGGACATGGGATGAGGGTGAAAGAGGATAGATTCAGGAGTGATATGAGGAAATATTACTTTACAGAAAGAGTGGTAGATGCTTGGAATAGTCTCCCAGTGGAGGTGGTAGAGATGAGAACAGTATCTGAATGCAAAGCAGCATGGGACAAACACAGAGGATCTCTAAAGGAAAAAAGGTGACTGTTGTAGTGGTTGATATGGAATAAGACTAGACAGACCATGTGGTCTTTTTCTGTCATCATGTTTCTATGTCTCTGTAACAGCTAGGATGTCCCAGTTGTATCTTTCACTTCTATATATTGTGACGCAGTGCCAAGCACCGAAGCCATGGAGACCGATAGTGACCCCCTGGTAGAGTCCGGTACTGCAGGCAAAAGAAGAGATTCACACTCTCAGCATAGCCTGCAGGCAGCCAATCAGTTCACCTCAGAGGAGGAGAGAAGTGAACCCATGGATTGGGCACGCCCTAGGAGGAGGCGGGTTTTCCAGAGCAAGGGTCCCTTCTTAAACAAAGAGAGGGAACACAGTGAGAGAGAGAGAGAGTGGAAGAAGAAGGAGAAGCACTAGAACGAATGCAGAAAAAGGACCATTTGAGAGCGTATGGAAAAGGAATGAAGGAGTGAATGCTGCAAGTGGTTGGAGAAAGGAAGTTCCTTTTTACCCACGAGAGAGTAATCAGAAGCTACTGGGAAAGCAGGAAGTTCCTCTGACTGCAGAACCCTGTGACCTGACTTCACAACCTCTGCCCAGCTGCACCAGGAAGGAAGCTAATTCCTCAGCAGGAGAAAAGCTCACGTTTCTGAGAAGCAATTTCCTTCCATGGAGAGAAAGATATGCTGGCAAGATAATTCCTGAGCACTCTCAACACAAGGTATCTGCTGTTCTTAATCCTTATGCAAACTTTTATAAACCAAAAAGAGAGAATCGTGTGTGCAGAGGACAGGACAGTTTCAGGGAATATAAAGGGAGTTTATTTTACCCTGAAAGCTCTCCCTGTAAACCAACTTTTACTCAGCCTGTAATTCCTGTGCTTAATAGAGAAGCTGAGGAGATAAACACAGCAAAAGGGTTTACAGATAGATTAAACTATCCAGGTTTAGGAGGACCTACTTTTGAAGCTGTGCTAAAAGCTAGGACTGCTACCAACAGATGTGAGATTCCTCCACTTGATAGCAGAGAGCAGTGGGGGCAGGGAATCTCCACCTCGGGACCAGAATGTTTAATAAGGGAAAGCCCTGCTGCCTCATTACAGCCTGTTAATCAGCTGTTTAAACAACAGCAAGCTTTGCCCCTAACCCCTGCTAGCAGCCAAGCAGAATACCTCCTAACTGAGCTGAGAAAACTATTGAATAAAAGAGACATTTTATTACCAGCCAATATTCAAGCAGGGAACAATCCTGAAGAAAGGATTTTACCCCACGTCCCTTTGCCGATGAGAGAAATCAATCAGCCAATGGACTGCTCGATAGGACTGATTGATAAGCCTAAGGAAACCAAAGCTTGAGTGATTATTCCTGAATTTAATTCTGTTTATTGTTGAGCCAGAATTGCTGAAATTTACCCACCAGGACTGTGATTGGGTAATTGCAAGAAAAGGCTATGGTGCATAAACTGTATGCTGGACTGTGAGTTAACTGTTCAAGGGAATCATTATACTTTATATCCACTCACCTGTATATGACCAGGAGAAAGACACATGAAGCAATGTGTTTTTTACTGAAGAAGTTTTGTTAAAGCACTTTATTGGAAAACCCTCTGTTTGCAGAATCCTGAGTTAATGACTTTTCTGTTTCTGTGTGCCTCACGGAGCGGGGAAAATAAACATCCTTTTGAAAAAAATAAATTTCTTGTCACCCATATTATTCATTTGGGCCCCCACAACTACACAAGCCCTTTCCCTCCTTAACCCACAAGGTTGGGGAGTGAGTGAAGGTGTTGACAATATATAACCACTCCCCCTTATTTGGAACAGAACGAACATTAACTAGACCTTGTACCACAAACAAAATCAAGTTATCTCTGTCAATAGCCAGCAAGCTATCTTCAGTCTTCCTGACATCAACTGTTGTACTGGGCTGCTATCTACATATATCTCTGTTGGTATGTTCCTCCAATGCAATATAGCTTTCCATGGGTTATCTTTATCCCTTTTGCTCTCTTGCAAAGGTTCTTCACTATCTTTACAGTAGATTCAGCTTTGCCATTAGCTTATGGATTCTTTGATATAATAACATGTTTAAACTGTTTTCTGCTGAGTTGGGGTTTGAATTGCATACAATTGAGGGCCATTATCTGAAATCACTTGATCAGGTTGGCCATAGTGTGCAAACTGTACTTTATAATATTTGATTATGGCTTCTGTAGATATGCCTCGGAGCAGTTCAACTTACCATAGGTCTGAATAGTGATCACTAGCAAAAGGAATGCTCTCTCAACAAAGTTAAATATGTCCATGCTGACAATCTGCCAAGGCCAAAGGATGGGGCCAGTCTAAGTTTGCCAACTGGCTGGTTTTATATGGCTAGGCCAGCTCCCAGCATATCTTTCAAACCAGCAGTGGAAAAGCTGTTTTTTCTGCAGCCATCAACCAATCTCTCTCTCCTTACCCCTCTGCAAATATCAGCCAACGTCTCTCTATCTCCTTGCCCACTGCCATTACATGGATGTTCTCTCTGTAATCTCATTCGTGCTTCCCATAACCAGCATACAACATCTTAATAGCTTTCTTTTAGAAACATAGAAACATGACTGCAGAAAAAGACCACATGACCTATCTAGTCTCCCCTTTCATCAACTACAATAGTTCCCTTTTTTCCTTTAGAGATCCTCTGCAGGGGCGGCTCAAGGCAACCTGCTGCCTGAGGAGAAGGATGAGATGGCGCCACCGCCCCCCCCCCCCCCGGTAGAGGGGGGCAGGGTTTTTTCAGAAATCCAATCAGGGACTGAACCAAAC
Source organism: Ichthyophis bannanicus (assembly GCA_033557465.1). NCBI lineage: Eukaryota > Metazoa > Chordata > Amphibia > Gymnophiona > Ichthyophiidae > Ichthyophis > Ichthyophis bannanicus. The sequence goes on along the minus strand of CM066031.1, from coordinate 300,654,596 downwards.
CAAAAAGCCAATTAGATTATATGGAGGAAATGCAAGATGTTTGCACACCAAGGAACTAAAAGAGAGCGAGAACCAACAGCACAGTTATAAAACTAAATTATAACTCATTTTTATTTTGTTATAAACTGCGTTATGGTTCTTGCTTTTTCTTTACCAACATATCTTTTGCATCCACAGAACCCCTTCAACAATGGTTGCAGAGCAGAACCAGGATATTCACCCGCAGAACTCAATATCTTAAAAAAAAATAAAAAATCTGATTCTGATCATCTCACTAACAAACATTATCCAGTACCAGGCATATTATGAATACATACAAAACCCTACAACAAAGTAAGAGCAAATCTACCATACCATATCAGCACCAACTTCCAAAACTCACTTAAGGAGCCTATCCAAAAAAATTGTCACTGTAAATACTACAGTGGGCCCTGGAACATCCATACACCTATTTGAAAAACTGAACAAGTCAAAACTACAGTACAGTATAGATCTTTATGTACAAACTCCATGTTAACAGAACACCTGGCCTCAGTCACACACTCAGAACACAGACCCTCACCAAGTACAAAATAAGTAACCACAATCTAAAGTAAAAATAAAAATATGTAGACAAATTTTAAACTGAAACCCCAAGAAGCCAGACTCTGTATGCAGTGCAGCATCAGATAAATAAGAGATGCAGTTCCCCCATACTGTGGTAAAATATAAAGATAGCACAAAGTCCAGTCACTAAAATGAAATAAAATTATTTTTCTACCTTTGTTGTCTAACCATTTTATTCTCTGAGGCTTCTGATTTCCTGTCTTCTCTTAGCTCTCTTTCTGTGGTCTATGGTCCATCTACCATTTTTTATCTCTTCTTTTGTTTTTTTCACTTCCTTCCATCAGCCCATTTCCAGTTCCAGTAACCCTCCCCAGTATCAGCCCCCTTTCAAGTCCTCCCCTCCCAGTATCTTCCAATGTCAACCGCCTTGCATTCCGACGACTGCCACTGGTGTCCATTCCCTTCCAGTCCCCCTCCTTCCCCACTGTCCAGCCCCTTCTAGTCCAAATACCATCCCAGGTAGCAACTCATGTCCACTCTCAGTTCTGTAGTCTATGGTCCATCTGCCATTTCTTATCTCTTCTTTTGTTTTCTTCACTTCCTTCCATCAGCCCATTTCCAGTTCCAGTAACCCTCCCCAGTATCAGCCCCTTTCCAGTCCTCCCCTCCCAGTACCTTTCAGTGTCAACTGTCTTGCATTCCCATGACTGCCACTGGTGTCCAGCCCCCATCCTTGCCCACTGTCCAGCCCCTTCTAGTCCAAATATCATTCCAGGTATCAGCTCACATCCACTCTCAGTGCCACCCCCCCCCCCCAGTCAGCTCCCTTCCAGTCACCCTACCCTCTGTCCATCCTACTTCCAGTGCCATTCGCACATGTCAGCTCCCTTTCAGCCTCCTCCCCATTACCCAGCCACCTACCACTCCCATCCACAAGTGTCAGCTACCTTCCAGTCCCCCTTCAGTACATCCCAGGGGTCAGCTCCATTCCAGCTCCCTCCCCTCCACCCCACACATATCAGCTCCTTTCCAGCCCCCTCCTTCCCCTGTGTCAGCTCCCTTCCTACCCCCTCCTTCCCCTGGCAGACCCTCTCAGTATCCGCTCCCTTCATCCTATTCTCCCATCCCCCCGCATCAGCCCATTTGTAGCCCTAGCCCTAGTTTTATTCCAGGGCCAGCAGCACTCTCCTCCCCTCCCCCATCAGCCCATTTCCAGTCCCAGCCCTATCCCCCTTATCAGCCCACTACAGTCCTAGCCCCCCCCAATCAGCCCATTACCAGTCCAAATCCCCCCAATAAGTCCATTTCCAGTCCTAACCCCACTGATCAGCCCATTTCCATTCTTAACCCATCAGCCCATTTCCAGTCCTAGCCCCCCCATCAGCCCATTACTATTTCCAGTGCTACCCCCTCCCCCCCACCCCCGACCAGACCAGCCCAGCCCAGCCCCAGACCTTCATAGATGATATGCAGGGAAATTTAAACAAAAAAAATGGTTGGGAAGCTGCTGCTGTGGACCCCCCCCCCCCCTGCACGGAAGAGCCCTGTCATTCTTTTCCCGGTGCCGGCTCAGCTTTGCAGAGCCACAAAGGGAGAGAGTTTCCCTTCTTTCCCACGGCTCTGTTAAAGTTCAGCCTGCCGGCGCTGATGGGAAACAGGCATTTTACAGAGCCATGGGAAAGAAGGGAAATGCTCTCCTTTTGCGGCTCTACAAAGCTGAGCCAGCACTGGGAAAAGAATGGCAGAGCTCTTCCAGGGCAGCGGGGGGCCGCAGGGTACTTGATTCTGCCACTGCAGCAGCTGCTCCAACCATTGTTTTTGTTGTTGTTGTTTTGTTTAAATTTTGAAGGTCGAGTGAGATGGCCTTTTTGGGGCATTTTTTGCCGCCCCCCAAAAAGTTGCTGCCTGAGGCCACCGCCTCACTCAGCCTCATTATAGAGCCACCCCTGATCCTCTGTGTTTGTCCCATGCTTTTTTGAATTCAGATACTGTCCTCATCTCTACCATCTCCACTGGGAGACTATTCCACTCATCTACTACTCTTTCCGTAAAGAAATATTTCCGCATATTATTCCTAAGTCTATCTCCTTTCACCTTTATCCTAAGTCCCCTCATAGCAGAGCTTGCTTTTAATCAGAAGAGACTCTCCTCCTGCGCATTTATGCCATGGAGGTATTTAAACATGTCTATCATATCTCCCCTATCCCGCCTTTCCTCTAAAGTATACATATTAAGATCTTTAAATCTGTCCTCATATGCTTCATAACAAAGACCACTAAAAATTTTAGTAGCCCCCTCTGCACCGATTCCAACCTGTTTCTATTCTTTTGAAGATGTGGTCTCCAGAACTGCTCACAATACTCCAAATGAGGTCACACCAGAGACTTATAAAGAGGCATTATGACCTTTTTTCTGCTGGCCATTCCACTCCCTATACACTCAAGCATCCTTCTGGCTCTCGCAGTTGACTTTTCTACCTGTTTAACTACTTTAAGATCATTAGACACAATTATGCCCAGGTTCTGCACTTCTTTTGTGGACAAAAGTACCTCAGCCCCTACACACTATCGCTCCTTTAGATTTTTGCAGCCCAAATGCATGACTGCATTTTTTAGCATTAAATTTTAGCTGCCAAATTCTAGACCATTCTTCAAGTTTAGCTAGATCCCTCCTCATGTTATCTATTCCTTCCTGGGTGTTTATTGCAGAATTTATAGTAGACAGGAAACTACACACCACATGGGGCTATGAAGCCCTTGTGCGCGCTGTATGAGATGTGCAGTGCGCGCATGGGCTCCAAAGTCCTGCATTGTGTGTAGCTTCCTGTTCACCACAAAAGAAAGCTAACAAGACGTTGAATGCTGGTTGCGGGGGGCAAGAATGAGATTACAGAGAGAAAAACATCTGTGTGATGGTAGGCAAAGAGAGAAATAGAAAGACATTGGCTGATAGTTGCAGGGGGTCAAGGAGAGAGAGATTGAGTGATAGCTGCAAGGGATGGAGCAAAAAAAGAGAGAGAGAAAGTGAGCAATGATGGGGCATTTTCTTTTTCAAGTCTCATCTTCAGAGGTTCTGCCACTGCCGACACAGGAAAAGCAGCAGCAGCGGCAGGCAGGCAGGCAGGCAGGGAGGGAGGGGGAAAAGGGCTGAAAGGGAGATGGGGGGCATTGTTGAGGGGCAGAGGGCAGATGCAGGAATGAGACAGAAGAAGGGGAGAGAAGGAATGAGCCTGGGAAAGACCGGAAACAGGAGACATGCTTGGAGTGGGAGCTGGGGAGGAGTAAATGAGTGGCAGAGTCTGGGTGTGGGGGGCGTGATCATGAGTCTTCGGTTGGAGGTTGAAGGTAAGGGAGGGGATATAAAGGAAAGAAGAGGAGAGGAGACAGATTGGATGTAAAATAAAGAAAGGAGAAGGGAGTATAGGATGATGAGAACAGACAGAAAAGGAGAGGGGAGAGGGTAAGAAGAAAAGGGAGAAAAATAGGTGACTCAGGCATCAGATACTATCAAAAACACCTCACCCTCTCACTCACTTCTTATGCAATCATATACACACATACACACACAAAATCCACACTCATCCTTCATCCATATCTATTCAGACACAAAGCACATTCATGCACTGACCCCATTTCTACACTTAGACATTCCCCATTCATACATGCAAGGCACCCAGTCACACACATACACCCCCACAGTCATATCTCCATTCTCCCGCAAATCCACTCAATTACATACACATACACACCCTTGCATTCATTCAGATACATGCACACAAAGACCAGAATAAAGCACTTTTAGACACCCTCCCACCCCTCTATCCATAGCTCCCACCTCCAACCAAACGTCACCTATATATCCCACCCACACCCACTCCAAATGACAGAATGAGCTTGGAAAGCTTGAGAATGAAGGGAAGAACCTGAGGGAATGAACTTGCAGGTTTGAGAAAAGTGGTGAGTTGGCCAAAAGTCGGGGGGGGGGGGGGAGGGTAGGTGAGACTCCAGATGGAGTGTAAGTTGGTGGGCAGAATGAGGGAAGTTTGGGGCACAAGAAGGGAAGAGTGAAAGGATGGGACAGAGGGGAGGATGGAGTACAGTCAAGAAAAGAGTGGATATGGCAAAAGGAGGGGAAGGGAGAGTAGTAGGAGGTTGAGAGGGTGGGTATAAGAGAAAGGAGGTAAGAGGACAGCAGGATAAGGGAGAGGGGAATTTGGGGTGAATGGATAGGAGACAAAAATAAAGATAAAACAAGGAGTATGAGAGAAGGAAGCTGTTAGATACAGTGTTCAGGGGAAAAGAAGATTAGGAAGGGGTATGGCTAGTGTTTTTGTTCAAGTGGGAGATGTGGCGTGGGAGCTGCCGAGCCCCTTTTGTTGTTTGGCACATTTACTGAATCCCCTATTGTAAATGTCACTGCACGCCACTGGTCACAACAGTGCCTGTCAGCCAACCAGAGGTGTGATCCAGCCAGCATTGATATCCATGATGGCCCATTGCTGGTACAAGCACAAATTGAGACTGTGGGAGGCAAGTGTGAGTGAGTCGAACCACCAGCACCAGCCCAGTCATTTACAGTTGGGTAGAAACATAGAAACATGATGGCAGAAAAAGACCACATGGCCTATCTAGTCTGCCCTTCCATCAACTACAATAGTCCCCTTTTACCTTTAGAGATCCCCTGTGTTTGTTCCATGCTTTTTTGAATTCAGATACTGTCCTCATCTCTACCATCTCCACTGGGAGACATTCTATGCATCTACCTCTCTTTCCCTAAAGAAATATTTCTGCATATTACTCTGAGTCTATCCCCTTTCACTTTCATCATATGTCCCCTCATAGCAGAGCTTTCCTTCAATTGAAAGAGATCCTCCTGTGCATTTATGCCATGGAGGTATTTAAATGTCTCTATCATATTGCCCCATCCCATCTTTCCTCTACAGTATACATATTAAGATCTTTAAGTCTGTCCTCATATGCTACATAACAAAGACCACTAACCATTTTAGTAGCCACCCTCTGCACTGACTCCAACCTACTTATATCCTTTTGAAGGTGCGGTCTCCAGAATTGCACACAATATTCCAAATAAGGTCACACCAGAGACTTATAAAGATGCATTATCACTTCTTTTTCTGCTGGCCATTCCACTCCCTATACACCAAAGCATCCTTCTGACTTTCGGAGTTGCCTTTACTACCTGTTTAGCTACTTTAAGATCATCAGACACAATTACGCTCAAGTCCCGCTCTTCTTTTTTGGACATTAGTACCTCACCTCCTACACTGTACCGCTCCTTTGGATTTTTTCAGCCCAAATGCATGACCCTGCATTTTTTTAGCATTAAACTTCAGCTGCCAAATTTTAGACCATTCTTCAAGCTTAGCTAGATCCCTCCTCATGTTATCTACTCCTTCCTCGGTGTCTACTCTATTGCAGATTTTGGTATCATCTGCAAACAAGCAAACCTTATTTGACAGCCCTTCTGCAATATCACTAACAAAGATGTTCAAAGGAATTGGACCAAGGATAGATCCCTGCGGCATGCCACTGGTAACATTCTTCTCCTCAGAGTGAGCTCCATTAACCCGTACCTTTTGTCGCCTCCCACTCAACCAATTTCTAACCCAAGCAATTTTAAAATAAAAGCAACCTTTTATTTGCCCCCTGAAACCAAAGCATGCTGCAAAGGAACTCCAAGGCACGCCAGTGAGAGCACAATCACAATTCCTTAAATTTGTACTTGAAGCAATGGAGGGATAATTGGTTTATGCAGGGTCACAAGGGGTGTCAGTGGGAGGCCAGGCAAGCTGGTTCAGTTTTCTCAGTAGGTGTACTGATGTTCTAGGGCTCACTGCAATGCTTAATATATCCTACCTTTTCCCAGGAAGACACCTTGATGTGCGAGGTTTGGAAGTTAATGTTGGCATGGTAGATTTGCTCTAGGTCCTGAGCAACCTTTTGGTAGAGTTTTGAATTACTTCAAAATATGCCTGGTACTGAAAGGGTTTATATTGCTGTTACTTACATGATACTAAAAGGAAAATGTCCTAGCTCTGCTCTGCTCTGCACTTGGTTTTCAAGGAAGTGCTGCGGGAGGGGTTCTGTGGATACAAAATATAGGTTTGGATTTAATATAGTATGGGGGAGAATGTGTGTGTTGGAGACTTGAAGAGAGGACTGATTCATTGGGGGTTGAATAGTGCAACCTCTTGTACTCCCCTCACCTTCCCCCCACCCTGATATGGCCAGCAGGTACTGAAATTTGCACTGCTGCCATCACTGCAGTTATTATGGAGGGCGGAGCAGGGGGTGGGCAAGGGGCGGGGCAAAAGCGCGATATCTGGCGGGTCTTTCTCTTTCAAAAAGATGGCAACCTTAGGCCAGACTGGTGGTTCAGTGGTAAGTGCTGTGCACTGCCATGGGGACCTGAGCCCAGCCCAGTCCAGCAGACTGAAGGCTCTGTGGAGGTTACTTTCACAACTCTTAATGTAAGAGAGGAGGAGGTCCCAATCATCAGTCAATGGTAATACCCAGTGACCAGACTGAAGATCTTTGGTTGCCAGACAAAAAATATACCATAAATACTGCTGCAGGAAAAAGCCCCAATAATACTAACAGAAAAACAGCTTTTGCAAAGCAAGGACTAGAATAAGTGACAATCTCCTGGCCAAAACAATTTTGTTATAAATAGAATCAGACAAAAATATCTAACCTTAGGACATTCCATGTCCCCAGCTTGCAACTGTCATTCAGATTCAAAATCAGCAGCAAAGATTATTGTGCAAGTTATTTAGCATCTTTCAAATGGTATCAAATTTAAGAAAAATTATTGACAATTCCATACATTATTTAATTTAATTTTTTTAGTTAATTTGTTATATCATGAAAGGTGGCATAAACAAATTAACATTAAACTGATGGATAGAATCAGCACCTTCATAACATTACACAAGATAAAATTTTACATTACATTTAACATAGTAACATAGTAAATGACGGCAGATAAAGACCAGTATGGTCCATCTAGTCTGCCCAGCACAATGTCAAGAGTAGGTACACCTGCCGCTCCATGCAGGCCACCCCTCCCCATGTCTTTGCCCACCTTTTATATATAAAATCCATACCATTTTCAGAGTAATTTGACTAGTTGTAAAACTATATTTTAACAAAGGAAAAAAAAAAGAAAAACTATGGCAATTATATAGTTTTTAGATATTTCGCAGCAGAAGCAAAAAGAAGAGACAGTAAGGACAGAGAAATCAGTATTTCAGTTTCTTTTGATTTCAGAAAATTACCACCACATTGCATTTGCTTCACGCACACACTCAAAACATTTGGTTATCTCAAGCATAATTAGGCGATAAATATTTTGTATAGTGCAGTGGTTCTCAAACCTGTCCTGGGGGCTGCCCAGCCAGTCGGGCTTTCAGGATATCCACTATGAATATTCATGAGAGATTTGCATACATGGCCTCCAATGTATGCAAATCTCTCATATGCATATTCATTGTGGATATCTTGAAAACCCAACTGGCTGAGGAGCCCCCAGGATAGGTTTGGGGATCACTGCATAGTGTCATGGATAACATCTGAACAATTGCTTATTTTAAGGTTTCTCTCATTACAATTAGAAATGAAATAGCAGCAAATACTCAACGTGATAAAAATGTATCTACCACCTTTATCACTCCACTCAGTTCTGGGTCTGTAAAAAAAAAAAAAAAGCAGCTTTTCTGAAATGCAATTACTTATGTATTTACTGCAAACGTTGCCGCACTAGTACAGAAAATGTCAACATGAACAGACTTAAAAACCTGTCGCAAGATATTATAATAGGGATTAGTAGCCTTATCTAATCTAATAAATCATTGCTTTGAACAGTAAAATGTACTTCAAGTTAAAACAGATTAACCATGTCTAACAGGATATCACACTGTCAGATTCTCAGCTGAGACATTTTTATTACACTTCTAATAGTCTTTTCAACTTGCTTCCAGGACAGTTGTTCTAACTACTGGTTCAAAAAAAAAATTAAATAAAATGGCATCTACCTGTCATTGAATTAAGACTGTTTCTTTGAATAAGTTGCTCAAAAATTGCCTTATTTTCTGCCTGTTTCTCCTTACTTTTTTGAATATTGCTTAATCTCCCTATGTAGATTTCTGTTGCCTTATAGAAACTACTTAGCTCTGCCTGTTAGTTTACTGATGCAAGGGAAAAAAAACTGCTCAGATTTCAGCCAGTATTGAATTGTAGCTTTAAACAATAGCCTTGGCCTAAACTTGCCAACAGCAAGGGTTGGGCTCCAGTAGTTAACAGTTGCCAAGCAGTGGTCTTTGACTGAGAAAATCAAACGCAATTTGTCACAATTTCTTCAGTAACATTTTGGGGCTACAAGACGAATTTTACAACTTAAAATCCCTCCCTCCCACCCTACCCCTCACCCCGCCACCTCCTCCCTCTCCCATTGCTTGTTTTTCTTATATAGTCTTCCCAATACATGTGGAAGCCAATTCAGACATGTGCGTCCCTGGGCTGTCTGAAAATCTAGACATCCAGATGGCCCGGGGATGCACCATGGGAGCAGAATCGTGGCATAAGCCTGGGATGTCCAGGATATGCCCCGATTCAGGCATCCCGAACATCCTGACACTTACCCTGCTAGCCCAGCCAGGCACCTGCATGGAGCCACGGTGGCATGATGTCCTGTTGCCATGCCACCGCAGCTCCATGCAGGAGCTGCAAACCCCGGATGACCATCAAAATCTTCTTTCCTTGCAGCCTGACCCCCAATCGGGCCTACTGTGGCCAGGGTCAACCCCCTGCACCCCTCACCTCTTCAGCGAGCCCCAGATCATCCATCATCCAATGTCCAGGGTGACTTATTCCACCTCAGAGGTGGAATATGCATCCCCATCCAAATGGCTGACCCCGGACATACAGGGCCAATCTCTGAATCGGCCCTATATGTCCGGGGTTAGGGTCCTCCCACTCCCCGCCCTCGCTCCTCCTCTGGCCCATCCCCTCCCGCCTACGAACAGAGCTCCCCCACATCTCGGATCTACATGCGGGGAGCTCTGTTGGTGGAATTGCCACACTGGCGTTTAGCGGGGATGGGTGTCCAAACTGGACGTCCATCCCCACGTAACATAGCCCAGAATCCACCCCATAATCAATATTCTTTAATTAAGTGACAATTAAATAATTTAACTATTTGTTATTCATTAAAAGAATTCAGCTCATCTAACTCAAACTAACCAATCATCATAACTTTCATTCAATGCAATAACTGTGGTGCCTTACTCCTAAGGCAAACTATCTGGGATGTTAAAGCTTTCCCCATCTCTTGCCCCATAGTAACTCTGCTATGAAAAAGAAGCTCACTCTACTCAAGCAGGAATTAGCTGCAATTAAAGAAGCCTCCCAGACTATACAGAACCCAGATAATTTACCCCCATTCCCAACAGAGAATACCCAGGAAGGGAGAGATTACAGTGGTCTTGGGCAGATTACCACTTGTCACACAAGGCAACCACTTTCCCAACTGCTGCCCCTACAAAATCCCTTTGCTGTACTGGAACATTATGATGCCCATGAAATGAAATCTGAGGAGCTGTCAGAGATGGGGTTACCCTAGGCAAACATAATCCCCAAAACACTGACCAAACAGAAAATGCTTAGTTTAGTTTATTCTGTCATTTGAACTTCTTGACTTTTGGGGCAACAGAGCAGTATACATTATTCATCATAAAAGCAACAGAAAGGAAGAAATGAAATGTACTGCTTTTTTTCAAGAAATAGTAGAAAAGTGAAAAAAATGGCTTCGGTCCAATTCCTCTCTCCCCCAGCAGTAGATATCTCACAGACTTTCAAATGACTAAGTAAAAGACATTTAAGGCCTTAAAACTATTTGTTAGTTTCAGCTACTAGTTCAGGTGGGTGAGAGTTCCACTGAAGACAGCCATCACCACCCACACCAAAATAAATGCCTCTGCAACTAGTCAAATTTCCTACAACATGCCTCACCCCAAATTCTCCACACAACATATGCAGACAAACACATTCACAATACACACCACGGCTAAACACACCCAGGGTTAGAAATTATTCCCTAGCAGTGGTGTGCTACATTTTAAGTTATTCAGATGTGCATTTCATTTCTTTTGTTGTTTATTGTAGTGTGAAAACTAATGAATGAATCATATAGTTTTCTTATTAGTTGCTGTGTGTACCAGCAACTGGTATCTGTGGCCATGGGCAAGGCTAGATTAAGGCATTGGCAAACTAGGCACATAAGTAGGGTCCAAATTTTAGGTGGGGAGAGCGGGGGGCTGTCAGATTTGATTAGGACCTTGGAGGTTAGGCTTGACAACTGTCTGGCTTTTACAGGATTCTAATGATTTTTACCTTAATGCACCTATGCCAGAAGGATGCTTAATGCCTCTGCTCAATTTTCATAGTTTTAAACTTCTCTCTGCAGCAGCTTTGACAAATGATTGCAACAGTTCAAAGTGGGTTAAAACATAGCCCAAAACAATGACCCATCCTTGCCCCTGCCCTGATTGGCTATGCTGGAACTCCAGCAGGTGTGACATCACACACTCTGATACATGATCCCACCCTCCTCTTCTCTGATTGGAGTCTGGCAGTCAGTTGCTCCCATACTTGCCACATCACATTGGTTAGCTCCCAATGTGCTGCTCTGGGACCTTACCAATGAGACACTGCTAAGGGCTGTGACCTCTTCTAAAGCCAGAGTTTGCCTTTTTGGGGGGTTTCTTTGCTCTTTTTTCCACAATTTTTAACCCAAAGCAGTGTAGGCAAATAGCCGAAAAACTTGCAGCCTGTGAATTTTTCCCCACAGCCCAGGTAATAAGGTTGCCCATTTCAATGGGAAAACCACAGAAATGGCAATACTGATCATTTCAGACCCTCTTCAAATCCATGCTTAAGGCTCACCTCTTTGAGGCTGCCTTTGGATCCTGTTCTGCTTAGTCTCCTTTCTATATCCTTGTCCTCAACTGTTGTGTTGTCTGGCTTAACTAGATTGAAAGCTCTTATGAAGAGGGACTGTCTTCTTTTACATGTGCTTGTACAGCGCTACGTACACCTTGTAGCACTATATAAATGATAAGTAGTATGTAGTAATAGTAGTAATCTACTCTGATTATACTTAGCAGATGAAGTGATACGGCATTAGTAGTTTACTGCTAGAAGACTTCATTATCAGAGTCCTTAATTGAGGAACACAATTCAAAGGTTCCAACATGGTGAAATGCATTTCAGGTCCTCAACTAGCAGGAATATATTCTAAATATTAAGCATTATGAGGTTAATTTTATAAGGAGACATGTAAAGGTATAAATGTAAAGGTATACATGTAATTCACAGTATTTTAGTGGTTTATGCAAGTAAATGGGCACTTATGTGCGTACTTTAGTCAATCACTATTCTGTAAGTACGCATGTTGGGCCGATGGCAATTACTATCACTGCGGACATATGCATAAGCGGAATTCGGGAGGCACATGAGCAGAATGTACAAGTACACGTGAATTATAAAATACTATAATTTGGATATGTTCTTGAAAAATCTAGGTGTGGGCTTATACACTAGCTCTGGAGTATTCTATAAAGAAAGTGGGTGCTTACATTTCTTGATAAAATAGGTTTGAGGGAGGTATATGAAAATGCTCATTGACTAGGATAGACTTTATAAAATTATCCTTTAAGTGAAGAAAATAAGAACTCTAAACTAGAAAGGTAAAAATGACCTGGCCAAAAACAGCACTCTTGTAGCACACAGATATCCAGAATCTGGGAGAGGCTAAAGTCCATGGTAAGGACTGTAGCTTTTTCAGAAATACTATCATCCTATGGTAAGGGAGATGAAAAGCTAAACCAAGCAGAAAATGTCAATAAATGGCTCAAAACCTGGTTTCAGCAATATGGTTTTAGATACATTGGAGGCTGAATAATCCATGGAAAACAAAAGGCTACATTGTAATGATGGCCTATACTGTATCTTTCCATTGCAGGAAAGAGGATCTTAAGAAAGAAATTCAGGCAATATATTGCTAAACATTTAAAACTAGAAGATGAGGGTGGCCCATGGAAGCAGATGAATCAAGGCTGTCACCCCTAGCAAGAGCAAAGGCAAGACACCAGAGGGGAAAATAAAATAAACTGTCTTAGCAATTCACTTTTATTCTTAGCAAGAAAGTAGAAAGGGCTAGGCAAAAGATGAACGTGCCAACAAAAAAATAGCTGGAAAGTAATGATCATGTACACTCCCAGTGATCTGCAAGCCGTAATGGTAGAGGCAAACAGATGATATTGCTGTTATTGAGACATTGTTCAATGAGTCTCATGAATGAGAGAAAATTTATCACATATGGAGAAAAAATGTTTAGGTCCAGGTGGGTGCTCACTTGGGCAGCACTGATCCCATGATATGGTTTGATATAAGAGCTAAAGTGGAGTTCAGACAAATGAAACTCAAAATACTAGATTTCAAACACAATGATTTTAGTAAAATGAAGTAGTACCTGAAGGAGTAGCTGACAAGATGAGAGGCGATAAGGAAAGTGGAAAGGCAGTGGGCCAAGCAGAAAGGAGCTATACAAATGAGAACAGATCTTTATGTGAGGAAAGTAAATAAAAGAAAAAGAAAAAGGAAACCCAATATTGTTCTCCAATGAAAAAAAAAATAAAGGCAAAAGCATGCAATAAGGATAGCCAAAGCACGGGCAGAAGAAAATGACTAAAGTTGTAAACCGAGATGATTACTTTTTTTTCAGGTACATCAGGGAGAGGAGGTAGGCCAGAAATTGAATTATAAGACAAAGGCACTAAGAACCACTGTGTAGAAAGTGACAATGAAAAAGTGGAAATGCTAAATAATATGTCTGTTCTATGTTCACAGCAGAAAATCCAGGAGGCCCAAGGATGCTTGGCAAAAGTATACATGGGAATGGAATAGATACTACATCATTCACAGAAGAAAGTGTTTATGCACCTTTAACAAAAACTGAAAGTGGCCAAAGCCCTGGGGCTGGATGAGATACATCCAAGGATACTGAGAGAACTCAGAAAGATTCTGGTGGGTCTTCTTAAGGATGTGCTTAACGGATCCTTGGACACTGGAGAGGTCCCAAAGGACTGCATTGACCTTGTATTCTCTAAATGCTTACTCTCAAACTTCTGTACCTCATTTCTTTCCTTATTGGATCATCACCTGTTAAGCTTCACTTTTTATCATCCGCCACCTCAACTTCACCCTGTCTCCACCAGCCTCTTTAGAAATCTTCATGCTATTGACCCTTTGGCTTTCTCCTCCACTGTCTCATCACCTCTTTGCCCCACTATGTCATCTGAGTCTGTTGAAAAGGCAGTAGCTTCCTCTAACACTGCACTCTGCTCTGGATGCTCTTGCTCCACTCATGCCACGTCCTGTGAGGCATACTATACCGCAGTCTTTCACCACTCACTATCTACGTTCCTGTTTCTGTACCTGTTCAATTGAGCACACTTGACTCAAATCCCGCCCCCTTGTGGACTTTCTACACTTCAAAATCATGCTTGTCTATTTCCAGTCAGCCATAGCACTCTCCAAACAAGACTTGCCTCGGACCCTCACCGTCTCTTTACAACTCTCAACTCTCTCCTCAAGGTGCCTCCCTCCCTTTCTGCCTAAACCATGGCTACTTCCATGACAAAATCCACAAGATCACACTCCAATTCTCCACGAGGTCAGCTACTCCCCCCCCCCCCCACCTCTGCTACCCTCTCTGAGGAGGAAACCACTTACCTTCTTTCCTCATCCAAATTCACTACCTGCTCCTCTGATCCTACTCTTACCCGTCTCCTAAGCTCCATCTCCTCCTCTGCTGTCCCTTCCATCTCTCATATTCTCAACCTATCACTCTCCACTGCAACTGTCCCTGCAGCCTTCAAGCATGCTATAGTCACACCTCTCCTCACTAGACCCAACCTGTTCTAACTATTGATCCATCTCCCTCCTCCCCTTCATTTCTAAACTACTTGAACGAGTGGATCACCACCATTGTCTCGACTTTCTCTCCTCTCAAGCCCTTCTGGATCCCTTATAATCTGACTTTCATCCTTTACATTCTACTGCAATGGCTCTTACCAAAGTTTCCAGTGACCTGTTTCTGGCCATATCCAAGGGCCTTTACTCGATCCTCATCCTTCTTGACCTTTCTGCAGCTTTTCACACCATTGACCACAACCTTCTCCTCGATACCTTGGTTTTAAGGACTCTGCTATCCTGGTTCTCTTCTTATCTCTCTCATTGCTCTTTCAGTGTTTGTTCTGGTGGATCCTCCTCTACTGCTATCCCACTCTCAGTGTACCCCCAAGGATCTGTCTTGGGTTAACTCCTTTTCTGTTTCTATACCCAGTCCCCTGGTGCACTTATTTCTTCCCATGGCTTTCAGTACCATCTTTATGCTGATGACTCCTAGTTCTACCTCTCTACACCTGAAATCTCTCTGGCAATCCAGGCCCGGATCTCTGCCTGCCTTTCTGATATTGCTGCTTGGATATCTCACTGCCGCTTGAAATTGAACATGGCCAAAACTGAGCTTCTTATTTTCCCCCTAAACCCTCCTCCCTCCCTTCCTCCTTTCTCAGTCTCTGTGGATAACTCTCTACTCTTCTCTGTTTCCTCAGCTTGCAACTTTGGGGTCATCTTTGACTCCTCTCTCCCCTTCTCCATACACATCCAACTGATAACTAAAACTTGCCATTTCTTTCTCTACAGCAGCAACAAAATTCTTCCATTCCTTTCTGAACACACTAAGACACTTATCCACCCTTTAGTGACCTCCTGTCTAGACTATTGTAACCTACTCCTGTTGGTCTCCCTCTGAATCGTCTCTCTCCTCTTCAATCTGTTCAACACTGCTGCACAGCTCATCTTCCTCCAGCCTTGTCAAACTCATATTACCTCTTCTCAAGTCACTTCATTGGCTCCCTATCAGTTTCTGCATCCAGTTCAAACTTCTCTTGTTGACCTATAAGTGCATTCACTCTGCAGCTCCTCGCTACATTTCCTCTATCTCTCCCTACACCCCTCCTCAGGAACTCCGCTCTTCTGGCAAATTGTTTGTGTCCCCTTCTCTTCTATTGCTAATCCAGACTTCCTTCTTTCACTTTGCTGCTCATTATGGCTGAAACAAACTATTTGAGTCTGTACATCAGGCACCTTCTCTGGCCCTTTTCAAATCCAGGCTGAAAACTTACCTCTTTGCTGCTGCTTTCAAATCTTGACTCACCTGTGTTTCCTTACCATTCCCCTAGATGTATCCCATGTCTACAGCTACAGTGTTTTCTGTCTTGACTAGATTGTAAGCTCTGATGAACAGGGACCATCTTTTACATCTGTCTACATTTTGGGAGGCTGATGGGTACTTGTAACCTGGATTGGCCACTGTTGGAAACTGGATACTGGGATTGACGTACTTTTGGTATGACCCTGTATGGCATATCTTGTGGTGCTTCACAAAAGTGACAACAAACAAGAGGTAGAACATTACAGACTGTTAAGCTTGACCTCAGGAGTTAGAAAAATGATTGAGACACTACTGAAAGAAGGATAGTGAACTTTCTACAATCCAATGGGTTTTAAGACTTGAGGCAGCATGTTTTACCAAAGGTAGATTGTGTAAAACAATTGATTTCTTTGACTGGGTGACCAGAGAACTAGAACAAAGGCATGTGCTGGTCTACTTGGATTTTACTGTAGCAATCTTTGATACAGTTCCCCATAGAAGGCTCATGAATAAACTAAACAGTTTGAAGTTAGGACCCAAGATAGTGAAATGGATCAAAAACTGGTTGACTGACAAATGACAGAAGGTCATGGTAAATGGAATTCACTTGGAGGAAAGAAAAGTGAGTAGTGGACTGCCTCATGGATCAGTCCTGGTTGCAATTCTGCTCAATATCTTTATAAGTGATATTGCCAAAGGATATGAAGGAACAATTTACCTTTTTGCAGAAGGCATGAAGATTTGCAAAAGAGTGGACATCCTCAAGAAAGTAGACAACGTGAAAAGTGATCTACAAAAATTAGAAGAACGAGCTAATGCTTGGCAGTTAAGATTTAATACAAAGAAGTGCAAAGGGGGCGAGAGGCTGATGTGCATGGACCTGGAGAAACCTCGGGGGGGGGGGGGGGGGTAATAGTGTCTAAGGTGAGAAAGCAATGTGATAAGGCAGTGGTCAAGGCCAGAAGTACAGTATGCTAAGCAGCATAGAGAGGGCCATAACCAGCAGAATGGAGGATGTGATAATTCCCCTGTACAAGAAGTACTATGTTCAATTCTGGAAGCCTTTATCTCACAAAGTATAAAAAGACGAAGTGTTTCAGAGGAAGTCAGCTAAAATAGTGTCGAGTTTGCACCAGAAGACGCATTACACGGGACTCAAAAAACAGAATATGTATATTCTAGAGAACAGGAGGGACAAAGGAGATATGCTACAGACATTTAAAGATTTGAAAGGTATTAATAAACAAACCTTTTTTTAAAGACAACATGACTATACAACCAGATGACATGAAATGAAGCTGAAAGATGGTAAATTTAAACACTATCAGAAAGTATTTTTACAAAGAGTAGTGGATACTTGGAATGCCTGGTAGGGACAAAAACAACGATGGAATTGAAAAAACGGGATAAACACAGAGGATCTCTACTTCCCCCAAAATCAAACCTAAATGACTTTTATACTTCATAAAAGAATAGAGGAGTAACCTACATGCTGTGGCAGTTACAACCCTAACAATCTTACTGTGAAAAATGGATGTCTTTTTCTATGTTACTATGTAAGTTGTATGAGCTCTATTTTCCAAAATATGGATGCATACAGAGTAATCCACTGCAAAAGCCCAAATCTCCATTTCTCATTCCGACTGAAAAATTCCACAGACCAACAATTCAGCCCATTTCTGTGGCTCATGGGTTTAATACATAATGAATATCTCACCTGACTCACGCAGTTTACTAAGGTGCTGAACAATCTGTAAAACATTAGTACCCACAGAATTTGCACCCCGTTTGCTGCAGGGACAAAATTCATAGCTGAACCCACCCATGGGGATTTCAAAATAAAATTCCTACTTAAGTTAAATTCACTCTGCCCACCCTATCTGGGGATTTTTATGCAATTAAGTTCTGAAAATGTATTTCTCCACTAAATTCTTGGAGAGAGGAATTTAGCAAAACACAACAATAAAACAGCTATCTAATATGAATCAGGAGGGTGATGGAAGAAGATGGACAGAATAGTCTGATAGTGGCTGGCAAGAGAGTGAGAGTATTCTATGCCAGAGCCACTGATGCGAAAAGGAGAGCACATTGTTCCAGAGCCATGCCCCATTGGAGATATGCTGTGCTGGAGTGTGGGGAAGGGGGAAGAGGGTTGAAGCTGAGAATTCACCTCAGGCACCTAATACTGCAGCCCTTGATTTTCACAAAAGAAAAATAGCCTTCCCCGATCCCCAAGCTATGTGCTACCTGCCCTATGCAGTATAGAATTTTCATTGGCAGCGCAGAGTTCACTGCTTAAATTTTCAATTGATTCTACTCAATACAAATGCCTAAATATTGGAAGACATGTAAGGAACATTGTGAGAACTACTCCCATAGATTCAGAAACCATAAGGAGCAGCCATCTAACCTCTACAATTGTAAACTTGAATCAGTCCTGGCAGAAATCTTATTACAAGCAGAGTTTTTAATGTGTATTCCATCTTCTGGCATTATATCAAATGGAATCTTACACATAGCACGCTGCAGTTTGAGACTTTCAGTCTGTACCAAGACTCAACAAGTACAGCAAAATCATAGGCATAGAAAACATGCATTTATTTAAAAAAAAAATAGAACCTTTAATGATTAATCTTTCATTTTAGAAACAAAAAGGCTGACCCCCCCCGGGGAAATCTTATACCGTTATCCATGGAATCCAAGGTTTACATAAGGCAGGAAAAATCCAATGTCTCTCCTGCCCCACAGATTCCAATATTAAATGACACACAATGATGCAGCAAAATGATGCCAGCATTTTCAAAATGGGACGCACCATGAGCAACTGGGGATCACTTCTACCCAGTTTGTGTTGAGGCATCTAAGGAAGGTAAGGACAGGTCCGAGGGATGAGGTGAAAGGGTTTCAATTTAAATGACAGCAACGCTAAGTATTTCATTTCTTTTGTACTTTTCACTTCAGTGTTGAATTTCATTTTAATAAAGGAAATTAACAGAAATAAACAAAGAGACAAAAGCAAGAAAAAAATGAAAAAAAAAAAACCCCAACAACCACCCTTTACATGCACAGCCCTAGAGAATTGCCATTCTTTAAAGACTGCCGCTCTGGGTTGCATGATACTAAAAAGTCATATCAGTTAATTGTAAAGAAATGGTTGAAAATGAAACAAACTTAACATGTTTCTACTAGATACAGCTGAGTCAACAGGAAATGCCTGCATCTTCAAAATCTAAAAAATGTGAGAAGTTGTCTCTTCTTCACCCTAAAAGGCATCATTGGAAAATTATCTTTGGCAACAGTTGCTGCTAGTTCTCTAGTATAATGTTAAGAAAGAATCACCAGACAAAACATTACATACAAACCCCAAAGATATTCACAGAATAAATAAAAGTATGAAAGCTGGAATTAGATGTTAAGTCATTTGTTTCAACTGTCACAACTAATTTCCATTGCTTTTTAAATACCAAGATCATATCTCATCATAAATATGATTTTCTAGGAAAAGCAAAAGCAATATACCTAGAGGGAAGTTACACCTATGTATAACCAGTATGTGCTGCCACACATGATGAGTCATTTCTAGAGGTCATAATATGGGGGGAAAAAAAGTTCTCCAGTAATCATGTCATCTAAATCTAACATATTTCACTGGATTCATTAATGTACATGTAAGCAAGCCAATAGCAGCATACAGTACACATACAAACTTCAATTGATAAGGCAGGGCTCGACATACCCTAGGCAGCAGGTCACCATGGGGCCTAGAAATTGTACGCTGGCACCCAGTATTTCATGCCCACGAATGTTTCTGGTGTGCGCTGGTGCTGTGCTTCGTACTTTCCCACCATGATCGGCTCTCTGTAAGCACCTTGAGCCACGTGGTAGAGGTAGTTCAGGATGATCTCATGTTTTTCAAGTCTCATGAGACTTGACACAATGAGATCAACCCAAACTTTGGTCACCACACAACTAAAGCTGCTTGCAAACAGACAACAGTGGTGAGAAAGTTAAAAGCATGGCCTTTTTACTGAATTTGCAAACAGCAAAGCAAGAAGAATAGTGAGAGAGAGACTGGGTTATGACTGGGGAGCGGGACTATATGAGAGAGTCTGGATGAAGGCAGGGTTCAGGGGCTATGAGAGAGACGTTTTTGCTTCACATATTACCAAGCTGTGATTATATGTGAAGCAAAACAGGGCGTTGCTTGAGCAGGGACTCTCTCTTCATTGTACATGTATAGCATTGGGTACCCCTTGTAGTGCTATACAAATGATAAATAGTAGTAGTAGTAACCTCAGCTAAATAAATAGAAGGGGAGAAGCCAGGGACAGCCCAACTATTAAGCAAACTAGGTGGTTGCCTAGGGTGGCAGCTTGTGGGGGGGACGGGGGATGAGACAGCAAAGAGCAGGGCATCCAAAGCTAAACAATAGATACTGAGAGCGAAGGGGGGGGGGGGGGACACATAAGGCATAAGTTTAACCTAGGGTGCCAATAATTTAAACTCTGGGGCCAGCCCTGGGAGAAGGATCACTGCCTTCTGTAGCATTGTGCAATGGCACATTAAGAGCCTAATTTATTGAGCTTTCTTTTCCTCTAGAAAATGAGAAAACAGTAAAGCAGCCAGCTCCTAAATTTTTAAGCTGTACTCTAGATTCCAAGAAAACTGGTTAAAGCCCATGTAAAGGAAAAATTAAGTTTTCTCATTCAGTGGCATAAATTCCACCCAAGCAGCCCCTGCAATGCAGGGGAGGGGGGAATACGGGCAGGGAGGAGGCCTACACAGCAGTGCGGCAAAGTAACTTTCATCGGTTTGCTGCACTGCCTTCTTTCCAGGCCCAAAGAAGTTCCTTCCTGACTGAAGTCTTGAGATACCATGTGAGACTTTGACCTGGGAGGAGCACCTCGGGCCTGGAAAAGATGCGCACAGCACAGCAAAACAGATTAAAGTAAGATTGCCACATGGGGACACCGCCACAAGGGGGGAGGTTGACATGGAGGGTCGTGGCACCAACGTCACCATGGGGGGTTGAAATAGGGGGGCCCTCAGCAAATGTTTTCTTAGGGGCCCCCCCCCTAGAATTTTCGCCACTGGTCTCTGTGGCTTTGTGACATCCAGCAGTCCCACTTTTTATTTTTGCTTCTCTTATGCCTAGTACCTAACCTCTCTTTTCCAAATTGTTTTAATATGACATCCTTCAACTTAATCAACTACCTAAAGTAAAAGCACTTAAATTAAAGCCAGTTAGGGTACATCTTAAGAGAGAGAGTAGAATAGTGTAAATATTCTTTGAGTACAGAGACAGAAATTGTTTTCTAGAGACCTTTTACAAAGAGGCCTTCCAATGAGGAGGCAAGAGAACTGTGAAATTGTTTTAAATAGGTGTTAAAGCAAAGTGACAGATCAAAGGGGGCAACTTGAAAGGCTCTCTCTATCAAACTAAGGGCAGTGTGAATCACCTAGGAAATTAAGGGACTGCCTTAGAAGCACAGATATAAATAGATCATCCCTCCCACGCACCCCATAATCCTTGATGTATAGCCTCATAAACCAGTTAAGGGGAAGGGGATGATCTTACTCACTTTCAGGTTTAACTGATATCTTCATCAGCAGGTTATAAGGCCTTAGGAGCAGATTAATTAAGTCCTTGCAGTTCACCTTGAGGTGAACACTAAAAGTCATTTATACTTATTATTTATTTAGTGTACACTTGTATCTCGCTACTTCCAGCGATCAGCAGCGGTTTTCTATACATAAGGGTGAGGCTGTACAAGCCAGAATTAGAGCATACAGTATGATTGCAGGGATGGGTAATAGTCACATCAAACGGTTACAGATTTACATTTGATTGCTTGAGAGGAGGCTTTACATATATACATAAATTACATAACTACAGCAGACCACGTGATGCGGACCAGGTAGAGGTCGCATCCTGAGCGTGTCCTGAAGCCCCAGGCCTAAACCGGTGACTTAGCACCGTTTAACACTGCCACTACCCGCCGAGAAGGCAATTATTTTGAATCAGATTGCCTGCAGATTGTTATAGTGCAGTTTGGAGTGCTGTACTACATGGCGACAGCGGTGAAATCGCTGCGGAGAGATCGGGAGCGGGGGACCGGCTCAAATAAGATGGCGGATTCAGCCCAGATGCCGGTATCGCCTCAGTCACCTAAGTCCCCTGCCTCCATAGACGAGATGTCGGCGGCTGTAAAGACGGCTTTGTTACCCCAATTCGAAGCCCTCCATGAGAAAATGGATGGGTTGCGATCTTCAGTAGACACGCTGGGTAAGAGGCTGCAAGAGGCCGAGGACCGCGTGGGACTGGCAGAGGAGAAGGTGGAGACACTGACCGCGGACGTGGCTGGCCTGAAGTCCCAGATATCTCAACAAGAAGCTAAACTTGACGACCTGGAGAACAGGTCCAGGCGAAATAATCTGCGCTTCTTGGGGATCCCTGAGGCCGTTCTGGATAAAGATTTGCGTGGATATCTGGAGGCCTTGGTCTTACAAACTGTGGAAGAGAGCGCGCTGGGAGGTAAACTGTGCATAGAAAGGGTGCATCGGGTTGGCGCTAAACAAACTCGTGACCCTCGCCCTAGAATTGTCCTAGCCAAATTCCTCCACTTCCCACAGAAAGAACTGATCCTCAAGGCAGCGCGGCAGAAGGGGGAGGTGATTTTTAATAATAATAAAATCCGTGTGACTCAGGACTATTCAATAGCGCTGAGCCGGAAACGAAAAGAATATGCCCCCCTATGTGGAAAGCTTATTGAGGCGGGAATTAGGTTCTCCGTGCAATATCCAGCTAAACTTCATGTGCTCAGTGAGGGAGCTCATCGCACCTTTGAGTCGGCCGCTGCAGCAGAAGACTTTGTGAACCGGCTCCACCTTCAAAAAAAGGCAGTGTCAGCGTCTTCTTCACTTTGACTTAATCCGGTCTAACAGTGCAACTCTGAGAACCCTTCTATCGGGGAGTGACGATGGGGAAATACAGTGTAGCATCGGCTACGAAGAGCGCTGCAGCTGTCCAGTAACTTTGTGTCCTTTGTCTATTGTAAAAGTTACAAATTGTTTTGTACGCAACAAAGTTTCTAGTTAACCAGAGCCCTCTCTTTTTTCTTTTCCTTCTCTGCCTATTATGGACAAGATGTGGGTCTGGGGGATACATATGGTTAACATTTTTTGATTTGCTTTGAGGACCTGGTACAGAGACAAAGTGTAAAATCCGGTGGGGGCGATTTGGATTGATTTTTTGTCAGATCGAATGTGTCGCTACCCCGGAAGACGAGGGTCTCCCAGGCTGATCCGGCTACATGGTACAGCGACTTGAATTCCCCCCCCCCCCTTCCCCACTGCCTACATGGTTTTATCTCTTTTTACGGTGTGGTGGGAGGAGGGCGGAGTTATCCCCCAAAAGCACTACGGCCATAGATAGTGAACGGCCGTGGTGGAGCAGGGGAGTACTCACGAGAGGAGAAGATTTTAATTTAATTTTGCTTTGGAGAGGGGACTGGGGACCCATTCTTGTGACGTTTTTGGATGTGATGTCCCTCCCCTGTGTACCTGGGCTGCAAGATGGGATAGTAGAGGTTTGGGGGCCGGTTCTTCCTGCCTTCTCTCCTTCTCCCCCCCCCCCCCCGTTCTTGCTCTGTTCGGTAGGAGATGGTTGTTTCCTAAGGTGGGGGGGTACCTCGGGGGGTGGTGGGGAGAGGGGGGGGCGGCCAAGGGAGTGATGGGCTCTGGGTGGAGGCTTGGTCTGTTGGGTTGGGTGGTGACTAGGGAGGGTAAGGTGGGGGTGATCATCCATGATTACAGGGGATAGCAGGTGGGGTGGCTTGTGGTATGTAGCTTGCTTCAGGGGCCTGGGAACGGGGGGGACACGCTCAGGGGGGTCTCGGGAGGGCTACCTGGGAGGGGGTAGGAGCTGGGAGCCCTGTAGATAGGAGGTGTCGTGAGCAGGGGTATAAGGGTGGGTATGGGGGAATCGGTTGGGGAAAGTCCTATGATGGGGGGGGAGGTGTAGAGGAGGGGTCACTGGTATGGGGGGACGGGGGCTGGGAGGGGGGGTAAAGGGGGGAGGTGTCGTCGCAACCTACAATCTCTGCAAATATGTAGCATATTATACCTCAGGAGATATGAGGGGAGGCCCCAGACTGGGAGGGTCTCCTCGAGCACGAGGAGCTGGCAACAGGGGCATAAAAAGACAGGAACCCTCTGAGGGTAATAACTTGGAATGTTTGCGGATTAGGCAACCTGATAAAGAGATATAAAATGCTCAAGGCACTGGCTCGGCAGAGATGTGATATTGCGCTATTACAAGAGACCCATCAGACAGCCGAAGAACATGCTAAACTATGTCGGGATTGGGTGGGTCAGATGTGGGGTGTGCCTGCACTGGGGAAGAAGGGAGGGGTGGTTATTCTTATTCACAAACGGGTGCGCTTCATGCTGCAACGTCAGGTGGCAGATCCCAAGGGGAGATTCTTGCTATTGTATGGCTTACTGGAGGATCGGGAGATCATACTTGGAGATGTATATGGCCCCAATATATTAGATCGGGATTTTTTTAATCGCATCGCAGCCAAAATTGAACAACTGCCGGACGTGCCTTTACTTGTAGGGGGGGACTTTAATGGCGTCTTCGACGTGAGTCTGGATACCTCTGCGGCCAGGGAGACGAGAGACAGAATGCTCAGCTCCCAGCTGTTGCAACGATTCCAGACTCGTTTAAGCTTGGTAGATCCCTGGAGATTGTTGCACCCCTCAGAGAAGGAGTTCACACATATCTCGCGGGCGCATGGGACTAGTGCGAGAATAGATTATCTTTTACTTTCCACTACCACCTTTGCCCATGTGGGGGAGGCGCAGATAGGACCCTTGGAGATCTCTGACCACGCTATGGTATGGATTGAACTACAATGGGGGAGCGGGACTGGAGCATCTCGCATATGGCGGTTCCCCATTGAGCTATATTAAAGATAATCAATTTCGACAGTTTCTGGGTCAGCGCTGGCGAGACTTTGAATTAAACCATCAGGTACACAGGGATGACCCGGAACTGGTTTGGGAAACTGCCAAAGTGGTGTTGCGCGCGGATATAATCGGGTTTGCAGCTTGAAAGCGAAGATTGCTGGCAGAACAAATTATTCGCTTGGAGCAGCAGGTGTCACAGGTGCGAGTACTTAGCGGTCATGCCCCTACAGTGTCAAATAGAAAACGACTATGGGAATTACAGGTTGCTTTAAACGAATTGCTTCACCAGAGAGCCAAGAAATCGATAATGTATTACAAATATCGGTTATACTGCTTTGGCGACAAACCGGGGAAATTACTAGGACGATGTTTGAAGGGTCAGAGAGGAGGGCGGGGGGTAGCGGCTCTTCGGGATGAGCAAGGGAAACTACAGCAGAAACGGGAAGTGATAAGTGAAATTTTTAAAGGTTTCTTTCAAAAACTGTATACAGCGGGGGAGCTTAACCCCTCTACTATGGAGAATTACCTCCAAGGGCTACAGCTCCCTAAGGTGACAGAGGAACAACGGGCCTTGCTAGGGCGACCGATAACCCTAGAGGAAGTGCAACTTGTAATTACGAAAGCCAGCTGCTATAAAACTCCGGGACCGGACGGCTATGGGGCTGAATTCTATAAACTCCTGTCGAATTGGATTAGCCCTTTGTTAGTGGATACCTACCGTCAAAGAATAGAGGGGAATGGTAGAAGAAGGGGAGAGAACCAGGCTTATATTACGCTAATACCTAAGCCGGGCAAGGACCCGCTGCAGGCGGCCTCTTATAGGCTGATATCTCTGCTGAATTTTGATATGAAGTTGATGGCAAAAATTTTGGCGGAGCGATTAGCGGGACTATTAGGGGACGTTGTTCATGAATCACAGGTGGGGTTTGTGCGGGGCCGTTATGCGGTCCGTAACGTCCGCAGAATATTAACATCGTTGGAGTGGGTGCATAGTCATCAACTTCAATCCCTTCTGGTGAGTTTTGACGCTGAAAAAGCGTTTGATAGGGTCAACTGGACATACTTGCACTGTTACCTCTGTACGGCTTGGGACAGGCCTTTTGTGACATGGTTAAGAACCTCTACGATACTCCGACGGCCAGAGTGCTTTGTAATGGGGTTTTATCGGCTCCCTTTACCCTGCATAGGGGTACTCGGCAAGGCTGTCCCCTATCCCCTTTATTATTTGTTTTGTCTCTAGATCCCTTAATATGGCATATAGAACTGGACTGACAAATTCGTGGGATTGAGGTTGGACACCAAGGGTTTAAGATGTCGGCCTTTGCCGATGACATGCTGGTACATTTACTGACCCTGCGAGAATCTTTGCCTAGACTGTTAATAGAATTTCAGCTATTCGGTAGTTTTGCAGGCCTTCGGATAAATGCGGATAAATCTGAGGCCTTGGATGTCTCGGGGCAGCTGCGAGGAAGTTGGGGGGGGGTTTTCCCCCTGAAATGGGCGGATCAGACGTTCAAATACCTGGGCATTGTTTTGACGAGGGTACCGCAGGATTTATACTATACCAACTTTGAGAGAGTCTTGTCAGGGGTGCGGAGTCAGTTGAGAGCTTGGAATCCGCTACCCTTATCGCTGATGGGGAGAATTGCAGCAATCAAAATGGTGGTTTTGCCACGTATACTGTATTGGCTGCAAACCTTACCCATGTGGTTGCTCCAGCGGGATCTGCTTAGGTTGGAAAGGGAGATCCAACGTTTTCTGTGGAGGGGGGCTAGAGCACGTATCCCGATGTCCCGTATGATTGGCAAATGGAGCAGAGGGGGCCTTGGGCTACCAGACATAAGACTTTATGCTTTGGCATGTCAAGCACGCCATCTAGGGGACTATCTGGGGGACACCGACATATACACGCCACGGGACCTAGAAGCAGCATTTGTAGCTCCTTTCTCGCTGGTGGGGGTTCTGCACGTGGACAGTGCGCAACTACCAACGCGCTTTATGAGTAATATTATGTTAAATGCGTTGCGCCGTACTTGGCGACAATTAAATAGCTTCTGGCAACGGAACTGACAAGTGTCTAGTTGGCTGCCTATTCGCGGAAACATACATTTCCAGCCGGGTTCTGACTCCAAGGCATTTCAGTTATGGCACCGACAGGGACTACGACACATAGGGCATGTAGTGGACCTTACTGGCAAATGCAAGTCGTTTTTCGAGCTTCGTGAGGAGTTTCAATTGCCCCCCACTCAATACTTTGCATACATCCAGCTCTCCCATTATGTGGCAACGCTGCCCAGAGAGGAACTGGGGGCGGACAGATCGGCGCAGATTCTCGAATTTTTTGACCTTGGTGGCGATGCACCTCCAGCGATAAGGGGACTGAAGACTCGGCTGGAGTGCTTTGGGGTACGGCTGGATTATGGGAGGGCCGAGACGGCCTGGGCAGAAGAGTTGGGGTGGGCAGTGCAGCCAGGCACTATAGGTGCGGCGGTGGGGCGGATAGTGGAATTGGTGGAGGGAGCGCGATGGAGGGAAATTCAATATAAAGCCCTGACACGAGTATATTTTTCACCTCGCCGAGCGTTGAGGAGTCATATTACACAAGATGGGTCTTGCCCTAGATGCTCTCTACCATTGGCCTCCCTAACTCATATGTGGTGGCAGTGCAGGCGCATCCTTCCATACTGGTCCCATATTCGCAGATACCTTATGGGGTTGTTACAGCAGAGGTTTCCGTGGACTGGAGCTTTAGTTATTCTTGATCACCTACATCAAACCATACCCAGTGGGAGATGGGGGCAGTTATTGGTGCGTAAAGCCTGTCTGGTGGGGAAGGGTCCGATTCTCCACAGGTGGAGAGATCGACACCCGCCCACGTTCTCAGAATGGCGCAATAACTTCCATCAGCTGATGCTTGTAGAGCGCTGGAGGGTTCGGGGCTCAGTGAAGCGGTGGTCCACTTATGTTGATATGGGAACCCTACATTCAGAGCTTGGGCTCCCTCTGCCGGAATGAAATAGTAAATATAGGTTACTAAGGTTCAAAGAGACCGGGAGTGGATGGAGGGAGGGAGAGAGGACCTAGGAGGGGTTTATGGTTGATATTGGGTGGGGTTAAAGGTTGTGACGACGAGGGGGGAGGTAGGGGGGGGGTGGTTGGGTAAACTAAGGGGGGTACTATAGACTACTTAAAAAAAAAATTAAAAGACTACAGGTGTTATGTGCCCTGTTATATTTACATGACTGTTTGTTGTATGTGCTGCGGCGGAGATAAGATCCCACTCTGCTGCGGCGTATTGTTTGAATTGTATCGAAAGTTATGTATATGATGGTTTATAAATAAAGTTTCCAAAAAAAATTACATAACTACAGGACGCATTTCTTGTCGATATGATTATTTTCAATGGGCATGTTGCTCGAAAAGTATTATGTCGTTCTGACTAGGTTAGGTTGTAATGAGTCTGAAAGAGGTGAGTCTTAAGCTTTTTCCTGAAGTCCTTCAAGACTGTCTGCTCTCTGCTCATAGGGCAGTTGGTTCCAAAGTAGTGGAGCAATAAAGGAGAACGCTCTTTTGGTGGTGTTTGCATTGCAATTTCTCAGGCTACTCGGGACATGAAGGGTGTTGCTATTTACTGTTCTTCTGCTTCTGTTGATTGGTTGTGCGGAGATTAAGGTGTTGAGGTATGAGGGTGCTACATTATGAACGAGCTTGAATGTGGTTACTAAGATTTTATATTGGATGCGGGCCGTGATGGGGAACCAATGTAGCTCAATTAGTGCGGGAGTGATGTGCTCAGTTAGACTTTTCTTCATGATGATTCTGGCTGCTACGTTTTGTGCCAGTTGAAGTATGTTAAGGGTTATTATGTATAATTGTATTGGTTCAGGTATCCCTATTCCCCTAGCAACTTTACATACCTTAACAACTTTAAAAAGCTACAAGAAATCTTTAAATCTAAGATGTCAACAACACTCCAGCAGCAAGATGGGGGCTATCAAGTCTTTTGCACCGAGTCATACATGTATGATTCTTTCCTAGTTGGTGAGAGGTCTTAAGGGTGCACGAACTGCAAAGAGCTCTTTGCTCTCAGGGAATGAGTCTGATCTCTGGAGGCTAGAGTAGCACATTTGGAGATGCTGAGGCAGACAGAGATATATAGATGAGACCCATAGGGATATAGCATAGAAGTCTCACCTCCAGTCTGGCAGCTTCTCTGATGCCATGGAGAAGAAAGGTCACGTGACAGGACAGCATCGCTATGGTGTGGCAGGAAGTGATCCTGTAGCTAGAACCTGTCCCCTAGCTGATATAATACCCTCTCACACTGAGGATGATGTCTCTCCAGGGCCATGTGCCCATGAGGGAAGAGTTAGGATGGCCATTATAGCTGGTGATTCAATCATTAGGCATGAAGATCACCTGCTAACATGCCCACCTGGTGCGAAGGTAGCAGACCTCAAGCTGCACATAGACAAGGTTTTAGATAGTGCTAGGGGGAAGCCTGCTATCTCGACACATATTGGTACCAGTGAAATAGGAAAATGTGGGAGGGAGGTTCTCAAAGCCAAATTTAGGCTTTTAGGTCAAAAGTTGAAGTCCAGAACTTCCAGGGTAGCATTCTCAGAAATACTTCCCATTCCAGTCGCAGGACCCAAGAGGCAGGCAGACCTCCAGGGTCTCAATGCGTGGATGAGACAATGGTGCAAGGAAGAGGGTTTTGGATTTGTTAGGAACTAGGCAACATTCTGGGGAAAGGGAGGGGGGGGGGGGCTTTTCCTAAAGGATGGGCTCCACCTTAACCAGGGTGGAACCTTGCTGCTGGCATTAAACTTTAAAAATGAGAGAGCAATTTTTAAACTAGATAATGGGGGAAAGCCAAGAGCTGTCCAAAAGCGCATGGCTTAGAATAATGTATCCTTGAAGGATACTAGCAAAACAGGGAAGTCAGGGCATCCCGATAGAGGTTCCAAAAAGGTAAAAGTAACCCAGGTGCCTTTAAGTACAAGTCAGAGCTGAAAGATTCCAAACTAATCCTGTCATCAAATAAGTCAGACTGTTAATATTAGCAAAAAACAAACTTTGAAAAGCCTATATGCAAATTCTAGAAGTCTAAAAAATAAGATGGGAGAATTAGAATATGTAACAATGAATGACAGGTTAAATATAACTGGCATTTCAGAGAACTGGTCGAAGAAGGATAACCAGTGGGGCACTGTGATGCTAAGCTACAAACTATATCGCAAGCACAGGGTAGATCATATTGGTGGCTCTATATGTTAAAGAGTCAAACAGGAAAAAGATTTTGCAGGAAACAAAATACACTATGGACAGAAATTCAGTATAAAAAGGGGAAGGGAATGGTAGTGGGGGTGTACTACCATCCACCTGGACAGAATGAAGAGACAGATGATGAAATGCTAACAGAAATTAGGGAAGCTAGCAAAGTTTAAAACACAGTAATAATGGGAGATTTCAATTACCCTAGTATTGATTGTGCCAATTTCACATCAGGACGTGCTAGATTATGATTATTATTATTATTAAAAAAACTTATAAAGCGCCGCAACATACGAAGCACTGTACAAACATAGAAGAGAGACAGTCCCTGCTCATCAGAGCTCACAATCTAATAAGACAGAAAACAAAATAAGTTACATAATACAAATAGCAAAACTTTACAGGACAAAGTAAGCAAATGTTGATAGAGAGATCAAGATAGGGTAAGACAGGAATGGAAAGCAATAGTGAAGAGATGGGAGTTTAGTCTGGACTTGAAAATGGCCAGGGAGGATGCCTGGCGCACAGAGATAGGAAGACTATTCCAAGGAAAGGATGCTGCCAGTTGGAAGGAGCGAAGTCTGGAATTGGTAGTATGAGTAAAGAGCACAGATAAACGAAGACTATTAGAAGAGTGAAGCAACCGAGAGGGGGTGTAAGGAGAGATGAAAGGTACTGGGGGGGCAGAAGAGTGAATACATTTATAGGTCAGGAGGATAAATTTAAATTGGATATGGAGACGGATGGGAAGCCAATGAAGCGACATGAGGAGAGGAGTGATGTGGGAAAAACGAGACTGGCAGAAAATGAGTCAAGCAGCGGAATGTTGAATTGACTGAAGAGGAAAGAGGTGACTTGCAGGGAGGCCGGCAATGAGAACATTACAATAATCAAGACAGGAGGTGATTAAGGAGTGGACAATCAATTTAGTGGTGTCAACAGAAAGGAAGCAGCTAGTTCAGGAACGCTATTTTAGTCCTAGTCCTAAGTGGAATGCAGGATCTAGTATAAGAACTTTTTGGGGGCTACTTGGCAATAGTGATCATAACATGATCACATTTGATTTAATAAATGGAGGATAGCAAGGAAATTGACTGCACCAGCATTCAACTTTCAAAAAGGAGACTATACTAAAACGAGTAATATAGTTAAGAAAAAATTAAAAGGAGCAACTACAAAGGTTAAGAGTTTACATCAGGCCTGGGCATTATTTAAAAATGCTATCTTAGAAGTCCAGACCAGATGTATTCCATTCTTTAAAAAAAAAAAAGGTGGAAGGAAGGCCAAACAGCCAGCATGGCTTAAAAGGTGAGGTCAGAGAGGCTGTTATGCCTAAAAAAGAAACTTTCAGAAAATGGAAAAAAAAGAGCCAAATCACAAAAACAGGAAAAAGCATAAGTACTGGCAAGTTAAATGGAAGGCATTAATAAGACAGGCAAAGAGACAATTTGAAAAGAAGCTCGCCATGGAAGCAAAAGAGCACAATAAAAACTTTTTCAAGTATATTTGTAGTAACACCTGTGAGGGGAATCAGTTGAACCATTAGATAATGGAAGGCTAAAAGATGCACTGAGCGAGGCAAGGCCATAGCAGAGAGACTGAATGAATATTTTGCTTCTGTTTTTACTGAAGATGATGTAGGGAAACTTACCCATGCCAGAAATGATATGTTAAGAGTATCAGACTAATTGAAACAAACCTCGATAAATCAGGAAGTAGCAAAACAGCTAACTGATAAACTAAAGAGCAGGAAACCACCTGGACCAGATGGCATACATCCCAGGGTGCTGAAAGAACTAATATATGAGATTATAGAACTACTATTACTAATCTGTGATTTATCATTAAAATCATCTGTAGTACTCGAAGATTGGAGAGTGGTCAATGTAATGCCAATTTTTAAAAAGGGTTTCGGGTTGATCCAGAAACCTGCAGACCAGTGAACCTGACATCAGTACTGGGCAAAATGGTAGAAACCATTATAAAAAACAAAATTACTGAACATGTAGATAGTCATGGTTTAATGGCTGAGAGCCAACATGGATGTAGCCAACGAAAGTCTTGTCTCACCAATCTCATATTTGGAGAAATTAAAAAGCCATGGGAAAGGAGGCAATGTACTATTGTGAATTAGGAACTGGTTGAAAGAGAAAAACAGAGTAGGGCTAAATGGCCTATTTTCTCAGAGGAGAAAGGTGAATAGTGAGTACCCCAGGGATTTGTGCTGGGCCCACTGCTATTTAACATATTTATAAATGACCTGGAAATGGGAACAAGTGAGGTGATCAAATTTGCAGGTGATACCAAATTATTCAAAGGTGTTAGAACACAAAAGGACTGTAAAAAAAATTGTAGATGGCATTTAATGTGGTCAAGTAAAAAATTATGCACTTAGGGAAGAACCCAAACTACAGTTACACGATGCAAGGTTCCACATTAGAAACCGCCACCCAGAAAAATGATTTCGTCATCATTGTGGATAATACGTTGAAGCACACTGCCCAGTGTGCAGTGGTGGCCAAGAAAGCAAATAGAATGCTGGGAATCAAAGAAAAGAATGGAGAGTCAAACAAAGGATATTATAATGTTGCTGTATTACTCCATGATGCGACCACACTTTGAATAGTGTGTGTAATTCTGGTCACCATATCTTAAAAAGAGATATAGCGGAATTAGAAAAGGTACAGAGAAGAGCGACCAAAATTGTAAAGGGGATTGAAGGAGATCCCTACGAGGAAAGACTTAAAAGGTTAGGATTCTTCAGTATGGAAAAGAGAAGGCTGAGGGGAAATATGATAGAGGTATATAAAATAATGAATGGAGCAGAATGGGTAAATGTAGATTGGTAGTTTACTCCTTCAAAACGTAGAAAAACTAGGGGATACTCAATGAAGCTACAATGTAGCACATTTAAGACTAACTGGAGAAAATATTTTTTTCATTCAATGTGTAATCAAACTCTGGAATTCGTTACCAGTGGATGTAGTAAATGCTGTTAGTGTAGCTAGATTTAAAGGAGTTTTGGGCAAGTTCCTGGAGGAAAGGTCCATAAACCACTATTAAAGAGGACTAGGGAAATCCACTGCTTACCCACTGGACAAGCAGCATGGGATCTGGATATTTTTTGGGAACCTGACAGGTACTTGTGACCTGGATTGGCCACTGTTTGAAACAGGATACTGGGCTTGATGGATCCTTGGTCTAACCCAGTATGGCATATCTTATATTCTTATTTTTCACAATATTACACTATTCATGTTACCTTCAAAGTAGCCATTTTCTGTAATTAATTTACAATATGCCAACAATATCTAGTTCTGAGATGCAGAAACAGAGAAAATGAGAGCAGATGAACACTATACAGCCTATCCAGTATGCTCACCTACAACAGCTATTAAGCTCTATGACCCTTTCTTCTCCCTCAGAGATCATCACTGTTTGTCCCAGGCTTTCTTGAATTCCAACAGTCTCCACTATATCTCCACTGGAAGGCAATTTCACACATTCACCACTCTTTCTGTAAAGAAATATTTCCCCACGTCTATCTGCATTCACCCTCATCCTATGACCCCTTGCTCCAGAGCTTTTTTTCACATGAAAGAGGCCAGTCTCCAGTGCTTTTGTTATCATTCATCTTTTTTTCTGACCCTATCCCCCTTTTGGTAGAATTGTCTCAATATCAAGTTTTGCAGCACAGTACTGGATCCGATTTATCTTTGTAATATCCATTGATGGTTCCTTAATGTAAAATTATGGCCTCATTAATTTTACTTATCATGCTTTTTGCCTTAGATGTAAGGTGTAACTTTGGCAGTCAATCTCTCTCTTGAGCTCCTGCATACCTATCAACTTCCATGCAGGCCAGGAGATCCATGACCAACTATTCAAACTCTTGATCTTCTCCCGTCTCTTCTCTTCTTTCTGCTTCCTGGCCTATTACATATTATTCAAGTTCACTCCAATTTGTCCTCTATTCACTGGGCCATTCTGCATTTCCTCCTCATGCTGCCTTCTGCCATTCTGTCCCTACAGGTCAATGTTCTCATCTTCTTCGGATATGTCCTTTGCTGCCTCATCTAAGTATACTGGTTTCTGTGTTATCTCCTTTTTTGCTCCTTCCTGAACCCAGTATCTCTCTATTTCTCTTTCTGCAGCACTGCTCAGCTGTTAACACATCCTGATTTAGAAATTATCTTTAAATTTGTCCAGTCAGAGATCTTATATTTGCATCAGTAACCTTTTCCAGTTTTCTTTTGGGATTTTATCTCTTCCTTCCATTTTTTGGCGAGCTCTCTTTGTATATCGTCTGTATCCAAATACAAGGTTTGTGGCATAATAGCAGCAGTACATTTGTTTTTCTTCAGAGTCTTCAAGCCTCTTAATTTTTTCATTAGTTTCTATGATTTATCTCCTGCTGCAGTGGGTCCATGAACAAGTTCACCATGGCCCATGGCTGCATCAGGGATGCTATATTGTCCTGAAGGTTTTGCACCATCGCTACCACCGTTAGCCCTAGCGCATAAGCTACAGGTGGGCAAATTTTTATTCTGGGCAACGTGCAACCAATATGTGTCTTCCTTTTTTCTTCTTACCATACTTTTATTGTAGTGTTGCCTTGAGATTTAGTATAGATTTTATACAACGGGGGTCACCATGTGAAAGTACTCAGCAGGACCTGGAGAGAAAAATAGTCCATCCCCCTTTTGACTAGACAGCGAGAGAAGGAACCAGAGCTTTTCCCTTTATGTTTATGCCTGAGGTGCTTTATTCAATTTCAGTCTGAGGCAGTGCACTTTGCTGAAGCCAGCTTGTGCTTTTGTTTTTGTTTACTTACCAAATCCTGAGCAATTGCTAATTGAGTTAGAGGGCTTATTTGCAACCTTCAATTGCTCAACAGAGGAGTCAGAGGGGAAGGCGTAGAGCATAGGTGTCAAACTCTGGCCCGCGGGCCAAATTTGGCCCGTAGTGTAATTATATTTGGCCCGCGAGGCTATACCAAATGACTACTAGAGCTAGCCCGCCGGTATTATACAGCGCATTCATTCATCGCTAATACTACAAATCCCATAATGCCTTGCTGTTGTTTTGGCACGTCAATCAGGACAGGTCCCAGAAACGCCCTCTCCTGTGTGACAGAAGTCATAGCGATCTCAAGCTACAACTGTCACTGTGGAACCCCTTCCCAAAAATGGCAAAAAGAAAGGCAGACAACAGGAACTTTCTGGACAGGTGGGAGACAGAATATTTGTTTACATATGTAAAAGACAGACCTGTTTGTCTGATTTGTGGAGTCAACGTGGCTATAACTAAGGAGTATAACATTCGACGACACTATGAAACAAAACACCATGACAAGTACAAGGACCTGGACATGACTCAAAGGAGCCAGAAAGTGGAGGAGATGAAAAGAAGTTTGGTTTCACAACAGAATATGTTCAAAAAGCCACATCACAAAGTGAGGCTGCTGTAAAGGCTAGTTATATTGTGGCAGCAGAGATCGCAAAATCAGCCCGGCCCTTTAATGAGGGAGAGTTTGTGAAAAAGTGCATGTTGAAAGTTTGTGACATCGTGTGCCCAGAGAAAAAGCAAGCCTTTTCAAACGTGAGCCTGAGCAGAAACACAGTAGCTGATCGCACATGTGATCTTGCCACCAATCTGTATGACCAGCTTTTGGAAAAGGGAAAAGATTTCGTTGCATTCTCCCTTGCTGTGGATGAGAGCAGCGACGCATCTGATACTGCTCAGCTGTCAGTCTTCATCCGTGGAGTGGACTCAAATATGTGTGTTACGGAGGAGCTATTGGGATTCAAATCAATGCATGGCACAACCACAGGAAAGGAAATTTTTGAGGTGGTTTCCAAATGCGTAACTGAAATAAAGCTGCCGTGGGATAAACTCGTGGGATTAACGACAGATGGTGCGCCAGCGATGTGCGGTAAAACAAGTGGACTGGTGGGCAGGGTCCGGGAGAAGATGCAGGAAGAGAACTGTGCAGGTGAACTAACTGTTTATCACTGCATCATACATCAGGAATCATTGTGTGGCAAAGCCCTAAAGATGGAACATGTTATGACCACAGTAACACAAGTAGTTAACTTTATAAGAGCCAAAGGTCTGAATCACCGCCAGTTTAAGTCTTTTCTGGAGGAGTGTGGTTCGGAATATGCAGACGTGCCGTATCACACAGAGGTGAGATGGTTAAGCCGAGGAAAAGTACTGAATAGATGTTTTGAGCTGCATGAGGAAATATGTCAGTTTCTGGAAAGCAAAGGGAAGGACACAGCAGAGCTTCGGGAGAAAAAGTTTCTGTGTGAGCTGGTCTTTCTGTGTGACATCTCGAGCCATCTCGATGCGCTGAACCTGCAGCTTCAGGGGCGGGGGCGCATCATCACAGACATGTACGCTGCAGTGAGGGCTTTTAAAACTAAACTGTGCCTGTGGGAGAATCAGATGCTGCAAGGAAACCTTGGCCATTTTCCCTGCTGCCAAACCATGAAAACGCAGTTCTTTACCAACTTGTTCCCATGCGCACAGTTTGCTGAAAAACTCAGTGTACTCAGCGCTGAGTTTAGCCGGCGATTTGCCGACTTTGATGTCCAGAAATGTAGGTTTGAACTGCTCAGTAATCCCTTTGCAGTTAATGTGGAAAACGCACCAACCAACCTCCAAATGGAGCTAATTGAACTCCAGTGTAATGACACACTGAAGTCAAAGTATGATGCTGTGGGCGCCGCCCAGTTTCCACAGTTCATCCCTGACACAATGCCTCAGCTCCGCACCCAAGCTGCTCAGATGCTCTCCATGTTCGGCAGCACTTATCTATGTGAGCAACTTTTCTCCTCGATGAAGATGACCAAAATATCTCACAGGAGACGTCTGGCTGATGAACACCTTCGCTCGATACTGAGGATTTCCTCAGCTCAAAGCCTGAGCCCAGACATTGATGAACTATCATCCAAGAAGAGATGCCAGGTATCTGGCTTGGGCACATCAGATTAGATCAGTGTGCAGCAAACTGAGTAATAATTAACGTTTTCTTTATGCACTTTTTCTTGCTACTCCAAGACATGGGCTTGAATGGTTGATTAATTTTATTATTATTTTATTTTAAAAATTATTATTTATTATTTAAATCTTATTTAATAAATGAATGTCATTGATGTTTTTTTTTATTTGAAATTGGTTTTTGCATATCTGAACTATTAAGTTATAAATTGTATAGTAATAAGTGTTGCTTCATATTCAATGTTAAAGCAAATCTTGTTTGGGTCCATATTAAAAGGTTCATTTGTTCAATGCTGGCCCGCGACTTTGTTCAAGTTTTACATTTTGGCCCACTGTGTATTTGAGTTTGACACCCCTGGCGTAGAGCAAGGGTCTCAGTGCAGGAAGCCTTGTACTCTGGCTGACATTGCCAAAGAAAGGAGAGGTACAACTGCTGTCATTGCAGCAGCACTGTCCTTCATAATTTCCTAGCCAGTACCAGAACAGAGCCTGGTGAGGTTTTAAGATCAGGTGAGAGTTTTTAGCCCTGAGCCTCTATCTGCTTAAGAAAATGAAAGCAAAGGTGGGTGGAGTCAAGTTAAGATGGTAGTGGCTAGGTTTGTGTGAGACAGCTGCATTTTCTATGGGTAAGAAGCTGCATTTTCTATGGGTAAGAAGCAGAAAACCAGGAAAGAAGGGGGGGGGGGGGGTTGCAACCAATGTTCCCTCTAATTTTCTGTAGGCTGTGTGCACATAAAATATCAGCTGTGTGCAGCTTTTGAAGGAAGGTTAAATTTTTGTGCGCCACATAACGACACTCGGAGTTATATACTTTAAAATTTGGCTACACGTCAGGATACAGTATGTACACCAAATTGATTTTAATCAAATTAAATGAAAATAGACAATTACTAAATGAAGCGGGAAATTTCTAGTAATTACAATCATAACTTTTAAATTTTAAGACGTCTGTGTTGTTTTCTATCAGAATCAGAGCCGTAATTTTTGTGTGCTCTGTTGTAAAGTATGTGTGCTCGCTCGGCGAGGTGTGTGCGCACGCACACGCGCACAGCTTAGAGGGAACAGTGGTTGCAACCCTCTCAAGCCCACACTACCTTTACGCCTGTTTCTTCTGTGGCCGTTGGGCCCTCGGACACTTACTTGATGGTATCCAACAACAGGGGAGGATACTCCGGCTGCAAATTCTTCGGGGCTGGGTAGACCGGTAACTGCCTTGGAGGCACCATCTCTCTCCTGATTTGTGGCCAGTGCCAAAAGCAGCATGTTTTAAGCAGTCTCCCAAGGAAAGCCTGCTGCCGTGATCCTACCAGAAGTGCAAAACAGTGCGACAACACAGTGGCAAAAGCCAGGAGGATGTTGGGCTGCATACAAAGAGAAATCACCAGCAGAAAGGAAGAGGTACTTATGCCACTGTACAAGTCACTGGTGAGGCCTCATTTGGAATACTGTGTTCAGTTTTGGAGACCGTATCTTGCAAAGGATGCAAAAAGATTGGAATCTGTGCAGAGGAAGGCGACCAAAATGATTTGGAGCCTGCGTCAGAAGCCTTATGAGAAGAGACTTGAAGACCTAAACATGTACACTTTGGAGGAGAGGAGAAACAGGGGAGATATGATTCAGACCTTTAAATACTTAAAGGGATATAATGAACAAACAAACCTCTTCCAAAGACGGGGAAGCTGTAAAACTAGAGGGCACAACAGGAAGCTGCAAGGTGGTAAACTGAAAGGCAATGTCAGGAAATACTTTTTCACGGAAAAGGTGGTGGATGCTTGGAATGCCCTCCCGATGGAAGTGGTGGGGGCAAACACGGTGACGGAATTCAAAATGGCATGGGACAGACACAGTGGATCCCTTTACAGCAACAGGATAAAATCAAAATAAACTGAACCATCTAATTTCTCAACAAATAGGGGTGTCCTGCATAGAGTGGTGGGTTCACCCCTAAACAGGGACATGGGGAGGGGTGGCCTGCACGGAGCAGCAGGTGCAACTACTCTTGCTATCATGCTGGGAAGACTAGATGGACCATGCTGGTCTTTATCTGCCGTCATTTACTATGTTACTATATTACCCCCCACCCTCCAACCACCCAGTCCCTTCCTTCTTACACCATCTCTCCACCCTGTCCCATGATTCACTACTCTGTCTCTCACACCCCAACCCATTTACCTAGTCTTAACTGCCCCAATCCCTACTTAATCTCACAGTCCCCAATTCTCTTTATATAATCCCTGAATCCCCTATCAAAATCATGCACGTTTTGTTTTTTCAATGGTGTAGGGGCACATTTGTCACACCTGCTCCCCTCATAGTGATGCCATTGTCTCAGGCTCCATCCTTCTCTCATATTCCTCCAAGCTCGCTCACATTCTTTCTTCTTTCAGTTCCCCTCCGCAGACGAATCTCTTAAAACTCAATTTTGCCACCTGATCATCAAAACTGGCAGGACAAGGAGAAGAGCATGACAGGCACCTTAATTTATCTCTTCCTCCTATGCAGTGGGGAATGGCAATGATTGCAGCAACAAGGGAGGAAGCACACCATATTTCCAGACAGGACTGTTGGTGGCAGCAATCATCATTCATAGCATGGGATAGTGGTGGTGCTTGGTGCAGACCATAACAGCAGTAATTGCTAGTAGAAGCGAGGACATACTATAACACTCAACTTCACCCATATATTTTAATATAACCAGATTTTCAATCCTATTAACTTGCTGGTGGTCTCAGATAAACGGTAAACATTAACACTTTCTTTTGGGTAAACAACTTCTCCCAATCCAGTGTGCGTTTAACATCAATGACCCTTAGCAAGCATATTTTAGATACGGCTTGAATATTGCTTCTTTATCTTTATTTTTTTATTTTTGTATACGAGTAGACTTTCATCATACCCAATCTTTTATATAAAAATGGCTGTCACCATTCTACTTATGTAGAATGGCGGCATTCTTCAAATAGCTGACCAGTTCATCTCTCCGGTCATCATCTTTTAGCTAAACTGATCCTAGGTTTTCTCATGCCATGCCATGTCAGAGATATTGCAGACAATGAATTTCATAATAAAATAAGTCCCGGATGAGGAACAACATCATTTCCCCTTGACAAACCCAATTGGAGAAACGCCGGAGCGCTGATGAGATTGAGGCATCGGGGATCATTCTTTTGCTGTTGTCATATGAAGAAGGGGCAGTAGCCGACGCCATTCTACATAAGTTAAGTACAATGGTGACAGCCATTTTTATATAAAAGATTGGGTATGATGAAAGTCTACTCGTATACAAAAATAAAAAAAGAAAGATAAAGATAAAGAAGCAATATTCAAGCCGTATCTAAAATATGCTTGCTAAGGGTCATTGATGTTAAACGCACACTGGATTGGGAGAAGTTGTTTACCCAAAAGAAAGTGTTAAAGTTTGAGTGTTATAGTATGTTATGTTGTAATTCACTCTGAAGAAGCCTTATATTTGTTTGTTTAGTAGAAGCGAGGAAGCAAAAATAGCTCAGAGAGGGACCACTGATGGGGATTTTAAGTGCTCAGTTCCTCAGCCAGCAGACATCACATTTACAAAAAGTAGGGGCTTGCTATCTGAAATAAATTTTCAGTGACATCATGCAGTTTACGGTGACACAGCAGTATGGCATGACATACTAGTTAAAAACTATCATAGACCACAATTGATTGGTTTCCTCTTCCCTTCTTTATAAATGGGGGCCCCTCTATGCTTATCCCATGCTACCTAATTCTGTTACTGTTTTTGCCTTTATCACTTTCACATTGGAAAGCTGTCCCAAGTATCCACTAATTTCTGTAAAGAAATGATTTATGACATTAACAAACTGCATACAGTATGAATGTGAATTCTAAACAACTTGCTAACGTAATAAACCTATTATAAATGCCCTTGTTTTGATCTAGCAATATTTGATAAAGTAAAGCTAATAAATTTTGAAAGACATTTTCACAAGACTCTTGATGGGCATTCATTAGATGTTATTTTTGTTAGAGTTTCAATTATTAGATTAAGGCTTTAAAACTGTAATACGCTATAATTATTTTCAAAGTTACAATGCCTTCCTTTATTTAGTACTAAGTTTCACAGAAATGCAATCTTACATTTTCTTTCTAAGAACATTTAGAGTAGTTACTCACCTGTAACAGGTGTTCTCCAGGAGCAGCAGGAATCAGTCCTCACATATGGGTGACGTCGGCGCCGACGGAGCCCCCATGCGGAGCATTTCCCCAGCTTTCAAAGAAAGCCTTTGGGAATGCAGGCACGCATGCGCGGTCCCCTTCCCGCCCAAAGGTGCCATCTTGCTCAGTCTAATGACATAGCTAAAAGACAGCACGAAAAAGAAAATGAACTATATACAACTGCAACTCCAAAGGGAGGAGGGAGGCTCATGAGGACTAATTCCTGCTGCTCCTGGAGAACACCTGTTACAGGTGAGTAACTACTCTTTCTCCAGGACCAAGCAGGAAGTCAGTCCTCACATATGGGTGACTCCCTAGCTCTGGGTTACCAGGAACCCAGGCTGAAAAATAGAGCTCCCTCTAGAGCCTCAGCAACAGTGAGAGAATCTTCTCGGAGACCACACCTGAACGGTAGCCCAACACCAGGACCAGAGGGTAGGAGTTGCCTAAACCTCAGAGGTTACGGAGTACCGCTTGCCCGAAAGCACTGTCCCTATGGGACTCCCTCTCGAGGCAGTAGTGGTCCGCAAAAGTCTGGCTTGAAGACCAAGTAGCAGCCCGGCAGATGTCTGCCAACGGAACAGAGCGGAAGTGAGCTACTGATGCGGCCTTCACCCTGACCCGGTGGGCCATGACTCGACCCTCCAGGGAGAGTCCGACTGCCCTGTACACCCAGACGATACAGTCTGCTACCCAGATGGACAACGTACGCTTAGTGACATGCAACCCCAATTTATTAGGGTCAAAGGAAATGAAGAGCTGAGAAGCCCTTCTATGCCCCTGCATACGTTCAAGGTAAAAGGACAGCATCCTTCTACAATCCAGGGTATGCAAGACAGTTTCTGCCCTACTGGCGTGCGGCCTGGGAAAGAACGTTGGAAGTACCACCTCCTGGTTGAGGTGGAAGGAGGATACTACCTTGGGAAGGAACTTAGGATGAGTTGTCAAGACTACCCTGTTCTTATAGAACCTGGTATACGGCCTATCCGAGACCAGGGCCTGAAGCTCACTCACACGCCTAGCCGAGGTGAGTGCCACAAGAAACAACACCTTCCAGGATAGGAAACGTAAGTGGCAGGTAGCCATCGGCTCAAAAGGTGGGCGAGTCGGTTGCTGCAAGACCACATTGAGATCCCACTCAGTGGCCGGTGGACAAATAGGAGGCTTGAGCAGAAGCAGGCCTCTGAGGAAGCAAGACACCAGAGGGTGTCCCGAAAGGGATTGTCCATCCACCGGCGAGTGGTGAGCTGAGAGGGCACAGAGGTGGACCCGAACAGAGGTGGACTGAAGTTTCAGGTTGGACAGGTGGAGCATGTATTGCAGTACCACTGGGACCGAGCAGAAGGGATCATCCTCCTGTTGAGAACACCAAGTGGAAAACCTACGCCACTTCAGAGCATAGGCCTTCCGGGTGGAATGCTTCCTGGAGGCCAACACCACCTCTTCAACCTCCATGGGTAGGAGCAAGGGAGCAAGGACTAGCCTTGCAGCAGCCAGGCCATCAAATTGAGGGATTTGAGGTTGGGATGCAAGAGGGACCCCTGATCCTGAATCAGAAGGTCGGGTTGCAACCCCATAGGAAGCGGAGCATCCACCACCAACTGCAGAAGAAGAGGGAACCACGGCTGCCTGGGCCACCTGGGGGCTATCAGGATCACCTGGGGGCTATCAGGATCACCGTGGCTCGGTCCTGCTGGGTTTTGAATAGAGTCCGGGCCACCAGAGGTGTGGGAGAAAATGCATACAGCAGGCCTTCTGACCAGGGGATCAGGAATGCATCTGCCGCCGTCCGCAGAGGATGTGGTTGTCTGGAACAGAACTTGGGTAGTTGCCTGTTCAGCGGACTGGCAAAAAGATCCATGGTTGGAAGTCCCCACTTCAGAAAGATCTGTTGGACCACCCGAGGATCCAACTGCCACTCGTGAGGCTGCAGGAGTCTGCTTAGCCTGTCCGCCAGGTAGTTTTCTTGGCCTGGGAGGTAGACCGCCTTGAGGGTCATGCCCTGATGGATAGCCCAGGAGCAAAGGGCTTGTGCTTCCAGGCACAGGAGTCAGGATTCCTGTGCCTCCTTGCTTGTTCACGTAGAACATAGCCACCTGGTTGTCCGTCTGAACTAGGACAGACTGGTGAGAGAGGATCTGAGAGAAAGTCGGTAAGGCTAGACGAATGGCTCTCAACTCCAACAGGTTGATCAGCTGGGCGGCCTCTCACGGAGACCACAGGCCTTGGGTGCAGGTCCCCTGGCAATGTGCCCCCCAGCTTTCCAGGGAAGCATCGGT
Organism: Ichthyophis bannanicus; assembly: GCA_033557465.1. Classification (NCBI taxonomy): domain Eukaryota; kingdom Metazoa; phylum Chordata; class Amphibia; order Gymnophiona; family Ichthyophiidae; genus Ichthyophis; species Ichthyophis bannanicus. The sequence goes on along the minus strand of CM066031.1, from coordinate 300,611,022 downwards.
TGTCAGTACATGAGTGTGCGGGGGGTGCTCGAAAAGGAACTCCCCCGACTAGATTTGGGAGATGCCTCCACCAGCGTAAGGAGTCCACCAAGGGTTTGGACACCTTTATCCTGTCTGACAACTTACTTCCCTGTGGCCTGGACCCACTGTGCCCTGAGGCACCACTGCACTGGCCTCATGTGCAGATGGGCATTTGGGGTGACATGCACTGTGGAAGCCATGTGACCTAAGAGCCGGAGGAAGTGTCTGGCAGAGACCAGAGAGTTCGCCTGAAACTGGCCGGGCAACTTCATCAGCCTTTGAACTCTGTCCACAGGCAAATAGGCCTTTGCATGGATGGTATCCAACCTTGCCCCTATGAACTCCACGTCCTGTGAGGGGACTAAAGTGGACTTTGGGAAGTTTATAATGAACCCCAGGTGCTGAAGCAGGGATATGGTTCTGCAGGTGGCCTGCCTGGCCTCTTGTGGAGACTGGCCCCTGATTAGCCAGTCATCCAGGTAAGGGAACACAAAGATCCCCTGGTTCCTGAGGTAGGCTGCAACCACCGCCAGGCATTTTGTAAAAACCCTGGGGGCGGAGGTGAGGCCAAAGGGAAGCACTCTGTACTGGAAGTGGTTCCCTCCCAACACAAATCTGAGGTATTGCCTCTGACTTGGATGGATGAGGATGCGAGTATAAGCATCCATCAGGTCTAAGGAGCATAGCCAATCTCCCTGCTGGAGGTAGGGCAGTAAGAATCCAAGGGTAAGCATCTTGAACTTTTCCCTCTCCAGAAACTTGTTTAGATTTCTCAGGTCCAGGATGGGTCTGGGGCCTCCTGTTCTCTTTGGTACCAGGAAGTACCTCAAGTAGAAGCCTTGCCCTTCCAGGTGGTGAGGCACCGGTTCCACTGCCTGGTCCTGTAGCAGACCTTTCAACTCCTGAAGGAGTAAGTTTCTGTGCAGAGGGGGTCTTGGAGGCTCCCCTGGAAAGTAGGAGGGGGAGTCTGGGTGAAGTGGAGCAGACAGCCCCTCTCGATGATGCTTAACACCCAAGTATCCCCTGTGATGGCTGGCCACCTGTCTGCGTACAGAGTCAGCCGACCTCCTGTGCCCTGAAGAGGAGGAGAGGCTATGCTGGTATAGTCAAAAACCCCTCCCTGCTGAGCAGGAGCAGGAGGCTTGAGGGCCTTCTGCCTACGGGGCCCATGACCCTTCCCCTTGGCCTACTGGCCCTGTTGGGGAGCTGCAGAGGCCTGGTAGCGAGGGTAGCTTTTGTAGGCAGTGGTCTTCCTCAGGTAAAAGGCCTTTTTCCCCGAGCCCTTCTTCTTCTGAGAAGGGGCAGAGGTTTTTCTGGACAGCCTTGTCCGGGTAAGAGTCTCGGTCTCGAATTCTGCAGCCTTTTCGGCCATGGGCTTGCCAAAAAGGTTTTCACCTCGGCAAGGGACATCGACCAACTTGTCCTGCACCCACGGCTCGAGGTCCGAGGATTGTAGCCAGGTCTGGTGGCGTGCACCGATGCCGGCCCCTGCTACTCGGGCCAAAGCTTCAAATCCATCGTAGGCTGCTCGAGATATAAACTTTGAGCACTCCCGAATACCAGAAGACAAGGCCTTGAACCTCTGCAAAGGTTCCTCGGACAGACCAGCAGAGAACCTGGCAATCTCCTTTGCCAGGTCTCGAAGGTACATGCCCATGTACAGCTGGTAGGTCTGGACACAGCAAGCAAGCATAGAGCCCTGGAAGCACTTTCTACCAAGGGCATCCAGGTTCTGGGCTTCCCTGCCGGGAGGCACCGAGGAGTGTATCTTCTGACTCTTCAGGCGATGCATGGCCAATTCCACAACCATGGAGTGGTGCGGTAGCTGTGCCTTTTGAAACCCGGGGCTCTTGCGGACTCGATAGATGGAATCAACCTGCTTGCTTAGAACCGGCATCGAGGCCGGCGCCTCCCACATGCGGAAGAGCAACCACTCCAGCATCGGAGGAACTGGGACAGTAAAGGCCTCCTTGGGAGGAGAGTCATACTGCAGAGCCTCGAGCTCCTCAG